>JXTC01000005.1:1570279-1674551 GCA_002914845.1 Trema orientale
GACCAGCTCCGCCGGTCGCGCCGTCTAGCCGCGTGGAGCCCGTGAACCTAAGGTGTTCCACGGAAGTTTTCGGCATTTCGGCCACTTTGGCCGCCACCCACCACCACCAAATCAAAGCTCAACCTTCCTCCTACGTGTGTTCACCCTCCACCACCGTCAATTTCTGGCCAAGAGGCTCCGGTGAGCGTTTAAAAGTTTTTATAGCATTTTCGTCACAAAATTGGTATTTATGCAATTATTTTCCTATGTTCATCCAATGCTCATGAAACTTTGAAGGATGAAAATATAGGTTGAAACAAGAACAAGAGTGAAAATTTTGTTGAAAATGGATGAACGGATTAAGAGAAAAACTGATCTGAAAATTTTGGCGTTTGTCTAAATATTTTCAGAAAATGATATTTTTGTAATTTTTCTAATTAGTTTCTAATTAAACCCAAATTTGAGCTAGAGGCCTCGAAACTGAAATTGGACTTCGAAATTGGACTAAGTAAGGTCAAGAGACGAGTTTTGATATAAAACATCAATAGGTTTTGAGTTAGCACGAAATCCGAGATGCGAGGCTCGGGATTTCGCCTCGATTTGTGTGTCACGGGCCCGGGGCCCAAATTAATCAAATTATATGTCTAACCCAGTGTTTTTGGGTGCTCTGAATTCAGTGGTGACCTCAGTTTCACGATTTGACGCTTCGTTTGAAAAGTCATTCCCCTCAAAGCAAGCTCACGGGATCCCGAAACGACCTTCCGAGCGACCGGGTGACCAACGAGAGAATCTACAAGTGCCAATAGCTTAGTCTAGCTATCCCGGTGAGGTAGGGGTTCAATTACCAAGTTTTATACTTATTTTGATTTAAAATGTGCATTATGAGCTATTTCTTGAAATGGTCGATTTTCATAGATTTTATGGATTTGATTGGATATCTGGTGGACTTTTGAACTATTGAAATGTATTGGATTGTTATGGGATTGGTTTGTATGATTTTTAAGCAGGTTTAAAAATTTTGATTTTGGAAAAATACAACCGTTATGCTGCCCAATTTTCTATAAATCTCCGAATAATACCAAATGAGTTTTAAAGTATGATTTCTTGATATACTTAATGCATGGTTATTACACACTTTATGATATGTTGTACCTACCATAGGATCACACACTTTAGTTCCATTTTAGCATCATGGTATTTAGATCGCTGGCGAGTTGCTGCAGCGCTATGTGAGAGACCTGGGCCCCTGCATAGGATTTGCTGACACACCTCCGGGTATTGTCAGGATGCTGGGTACCTCTTTTCAATAGGTATTACAGGACCGTGATGAGAGGATGGGAGCTCATAGATATACTTATACTTGGTTGATTTATGATATGTACAACATGATTATGAACATAGTGACTTTGGTTTTGATTTTGAATGTGAATATGTGACTACTCTTGATCATTTGCAAATTTGTTTTATAACTGGATTTTGGGAAGGTACTAACCATGCAGGTTTCAAAAGTCGTATTCATACTAAAAAGGTAATTGAATTCCTACTGAGCATGTGAATGCTCACCCCCTTATCTTTCCCTTCTCAGGTGGTGTACAGTGTGACTTGGGCAACTCCGGAGCGGAGTGACTAGGACTGGAAGATTGTTCTAGTTTAATAGTTGGTAACTACTTAACAACTCAATTTGGAATTGTAATAACATTTAAGGCTCACACTTTGGATTTAGTCTGTATTATCTATTATGCCTACGTGTGATGACAATGGTGATGTACATGTATGTTTTAATACTATTATTAACAGTCTACGTCTAGTGGTGATCACAAACTGTGGGAATTTACAATTTGAACTATTTTTATAATCTTTTACAGAAGCTGTCGTTTTTATGAAAAATTAAAGTTTCTAAAATTTTTTAAAACAAATTATGAATTTCCACTTGCGAAATTCCTCTTCTGCCACTAGCCCGGGGTTTGGGTTGTGACAATATGTATTTCCGGAATTGGATTCCTTTTGTCGTTGGAAAAAAAACTTATTAACTTTTCCGAAAAGGAAAGTCCAACTAATTATATATAAATTTAAGTATTTATAGTAAGTAATGCCAACATAATGCTATTATTGCACTTTTCATTTTTAAATTTTGATAATGTTTGAGTATGCGTGACTGCGCGCTTGTGCATGAGGTCACTATCTGAATCATGTGCTGATAATGTTTAAAACACAGATAATCTTTTGTTAGTATGATTTTTAAGTCCAGAAGCACTGGCGGATATTGTGGGCAACCCGTCAATTTTTAATTTACATTAAACTATATCAACAGAAAATAAACAAACAGAAATTAAGAAATCAAGACTTGCACTCCCTCATTTTTTAATTTATATAAACTTTAAAAGTTAATTAGATTAACAAAAAAAAAAAAAAAAGGCAAAGAAGTGTAGTGAGACTTTAAAATTCCTAATATATATGCATATATATTGGATTAGATGAATGACAATTTGATTATATACATTTCTTTCTTTCTAATGGTATGAGACCATTATGCAATGATTTTAGAATACAAAAATTCGTCGGGGCATGTATAGTCTACTTACAAATTTTATAGTTTCATTTTGTTCAAATTTTGTATTATGCCCCTCTTAAAGTTCCGCCCCATTCCAAAAAATAGAGCATTTAATCCTTCAACACTTCGACATGCGGCAAACTCAATATCTGGGGGCAAGTTTCCTTTAGTTAAGAGTTCGTAAATTGACAGAATACATAGAAGAATTATCTTCGTGAAATATATATGTATATAACCGATGCATTTTTTTTTTCCCCCTTAAAAAAAAAGAAAAAAGAATCTAATGTGTAAGAGCCTACTTCAATGATCAAATGAGATTAGCCACTTAATTCAAAAAAAAAAAAAAAAAAGAGATTAGCCAGGTGTATCAAATGCTCCTTTATACTTGGTAAAAGCAGAGGCACACCAAGGTACTTCTTGGTTCAACATCAATGGAAGACGAGGATTCATGAAAATGCTTCATTATTGCATGCTTAAGACACATTTTTTTTTAATAATATTGCTTAAGACACTTTCTTTTTTTTTTTTTTTAATATATTGCTTAAGACACCTTCGATGCATCAAGATTGCAAAAAGATGCAGGTTTCACTTTATGTAACAACCTTGATTTCTTTTTTAATTCTTTGTCATGCTAGAAAATATTTTACTACCAATTGTAAACTTTAGTATTTTTCTTGGTTAGGTCATTTGTAAAGCTATAGAAAAAGAAAGTATGTATGTATGAATATCATTTTTGGAATTTACTTATTTATGTAAAGGTAATCATAAAATTCAAATAAATATAAATTCGATAGTAAGTGCATAATATGTACGAATATAAATTCGAGTGAATATACAAAATATGAGAAAATTATATTGGACTAATGGATTGGATTTGTTATCTAAATAAACACATATTATTATGATAATTTTGGCTTTGTACATTTAAGTCACACATATCACAATAGAGGAAAGCAATTAGTTAGAGAATTAATTATATATAAAAACTATCATATATTTAGTTGTAAAAAATATTATTTAGAGTCCTAATAAGGTGAAAGACCGTGCTAACATGCGCTGGTGGTAAAACACTCGTTCCCTCGACAAAGAACTATTGGAGTTGCCACCGTCATGATAGTCGGTGGTTTATAGGCAATCCACTTCCAGAGGGATTCATTAATCGACTTGGATGGACTCACCATCACGTTTTAGGGTGCATCACCCTCTAATTTTTTTTAATTATTAAAAAAATGTAATTTTGAAAAGACTATCTTATATTTATGGATTATGACAAAGACTGAAAAGGAGAGAGATTTTTTTTTTTTATTCTAAATTGATGAAATGAGACCACTCATGAAATCAAATCCCCAGAAGTAGAATAAATAAATAAATAAAAACATGAAAAAAAAGGAGAAACAAGCTTTCTGGTTTTTCTTTTTTACTTTTTTTTTATTTAATTTTCTGAAGTATTGTCTATGTAGTGAAACTAGGGTTTTCAGTGATTCATTAGTTTGAGATATTTGTCTAGATTGAAGTTTGCTTCTTGAGAAATTTGTAGGGTTTCATTTGGTCTAACATATATTATTTTTTTTAAAAAATAAAATAAAATTTGGGTTCCAGCAAATAAAAAAGGTGAGAGCAAGGAGGGTCAATGGGGCTTTTGATTTTTTTTTTTTCATGGCTTCTTTTTGTAATTTCTTTGGCATTTTAAAAAAAAAAGGTTGATTTGTTGATTTCGTTTGGATTCCAATAGAAATTTCTCGGAAGGCACTGAAGAAATGCTTTTAGAAATGCATATAGGAAAATACCACCTTAGCTTTTGAGGTAAAATACCACCTAAACTTTGTATTAATTATATAAGAGTCAGAATTATTTAATTAAAGAATTCCAAGTATACTTTCCAGGGAAATATTATATATTTTCGAATATACATTTTTTAATTGATAAACGTGGAGATAAAAAACAACCTAATAGTCTTTTTGATAAGGAGATTCTTCAATAAATGCTATCACTTTATTGAAAAACAAAAACAAAAAAAAGAAAGAAGAAAATAGAAGACGATAAAGCAATTACTTTGCGTCTTTGGCTAGCGCGCTAGCTGTAGTTTATTTAAAAAACTCTAAGCATTGGACATGCTTACTTTATTATTACTATTGTTTTCATTAATTTATTTTAAGGCGGGCATGCAGAAGTGTTTGAGGCTTTTCACTATTTAGATTTGAGAAAAAACTGCAAGGATAATCTTATTTAGTACGGTAAAATACATAGAAAGTTTGCTAGTTAGGGAGAAAAACCAGGCAAACCGGAATAAAAATTATGGCTACAACAAATCCTCGTTATTAATAAAATTACAACAACTCCAAATATATTAGCTCTTTTACTAAGTACAAAATACAATTTTTTTAAAAAAAAAATTAAAATTAAAATTATTGTATTTTATTTTTTTAACTCTCACGCTGTAATCCACAGAAGGAAGACGAAAGCAATGTATTAATTTTCGTTGATTTGTGAAGAACCTAACCGAGGAGATTGATCAATCATTCAATCTTCAACTATAATTAATGCACGCATGAATGCGTTAATTAAACTTTCTCCTTTCTCTTTTCGGTTGATTTATCTACACTTCGGACAACTTTTTTCTTTGAATTTAATTTCCCTCCTTTAAATGGAGAAGATATATACATCAAGACAAGTCTCTTGCACGAAGTATATATCCCTAAAGGTGGTTAGTTAAGAGTAGTATGTGAGCAATTTGATATATAAAAATTGTATATCTATTATTTAATTATCGATGTTTTTTCCAGCATGAACTATAGTTAGTAGATCTAGTATAAAATTATTCTTATGCATGTGACTATAATTATTGCTAGAATACAAAAGAACAGATGAAAAAAGATAAGTAGCAGAGAAAACCGCAAGTTGTAAGAGACGAAGCAGTGGACAAGTATTATTGGCCAGGCTATACAACTTTAATAAACAAAAACTATTAATCCAACCGAACATACATAGATGAAGCAATTTGAATCTGTAAAAGTAGGAACAGGATCAACATATCTGCTTTGGCCGTTCAGTTATGTATACCAAGAAAAACGTACGTACGAACGTTTGTTTTGTTCTGTCCTTTTTTTTTTAGGTTGTTCTAATATATTAGTTTGAATTAACTTGCTTGTATAAAAGTCATGTATCACTCGCTTTATAAATTAAGTAGTTCAAAACATAAATATGTGAAGACATAGTAAATATAAAACGGGAAAAATAAACACATCAAAACAAATTAAATTAGTAAGTTAATAATATAAATCTATTAATAACTTAATTAATAAAATATGTACATATATCTACAATATATCCTTTTATCTGGGGAGGTCAAATCATATACGAATTATCAAGTACTTGGCTTATAGATATAGCTATGTGCGTGCATGACTTGATAAGCCCGGTTGGATCAAACGTTTGCTAAATTGCACTTTTAACTAATTAGAATCGTGAAGTCAGGATCTTGTGCAAATGAAAAAAGAATAATAATAAAAATAACCAAAAAAAAGAGATCACAATTCCGCATCACCATCGCTTATTCCACTCGATATCGATTAGTACTTTTAGTACAACAATGAATAAAATTTGAGAGAGATACAACACTGGCTATCGATCAAACTGATCAACCGCTTATTCAAGCAACACATAAACGACCGGTCATTTACTTATTGCCCAAACACGAATAAGATTAGCCAATTAATTACTAGGACAATGTGGGGTAACCTTCTATAATCAATGATTAAGCCGTAGATGTGAAGTTGAAGTTAGAGCAAGTTGTTTGCCTAAACAGAAGAGATGAGCTGAAGCCAAGCCTCGAAGCACCCAAATCGAACTGAAGAAGATTGTCTTCAATCTGATGCCCTCCAATCACTATGGCGGTTTGGGTGAACTTAACACCCCAGTCAACAAAGTGAAGTGGACCACCATCAACAAATCCAAGGCACAACACATCACTGCTAACCCCAACCATGGAGTTGGCTCCAAAAATCCTCCACACCTTATCGTTCCGCAGCACC
The DNA here is from genome assembly GCA_002914845.1 of Trema orientale. Taxonomy (NCBI): domain Eukaryota; kingdom Viridiplantae; phylum Streptophyta; class Magnoliopsida; order Rosales; family Cannabaceae; genus Trema; species Trema orientale. The sequence goes on from JXTC01000005.1 coordinate 1,576,841, forward strand.
AAATCGATCGGAGGCACGGCCGGCCCCCCTCGGGTGCTACCGATGTACTTCGCGTTAAAGCATGCTCCGAACGGCGCCACGGCCTTAACCTTAGGAACCTTAGGGCCGAGAGCTTTCACAAATGCACTAACAACGGCCTTGTATATGGAAGTCTCCAACACCGTGTATGGATCAACTGTGCTGATCTTCGCTCCTCCATGACCTTCACTGTCAAAGGATAGAAGCGAAGTATTGAACTTCACGGGTTTTTCGCCGACCTTAATCGACTTCACTCCGATGAAGTACTCGGCCGAAGGCTCGCCTTCAAAACTGCTGATGAGGCTTATAGGATTACGGATTAGCGGAGTGTAAGTCAAAGAGTTTGTGTCAGAGACGTCAATTCCGGGAAGCAACACATAAGGCTCCTTACCAAAGAAAACGACGCCGTCAGAAGAGGACAGGCAAACGCCGAACTTCCTTGGAAAGCCGAAAGCCGCGGAGAGCAAGGAGGGAAGCGCGACTTTGTTCCTTCCAAGGCCAGCGATACCGACGGCACCACTAGTGAGGCCGTCTAAGAGAGAGTTGGGGCCACAACTGAAGAGGAAATTCGGTACCGAAACTAGTTTTCCGGGGTTGAACCCGTTGGTGGATTGGATATAGACGATGTCTTGAAAGAAATCACCACTAGAACTTGTGCTTATAAAAGGGTTGTAGGGAATCACACTACAAACGTCTTCCGATGGGCTACCACCATTGGTAGTACAGGCCCCAGACCCGCTCAGGGCGCATTCGGCTGAGCGGCACGGCACGGGCTTTTTGGTGGAGGAGTTAAAGCCCTTTTCGCAGTCAACCCAAAGGAACTGGCCACCGAGATCTACGGCTACTTTGATTGGGACCGGAGGCGTCCTTTGGGTGATGTGGGTCAAGTACTGGTGAGTGGATGCGTCTTTGGTAACTCGGAGGACGAGAGCTTTGGGAAACGATGTAGTTTTTGCTGCAAGGGGAGAGATGGTGGCGGAGAATAGGAGAGAGCAAAAGAGAACGAAACGGTGCCAGGAAGCCATTTATATCTTTTGGAAAGGTAATGTGCATGTGTGGGGAAGTAATGGGAGCGCATGGCTATTTATTGTTTGGAATTTGGGGTTTGAAACATGGAGTAAAACTAGGGACACTACTAATTTACACAAAAAATTTAAACCATATGAGTTGGTATTCATATCAATCACTAAATTTTGAATGGTATGGTCCCACTCATAGATAAAATAGTAATTTTATTATATGCCATATTATTGGAGTAATTTTTTGGTATAATTTCTTGGTCTCCCAATTATTATTCTTGAAATATGATCACTAACGTTGTACGAATAAAAGCACGATTTACGTGTTATAGCTTTCTCTTATTACCAAGTAATAGTCATTGTTATAATTAATTAATGTTATAACGTACAGTTGGCTACTAAAGCATCACGCATTATTAAAGATACGAGACTCATAACAAAAACTAAATTTATGTGACATCAACGGGAACATTTTATTCTTTTAACGTTATCATTTTATGCTTGGCTAGGGATGTCAACGGGGCGAGGTAGGACCAGTTTTGTGTTTACCATCCCCGTCTCTATTATTATTTTACTATACCATCCCCGCATCATTCACCATTTTATTTGGTGCAGGACAATTTCGGGGAATTCCCATCAGGGATCGGTTTCCCCATTGGTATATCAGGGTCCCCGTTTGGAATCGTCATCTTGTATAAATTAAACAATTCTATGTTAGTTCAAATCTTTTAAAAGTCTAATTACATCGAAAAACAATGAAAATTAGAGTTAACTTCATTGAAAATTCTAATTTTAGACCTAAATAACTAAAAAACACATTCAAATAAAACTTTAACATGTTAGAATTGTCAAATATAAAATATTTAATACTAAAATCATATAGCATATCATTCGTTCAGAAAGCTAACACAATCCCAAATAACTCAAAAAATATTAGTATATGACTATATATTATTAGATCTTTTTTCTTTTTAAAAAACATCTACTTGAATCACTATTATATAAAAAAATAGAAATTAACCAATATATAATCGGGGCGGGGTTGGTGCGGGACACTCAATCCCAAGCCCGCCCCGCTCTGCTAAATATTAAACGGGGAATCCCCATCCCATGCCCCACACCATTTATAACGGTGAAAGTTCGCCCCATTCGGGCTGGTGCACCACGGTGCATCACCCTATTCGGTGAAATTGACATCCCTATGCTTGGGTTGCTGGTCCATTCTGGCGTCGCTCGGAATCAAATAATATGGGAAGCAACAGGTCGTTTCCCTTTTCGCTAAAAAAAGGGGAAAAAAAAATTATTTCAGGTGATTTTAATTAATAAACTAAAATTTACTTGAAATATAACTATAATTAGTTATTAATAGACAACTAGCACATCATAAGATATTGGGCACTATATAATGTCTTATAGTATCACTATTAAAAATAAATAAATAAATAAGACAAAAGGAAAACTTAACCATAGCTGTATTTTTCTTTTAAATTTTAATTTTAAAGTTTTTGATAGTGCAAAAAAAGGTTGTCGTTCATGACTCAAAAGTAGCAGGAACATAATGAATGCAAGACACAGCTGTGGACAAACTCGAGCTGGAGCACCCACTTAGCCAGATTGTGCGGCAACATTACAAAGGTTAACGACAAATAATCCACCTAAAAATAACACCATATTCTTACTTGTTCATAAACATATATATATATATATATATATAGGTGAAGCAATTATATATTCGAAGCTGCAAATGCATATTGTTATTCAGCTCATGCTTTACATACATATGGGAACCGATTCACTATGTATTTTTTTTTTAATTTAAACCCATTTATAGGTATTATTTTGCTTAATTAAAATTTATTTTATATGTATTTTCATAGTAAAAAGGTAGAGAAAAAGAGAATTAAATGTGTATTTTTTTTTCAACTATTCAAATTATTATAACCGTAAGATAATGATGATCCAACGGGTAAAATAAAATACAGATAGGTGAAATGGGAAAAAAAATACTTATATGTATATATGGTAGAGTAAAAGCATGTGCCTTAGGCACGTGAATGTTGTCTGTATAAAAGATGTGTATAAGCTAAACTGATGGGTTTTTCACTTATAAACTACACATTAATGATAAAACAAAAAAGAATCATTGTAAAATAATAAAATAAATCATAAAGCACAACAGAGAAGAAAGATTCATTTATTATTGTAGTCCAAAACCAAAAGAAACTTAATGGGCTAGCCATTTCGAGCATAAAAGCCCAAAGCAAACAAAATATTAATAAAATAATAAAGAAGCTACACATAATTTATAGAAAGTGGCTAGTAAATATTATTTTGGAAGTGCAAAATGTATTCTTTTTCTCACTCTTTCAAATATGATGAGATCACACTATGACCCTAGATATCATTTTCAGAGTGTATAAATATATTCTTTTTCTTATTCTTTTTTATACGCTTTAATTTTATTGTGTGATATGTGGTTTCCACTATCCAGTTTAATATTTTAATAATGCAACAAATTATATAGGAATTTACGTGTCAAACAATGAGATTGAGAGAGTATAAAAGAGAATACAGCTAGCATTCTTCTATCGTTTTATTCTTTTAGTGGCATATTTACTATAAAAAAATAATGAGAATCACATATAGGGTAATAATTCTTATTCAAATATCCAATAAACTATTGAAAAATGGGGAAATATATGAAGCCCACATAAATTTTGAGGGAAATGAATAGGATGCTCCCCCTAACATTATAGGAGATGCGATTACGAGTAAACACTCACTTTACTTTTTTATTATTAAAATTTCAAAATACAATTTTAGCCCAAAAAATTTATCATTTTATTCTTTTTTTTTTTAAGGTAAGGCTCCTCAAGGAGCTAAATTAATAACTAGCCAAGTTTAGCTATAAAGAGCAAAAGTTGATGCCCATTTAATGGGTGACATGTAGCCCAGCTCATTCCCCTTTCTTTCTTTCTGCCCCCTTCCTATGCTCTCTCTCTGCTTCTAGCTGGCGAAGAGGCCAAAAAATCAGCATCTTCCGATGAGCCACTTCTCGATCGTTACAAGTCGTGCCACTGCCTAGATCTGGACCGCATCACTGAGACAGCCTGCCTACCAGAGTTTCATCATCATCGGAGGCCTGTCTTGTTGGCATTGATAAGCTGAAACTGTAGTCGGTGACGATTCCGACGACCATAAGACCTCTGACTGGTCTCTTTCGATTCCTCTCAACATGAGGAAAGTCGTGATAGGGGTCTTACAATCCCATTTCGCCCCCGTTAGATCGTAAAATTAATGTCATATTTGTGATGTACTCGTGAAAAATAAAAAATAGATATATATTGACTATGTTTGGTAACAGACACAGAAAACAAGATCAAACGGCTTCGATTTAGCCTTATTTCACGTGCTACGGGCTCGAAATTTGTTTGAGCCCAAAATGGTCATGCTATAGATCTAACCTGTCTCATTTGGATGCCAGAAATTCAGTGGTGGGGTCTGTTTTTTGATTTGAGATTCTATTGAAAAAATAACATTTCAAAGTAGGCGATCAATGATTCGAAAACAACCCCTAACCCTCTGAACGATTGCCAAACGGCACGAAACACGCTCCATAATATCGTATAGTGGTATAGTCACTCATTTGAGGTAGGGATTCAATTACTTGATTTTAAAATTAGTTTCATTATGATTTTTACATATTTTGAATGAATATAGAATTTCGTGAAATATTTTGTAAAAATGTGTTTATATATGGATTTGAACTTGATTTGATATTAAACTACTTGGGAGGCATGTTACACTCGTTAGCGTAAAATGTATCTTATTTTAGAACTATTTTCTACAGGAATTGGATTTTATTGGTTTTGATAAAAACAACTGTTATACTGCTGAAATTTTTATAAAATCCAAATTGAACGAGAATTTAGTTTTGAGAACTAAACTTGATTGATTAAAAACACTGCATCGTCTGTTTTATGATTTTATGAAAAAATAGTACATATTTTAATTCATGTCATCTATATAGCATTCCATGCATCATTACACTTATGCGACCGACGGACTTACAGTATACCTTCAGGGTGCTCAGACTTACGCTACCTTATCTAGGGTGCTCGGACTTATAGTACCTTATCTAAGGTACTCGGACTATATTTCATACTCACGGTCACCAACTTAGGTGACTCGGTCCATATTTACATATTTGTAGTCACCCATTTAGGTGGGTCGTACTATATTGCATACTTATAATCAGTAATTTAGGTGGCTCGAACATATCATTGACTGCATTGTTTGTTATGTGCTTGACTTGAATAATATGTACTTATTTTGAGATGATATTTTACAGTGGTTTCGAATATTTGAATCTTTGGACGATGATTTTAACTAGATTTCTAGAAAACTGTTTGAATATTTCACTAACCATGAAGAACTTTGGAAATAAGTATTTTATTCTGGTTAAAAACATATAATTGGATCTCTACTCAGTATTCACATACTCACCCCTTACTTCCCTCACTTTCAGGTATTTGTCTATTTGAGATAGTTGTCTTGATGGCTAGACAAACTGCTTGGTTTGTGCATGTAATCCTATTCTTATTTCCTGATGGGTGTCCATATCCTATTTAATTTTCTTTTTTTGTTCAAATATTTAGTCAAGTTCAGTGTTTTTACTAAGTAGATATATGAGGCCGATATTAGTATAAATTTGAGTACTTGGAATCACTAATGATTTTTGTAAACTATTTTAGACACTGGACTCATTTTATCAAAATCTATAATTTATTAACAAGTTTCCAAATGAATCAACTAGAATTTCTTTTTAAACTCTAATGGACGTTTTTCGTAAGTTATGAAAACTAATGAGAGGTTTTTTGGCTATGAAATTTATAATGTTTTGAGGACTAAAATGAAAATTCTAAATACTTGATTTTTCTAAAATTTTAGAAATTTACTATTTATTACCATTTTAACTTAAAATTACGGTTTTGAATTTCCGATCGTGACATATATAATTTTTTTACGTATGTCTATACGTAGTTATGTATATATGTGTGATGTTCAATTTTGTTTTTATCGTTTGATGGTTAGTAAGCTTTCTTGTTCATGTTTTTTTTTTCTTTAAATTAAAAAGATTGGTATGTGACCATACAAATTTCTTAAAAATATAAACAAAATTTTATTTTTGTTTTTAATTTCTACAAACGAAAAATTAATGGTGTATCCAACGGCCTAAATCAACAAATATTCCGTCCATACCTGTAAAAGGATTACTACTACACGTGCAAATTACACTTGCGAGCTTCGACTAGTACTTACAGTAAGATACAGGATGAGTTTATGATTTTTTTAATTTTTCTTTTCATCTCAACAGGATATATACCACATGGGCGCCCACGCACATTCACTGTTACCGATACGATAAGTACACCAACGCATATATATATTATAGATTATGTAATCTCTTTCTGAGAACCGATCTCGTTCATAATTTGGTCAATACATATTACGTTTTAACTAATATAATATTAAATAAATGTGACATATATTGGTCAAAACATGGATGAGACCGGTTCCATTAAAGGACTAATCTGTGCCCTGTACTATATAATATAATATTTATATCTATTAGAAGTCATGTATAAAAGTTAGAAAATAAAACAAAGTTGGCTAAATCAATTAATGTCGTTCAATGTGAAATGATTCTCCCTCCTAAAAGGTCTATATCCGTACCCTATATTATATAATATAATATTTATATCTATTAGAGGTCATGTATAAAAGTTAGAAAATAAAACAAAGTTGGCTAAATCAATCAATGCCGTTTCACGGTGAAATGATTCGCCGCGCCCCCCTCCCTCCCGCCCCTCCAAAGTTGGCTAAATAAATCAATGTCGTTCATGGTGAAATGATTCCCCCATGGTGAAATGATTCCTCCTCCTTAAAGGACTACATTCGTACCCTATATTATATAATATAATATTTGTATCTATTAGAAATCACGTATAAAAGTTAGAAAATAAAACAAAGTTGGTTAAATCAATCAATGCCGTTCACCGTGAAAGCACCACGTACAACTTGGATCCCCACTTGGCAAGGATATGTGTGCCACAACATTAAAGAAACCATGAATCCACCAGATCGATAAACAGGAATTAATCTTAATATATATATATACCAAGAAAATCGTTTTGTATTTCCTTCTTGCGTAAACAGAAAATTTTTTTTTTTTTCTATTTCTTTTCTATTTAAGTTGTTGCTATAAGTCTAATTTAATTCCCTAACTCAATATCTATATATATATTCAATGGTTATTATTATATTTACCCATTGATGGTTACTGTTTTTTTAACCATTAGATGAAAATCAAACGGTTTAAATTAAATTGATAGTTGAGTAATAAAATTTATTATAATTAATTGGCATTGATATTATAAAATTTGTTTAGAAAGTCAACTTAGTAGTAACTTAATTTAAATAATAAATTTATTATTACACGCATTTTAATGATAATTACTCATAGAGATGTAACTATTGAAACCTCCTCCATATATATATCTAAAGAAGTATAGTTGAACACAGTATTATATTAGATGATATAATAGTAATTAAGGTACCTGAGACTAAATTACACTTGATCATTGCTCAAATCGGTAGAGGTTCCTCCCAAGGTGTACTCTTACACAAAAATATAAAACAAAATTTGAGGGAGATATAAGAATATCATACCGTCATTTATTTATAACCTAAAAGCAAAAAGGAGTTGAACAAGGGGTCCCTACTCCCTATTCTAAGCTTTATTTGTGAAATTGAAGTTGGAGCAAGTTGTTTGCGCCTAAGCAGAAGCAAGGAGCTGAATCCGAGCCTTGAAGCATCCAAATCAAATAGAAGAAAATTAGATCCAGCTCCAACATTTAATTTATAACTCTCTTTGTAACTTTATCACTAATATAAGATTAGGGACTTCGGAGTTGGGATTCGTCCCACTTGGGGTCAAACGCGCGTGTTCATATATGGACTTTAATATTCTGTAGAAAGCTATCTAGATTCTAGAGTGTCAGGGAAGGAAAAAATATCTAAAATAAAACATTAGTTGGGGTTATCGAGTCGCGAATAATGACGGTCGTCCATGAGGCCTATCAAGTGTTCTCTACATAAAATGACTATAAGCCACTTGCATTTGTTTTGTATTTTTTTTTTTTTTGAGTTGTCCGATTATATTAGTTTGAATTAAATTCCTTGCTTACAGGTCATGTATTACTCGCTTATAATTTGTAAATTTAGTTCTTGGAAGCATACATATATGGCAACATAATAAATAGAAACGGGAAAATAAACACGTCAATCAAATTAATAATAGCCCAGTTGGATCACTAAACGTTTACCGAATTGCACTTGTAACAAAGAATGGTTGAAAGTCCGGATCGAGCAGATGAAAAACGAAAAAAGAAAATCAAAATTCCACATCACATGCATCAAATGAAAAAAGAATTGTTTACCGAATTACATGTTTACCCAACGATGGGCAGCAAGGGGAAGTGAGGATGGTGACTAGTCATAGCTTCGGGGCTGGGCGGACGCCGATGGTCGTGAAAGTGCGTGAAACCGAGTGTGAGTGGTGGATGGGCACATGTGAAGAAGAAGAGAGAGCTTGGGGATTTAAAAGCCATTTCTAAGATAGTGGGACATGTATTACTTTCTAATTGAGCATGCATTGTTTCAAAAATTTGACTTTGGCCCCAGTTTCTTGAATATCTTTTCAGTTACGCCCTTAAATAATTGCCTTCAGTCTTCCTTTTTGAAAATTCGTTACACTTTAACCCCTATGAATCTAGCCGACAATTTCATCTGGGTTCATTCGAAATAAATTAAATTTTTAGATCCATTAATGTGAAATTATGAAAATGCCCCTAAGTAAACAAAATTACAATATTACCCTTGAGAAAATATCGGGATTTCATACTTATGATTTTAATTTCTTTACAAAGTAGTCTTTTCGATAATACTCGATTACACTCAACTATATAATTGACTACGCTCAATACCATACTTAATAATGTAAAATAGAAATTTTGTAGGTAGTTTTGAAACTTCGGCTTTTTGTTTAAACTCACTTTCAAGGAGTCTATTTTACCAATTTTTTCTCTATTATATATAAATTTACCAAGCCTATTATTTATTTATTGGAATAATTGCTATTGAATACTCCAAAAATGTAGTCAAAAAACAAAAAAGAAGAGAGGAGGTCAAACTATATTAAATGCTAAATATTGTGTAAATTTTAATAAATCACAAACGCATGAATTTATTTCAGTATAGAATTATCAGCAACGACATTGAACCCATAAGGAAGCAAAAATCTAGTAAGTGAATTCTAATTCTAACCTAGTCCAAAAGCAAATTAAACAATAAAAGTTGTGTATAAAGAAAAATAAATAAGCAAATTACGTTAAAAAGAACAATATAATTGACAAAGTAGAATTCAAGGAATTAGATTACTTAGGTTTTAGAATCCACTACTATTTAACTTAGTAATTATCTTTTATTAATTAATTCTCATAATTGGAGTGACAACTCGAAATCAGTCTATATCCACTCATGAATATAAAAATTAAAGAAAAATAAATAAATCTTGTGTATTTAATTTCTTCGCCGTTACATGTGAAAACTCACCTTTTACTAGTGATTAACTGGTATTTAAATCATATTTTGGTATCAAAAATCAAATTTTAAAGGTTTTTATAAGTTGGACTTACTTGAAAAAATTTCATTAAAATTAGGGCCAAATTATAAATTTTTAGGGTTTAAGTGAAGAGAAAATTGAGGATCTATAGGCCAAAATAAAATTTTAAAGACTTAGAACCACAGCCACATGGCTATACAAACCAGACGTTCTCTCTCACTCATACTCTCTCTCTCTCTCTCCCTCCCCCTCCCTCCCTCTTCCCTCTACCAGAGCCCTCGAAAAATGATCCCTAATGTAGGTTCTGATTGACTGACTTTCGGGCAATCTCATGCATTGAAACATTGGTGAAAGTCTTCAAAACACATCAGCAAAAGTCAAATAACTTTTTCTGACATATTTTTCTGTCAACAGCAAGCGTCGGTGAAAAATAGTCGCTGAAATTCGATAATCGATGAAAAGTGACACATATCCAGTATGTATTGTTTTCTACCTATCTATAGGTATTTCTCTTTTTAGCCGTTGGATCATTATTTAACGGTTACCATAATTTGAGTAGTTGAAAAAAAAATAAAAATAAAAATCTATTATTTAATACTTTTTTCTCTCTATCTTTTACCATAAAAAGACATGCATGATAAATTTTAATTAGTTAAAATAATATCTATAGATAGGTTAAAAAAAAAAAACCAATTGGATTGGTACCCTATATATATAAACATATATCAGTCCTAATGACAACAATTTCTTATTTTTTTATGGAAGAGTTCTAAATATACTTTCTTTCAAGCTAGTGTATTTAAACTGAATAGTTTAAAAAACTATAGTGGAATCCGCATGTCAAATAATAAAAATAGGAGAGTGAAAAAGAAAACGTAAAAGGAAGTGCTACTAGCATTCTTCTTTTTGAGGCTATATTCATGTTGCGATAATAAACACTTGTTGATGTATATAAACGTGTATGAATAGAAGTAAATATATCTGTGTGAACATATGTGTGAACAGATCTGTGTGAACACATGTGAACACATATAAACAGATATGAACATATATATGTGAAGATACGTGAACATGCATATGTGAATACCTAAATAGTGTGCAAACTACGTTCAAACCGCGTGGAGGTTGGTGAAGGATTGGTGAGCCTAACCTATAAATAGAGGCTTCATTTCTTTATTCTTTTCATCCCAAAAATTAGAAGCATTTTAAGTTCTCTCTTCTAATTAAATCTTTTCTTTTCTTTTTGTTTCTCCTTTCAAAGAGAGTAGAGTTTCTTTGTGAAAAAGGAGGTTTCAAAGAGTGGCGGTATAAAGTGTGAATGAGAGAATACTTATGAGATAGTGTTTGTATGTATTGGGGTCATTGAGTAGAAAAGAGAGAAATCTATGTGATTGTAGAAACTTTTCATATATTGAAATTCTTTTCTGAGAGACAGTGATTTTTCTCCTAATTTAGGAGTTTTCCACTTAAATTCTTGTGTTGTGAGATTAGTTTTTATTCCATGTTATTATTTCTTTAAATATTATTCTGACATTTTTTTGAAGTGAGATCCTATGAGCGGTGAATCTGGATTAGTCAGACTCCCAACAACACTTACAATAGAGAAAATTTTGATTTCCTGATCACGATATTAATCTGTTATCTTTGTGTCAAAACAAAAAAGAAAAAAGCTAATTGATACAAGTAGGTTTCACAAAAATATAACATAACCCTAACAGATGCTTAATCAATAATTATTAGCTAGCTAGATGTCGAAAATTCCATTATATAAGAAGATATATATATATACTTTCATTACTTATAATTCATGCTAACATCCATACACTAACAAAAAGATTGTGACTCTCTTATTAGTGTGTGGTACATTAAGCACCATATCTCTTTTAGCATTTTTATAAAAAAAAAAATATAGATTCAGTTTCAGCGTAATCAGAGTACACGTAGATTATAATATAAGCTCTTTCATGAGACTAAAAATAGGATTTGCACAGTAAAAAAAATTGAACAAAGAGTATAAGAATCATTTGGGAAAAAAAAAACTTAAAATATATTACACACTGTTTGATTTTGGAAGTCTAATGTAAGGAACTGATGGCTCTCACAAACTAGCATAGTCTGGGAAAAAAGACATGGGTAGGAGTAATTTGGCCAAAAAGTACTTTTTGGTAACTATTTTTCAAAATAATATTTTTTAGGAGTGTCACAAATTTCTTGATCCAAAAATCAAAAGTTTTATGAACTTGAAAAAAGGGAAATTGACACGAGTAATAATAATTTGGACTAAAATGACTTTTTTAGAAATATTTTGAAAAATGACTATTCTAGTAACGTTACAGTATTATGTGACCTTTTGTAACGGAGGGTCACACAATGTTTAACTATTGATTAGTCCTAAAAAAATCATAATTTTATGGTCACAAATTATTTAACCACCGTCTCACAATACTGTGATACTACTAAAATTGTTATTTTTTTAAAAACTCCTAAAAAAGTCATTTGAATCAAAATTACTACTAGTCAGATCCATTTCTCCTGAAAAAAATCCTAAAAATGTTGTAAATGACAGGTTATAAAACTGGATCCCTGGTGAAAAGTTTATAACATAAAAAAAAAGTAATTTTGGAATAAAAAGGCAAGAATATTTATAAGGAATGCCCTTTAAAAAAAGACTTGTTTTTTTTTACACTTATTTAATAAAAGCAATTTTACTATTTTATTTTGATAAACAGTCGTCTTTTAGTAGATTTATTTTTGAAAAAATAAAAATAAATCAATTTTTTTTTTCAAAAAATAGATCAATTTCACACAAAATAAATCAAATTTTTTTTAAAAAATATGTCAATTTTATACGAACAAATAAATATATTATGATCTATTAAATATGAAAAATGGCTATTCTTGAAATAATCTTCAAAATTCGGCCATTGTTCAACAGTACTTAAAAAACAACCATTATTCAAACAATAATCCAAAATTCGGCCATTAGCTTAAAAGCCCTAAAAGTTACAAAAAAGTCATGTTGGGCCAGAAGACTCCTAAGTATGTCCATTTTTTGGGGCCCGGCTCGCTTAGGAGCCCGTTGGGCCTACGGGCCGGACTGGACTCTATATTTAAAATTTTGGGTCGGGCCGATCTAATCTTCCCCGTGTCCTTCCTCTCAAGCCCACTACTCAACCCACCCATTTTGCCATCTCTATCTGCAGTGAAGGTGCCACCATAAAAAGGCTCCATTTGTTCGGCCCCGGTTACAAGAAGGGACTGGGTTGGGCTGTGGTATACCAAGGGAAATGGATGCGACTAAGGTGGTGCACTAAGCCTAATAATAAATGAGAAATTTAGGTGGATGACCAAGATTTTAAATTTGATTGAATAGATGTCCACTTTTAAAATTTTATACCTAAATGTCTATGTATATATATATTTTTACACTTGGTAGATACACATATTTACCAATTTTAGTTACTGTACTGAAATGCACTGATTATATAATTTTTATACTTGCTATATAAAATTTTACACTTGGTATATAAGCATATATACCGATATTTGTTATAACATTTGACAAAGGGACATTTACTGAAATCGGGCCCAAAATTTGGTCACATTTCTATAAGCTCTATAACAAATTGTCATTTTTAGAATTACTTTTTATTTGTTATGAGCTCTCACCGGTATGAGTACTAGTCATAATAAAATGATTAGTTCCATAAAACATATTGACTAGTTCTAAAAAATTTATAATAAAACTAATCATTAAAATGTCATTTGACCCAAAACACTCCTAGCCTTGTCGGTTTTCCATACAGTAAGATATTAGGTGTTTGGTGACCATTGGCGGACTGAAAATAGGGAATAATATGGAATGAGGATCATTTAAGGAAACAAAACTTTTTTAGGACTACTTTCCTTATAATGACATTTTTCAAGGACTATTTAGTTTTGAAATGAGAGGAGATAATACTAGATATTGACTTCAATAAATAATATGAAAAATATCGAAAAAAATAATTAAATGACTAATATATATTTCACGACTCAACAAATGTATTCTATATTAAAAAAGGTAGGAACAACTTAGAAAGATCATATGTACAATAGTATAAATGACGATTTATTTATCACCCAACTAACAACATATCAAAGCGGATACTGAAAATGAAAGCGATACTAAAAGACGTCATTACTTCTAATTAGCAGTTGAGGTGAAATTAAAGTTGGAGCAAGTTGTTTGCCTAGAAAAAAGCGAGGAGCTGAAACCAAGCCTTGAAGCAGCCAAATCAAACTGAAGAAGATTGTTCTCAATCTGATGCCCTCCAATCACGATGGCTGTCCTAGTGAATTTAACACCCCAGTCAACGAAGTGAAGTGGACCACCGTCAACGAATCCAAGGCACACCACGTCGTGATTGCCAACATACACCATGGAGTTGGCACCAGCTATCTTCCACACCACTTTCTCACTCTGCAACACGAGCTCGATCAGAGGCACACTGGGCCCGATTCGGCTGCTGCTGATGCTCGACGCGTTAAAGCACGCTCCAAACGGCGCCACCTCCGCAACCCTAGGCACGTTACTACCAAGAGCTTTCACAAATGAATCAACAACGGCATTGTATATGGAAGTTTCCAGCAGCGTGTATGGAACAACGGTGCTGATCTTGGTTCCGCCATGGCCGTCTTTGCCGAAGGACAGCAGCGTAGAGTTCACTGGCACGGGTTGGCCACCGATCTTAATCGACTTCACTCCGATGAAGTACTCGGCTGATGGTTCACCGGGGAAGCCGCCTATGAGGTTAATAGGGTTGCGAATCAACGGGGTGTAAGTGAGGGACTTAGAGACGTCGACTCCAGGAAGTAACACGTAAGGTCCGTCTCCAAAGATGACGACGCCGTTAGATGTTGTTGAGGAGGACAAGCAAAGAGCAAACTTCCTTGGAATGCTGAAAGCAGCCGAAAACTGGAGAGGAAGTGAAATCGCGATCCGCCCGAGGCCGGCGATGCCCTTGACACCACTAGCTAGGCCTTCTAAGAGGAAGGTGGGGGCACAAGTGAAGAGAAATTTTGGGAGTGAAACTACTCTGCGGGGATTGGACCCGTCTGTTGATTGTAAGGACAGGATGTCTTGGGAAAAGTCGCCGCCCGATCCGAGGTCGATTACGGTGTTGACGGGAAACTCCGCACAAATATTAGGCCCAACAGCGCAAGCCTTGCTGCCGCCGAGGTTGCACTGAGCCGAGCGGCAAGGGACGGTCTTGTAGGTTGAGGAGTTGAAGCCTTGTTCACAGTCAACCCAGAGGAATTCACCTCCGAGGTCAAGGGTTAGTTTCACCGGCACGTGAGGGGTCCTTTGGGACACGTGAGTGGTGTATTGGAGAGAGAAGGCGTCTTTGGTGACAGGGAGGAGGAGAGCTTTGGGTCGGAACGATGTCGTTTGAGCTATGGAGGTCGAGATAATAATGGGAAAAAGAAGAGGGTACAAGAGAAGGAGGTAAAACGAAGAAGCCATATTGTGTTGGTAAGCTAATAATTATGATGGAAAGAAGTGTTAGGAAAGCATGGCTTTTTATAGGTGAGGCTTTATGGAAATCTATGGGACGTGTGGGATCAAAACAATGATCCTATTCCACTTGTGTTTGGTTACTTACTTATTGGTTCGGTGTTTAAAATTGACTTTTGACCCCCTTTTTCAACTTGTAATTGCTCTGTTATCCTCTAGTCAATAATGGAGGGGGTCATAAATAGGGTTTGTCCCAGTTCAATAATTGTGGGGGCCATCTTTAAACCCACTTGTCCAGTACACAATAAGTACTGCTACCTCACTATGATAGTTGTAACTTGTAAGGAGATCTAGATAGTTTGCAAGGAAAATCAGGATAGATGTGATGAAAATTGAAATGAATGAAAAAATAATTTACTACAAATATTTATTGTTTTTAAACTGTAGCTCTTAAATCTTTCTTCTTTTAATTGTTTTATGAGAAAATTTTCTCATGTACTAGATCTCTCACGTTCTATCTTCAATTAAAACAAGAAATTGTCGATGCAATATACGATGAGTTGGAGCGAGAAAAGGTTGTAATAATCAATTAATTTAGATCAACTCTTCACATTAATTAGTTATTAAGTAATTAAAGGTCTGTTATTATTGTAATTACATTTACGTAAGAGAAGTCGTGAGCGTGTCGCCGCAAAGGATCCGTATGTGTCTTGGGTGGACAAGCTAGCTCTTTCCGCAACCAATAATTAAAGTGGATTCCCTGTCCAATCTAACTGATCAAAATCAAGACCCATGTTCTAAATTTTTTATAAAAAAAATGAAGACCCATGCTCCTAAATCCTAATCATTTATTAGTCTGTGTTGACCTTTGATTATAACTACTGATTACTAATTAGCAGAGTAATGCTAAGAGAATTATATCATGCTCAAAACCGCATTATGACAGTCAGTTACAAATTTATAATTACACTTAAAATAAGACTTAATTTGTTAATTATAAATACCCAATAAATTATAATTCGTGTGGAGTTGGTACTAATAATACTCATATAGTGTAGACACCAATAATACTTGATAGTATTGTTCTAATGATCAATACGACAACCTATTTAAGATAGTTTGAGATCATTGACAGCTATTCTTAATTTGAGGCATTGTTCTAATCAGTATGACGCGACTTTTTAAAAGATAATTTGACATCATTGAGAGCTATATATTCTTCATTGTTCCCGTTAACACGTACACGTGTATAAATAAATGAAGCAACTCGAAACTGTAACTGCATTATTATTAGGTGGGGATCTTTTCTGCTCAGAATTGTACGTACCGACAGTTTTTTTCTCCCCCTATTTATAGTTTTTTTTTTCAAAAATGGCATTTATAGTTGTTTTTATTTGAGAATTGGCTACTTGTTACAGGAGATAGAAAAATGCTAGACAGAACTTGTGGTGTTTAGCATATGTACTATGAGGTGGATTTTACAATGATTCTACAATTTTACTTGTGCGATACTAAGAAAATGGGCTAAGATCAGCTTTGGGTCGGAACGATGTCGTTTGAGTTATAGAGGGGAGAATTACGAAGGGGAAGAAAAAGGGTACTAGAAAAGGAAGTGAAATGAAGAAGCCATGTTGAATTGGTAGTGGCAGGTTTTGTAAGCTAAGAGGTGAAGAAGTGTCATGAATGCATGGCATTTTAAGTGAGGCTAGCTTGAGAACCAAGGGACGAAGGAGCAAACCTTGATCGCCCCACTTGGGGGTGGCGCGGGACTTGACTCATAAAATTCTGGTTGTAGTTACGCGGTTTATCCTGATCATCTAGTCACTAATGTAGGTGGTTCATGGATCGGGTTGTCCATTATGTTTTCTGGGTCCATTGTTGACCACTTGTCCGCTACCACAATAAGTACCACCCTATTGTTTTCCATTATATTGTAAGGAGATCTAGAAAGTTTGCAATTAAAATAACCATTCTAGGCATGATGAAAGAAAATAATAATTTATTACAAATATTTCTCGCTGTCAAACTATAGCTCTTCTGTATTTCTTCTTTTATTGATTAGAAAGATTTTTCTTATGCACGTTATCTTCGACTGAATGAAGAGATTGTTATAAGATTAAATGATCTAATGTTTTACCATAAGGTAAAACAAATACAAATAGATTTATGATATCTAATCCTTAATATGAGAGTTACGTACGTCTACTTTGAACTACGTACTGGCATGGATCTTTTCATTGGGTGTTTTCACTATAATTATAAAGTGGAAAAATAGTGCACTCCAAAAATTTAATCTCAGACTTCATAACTCTGAAACTCTCTGTAATTTCTCTCTGTAAATCAACAAAATATTCTTTATATATATGTATATATACTAAAAAAAAATTAGAACAAACAAATACATGTGTGGGATCTCTATTAATTAACCTAACAAAATTTTGGTCGCCGCGCGCGTCATAGCAATCTGCATAATTATTATAATTAGGCTATGTGGATATAAATTGATATACGAAATAAAATTTTAATGATCAATTGTAGATGATCAACCATTCACACTAATTAAAGGTTTGGAATATAGACATGTATGATATATGTATATATATACACGTACATCATGATGATCAGTGTGTCGCGGAAAATGATGTATATATGTCTTCTGCTCTTTCCGCACCTAATATTATGAAGTTTGGATTCTCCTCCTCTTAAAAGTTTATTGGTCTGGACTCTTGTTTTGACTTTTGAATATTACTACTAATTATTACTTAGCAAGATAATTTTTTTTAAAAGATCATTTGATCACCGAAAGCAAATATTTTTTGTTTTTCCCATTAAGCAGACACAAGTGTATATATAAATCGATGAAGCAAGTGATCGATCAGCCCGCAATTGCATGGTTATTATTTGGAAGTATCTTATCTAATCAGGTAATTGTATGTCCCGACAAAAAAAGGGAAAAAAAAACTTTTCCTTTCATTTTATCAGTGTTATAATTATTTTTACTTTGACAATTCGATAATGTTTATAGGAAAATAAAAAAAAAAATCCTAAAAGGAATTGTAATATTTAGCACCATTTAATGTGTTGGTGTGAATTTTGGTTCGTGAACCAATGCGTGCCACTTGCCTTCAAGTAATTTTTCTTGAATGAAACCAAAACTCAGATTTGATGTAGGTGTGGTCCGTACAACCTTAGATAAAGTTATAGATGGACTTTTCACTAGCCGATGATTGTGGTACCAATGTGGTATCTGCTAAATTTTCTCTACAAAATGACGTTAGTAATGTACTAAATAAAGTACTCAAATGAATAGCAGCTGAATATATAGTAATGATACTGTATTTTTAGGAAGTAGCAGTATTGTATTTTTAGAAAGTAGCGAGAGAGAGAGAGAGAATAAATAAAGTGAGGAAAATAGGCTAGGAGATAAATAGGGTTTTAGGGAATTGTGGCGGCTTACTTTTTTTTCATGTGAATATGAGGCTATTTATAGTGATAGTATAGTCCTAAAAAATATTAGAGTTGATATCCACGTGTCCCTAAAAAGATAGAAAAGAATCTCACCTTACCGCTTGTACCGACAATGGCCAGTGATCGGGACAGGTGTCAGCCTCTTTGTTGCTTACGCCATCTTTAGTGTGTTGGGGTAATAAAGCTATTCATGTTACTTGCTCAGAGTTTTTCACTCTAAGTGGTTGGCCAATGCGCCCAACAAATTAATATTATCGGTGATCTTCATGCACGTACTCAAGACTACCGAGCAAGTTATATCATCCGATCAGAGCTTGGCCTCCCATTAAGAAATTTGGCTTTTTTGTCAGTCTGACTACGTTGTTTATCTTTCAAGAGTTATTTGGTCCATTCATATTGGTTGTAACATTCGACCAGCACCTAATCATCTAGTTTAGAGACTTGATTGGCATGTTACACCTTTGACACTTGACTTTCTAGAGGCCGCTCTTCTTGCATACGATCAGGCCGCTTGGGCTTCCATAAGAGTCCATTTGATTTATAATGAATTCGGTATCATTTTAGGTATCGGTCAGGATAGGTCGTTTCTGAGCCTTCTCAAGGACCACATGTCATCTTTTGGTGCAGTCGGGAGAAAATATCCACAACATAATGCACTTACTATGAAATAGCTTTAACTTCTAAATTTATTCTTTATATGTAGAGTAGATTACATGTCAAGAGCCAAAATCCAGGCCAGTGGCAGAAGGAGAATTTCACAATGATAGGAAATTTCTTGATTTATTTGAAAAGTGTCTAAAAAGTTTTAGTTTTCTAAACAATCCATTTTAATAAAATATTTAGAATTTCATCATGTGAACCTCGTCCACAGTTCGTATACACTATCAAACATAGACCGAATAATAATTAAAAAACGTGATTACAAATATAAGTCCAAGTATCATCATCATCCACAATAAAAGTCAAATCCCAGAATGGCATACACAAGTTCACAGACAAATTAGGAAGTAGTAATCTTAGTTTCATGCTAATATAAAATCCCAAATAGTTCGAACACTACAACAGTAGACTTCTAACATTACCAACAAATGAACTACAGTCAAGATGGCCTCTTACTCATCTTGATCACCAAGATCGCACTGGACACTATCTGAGGAAGGGAGGAAAGGGGGTGAGCATACAATGCCCAGTAGGAAAATAATTACCTCGAAGAAAAATAGTTCAGTGATGGAAAACTCCTGCATGGTTAGTTCAAATCCAAAACATACAAATATATATATATAATCCAAACCGGAAAACCCATATATATAAAACAGTGTAATCAAAACCATCAATCCATATGCACATGACACAAATCAACCCATACCTATGAGCTCATATCCTCTCATCTGTAGAAAACCAAGATGATGACACTAAGTGTGCCTAACAGTCTGCCTGATACTTAAGCCCATACCCAGAGGGGACACCCGTGTGTCGCCTACCAAACCTGGAGGAGCAACCGAATTGCCTACGCCTGCCAAATGGGGAGGTAATCAGAAGAACAAATCCGCAGGTTTACGGACTCTACACCGACAGTGGGGCACGCAGCGCCACACTGTAAATCCGCGATGCTAACACGGTGCTCATATATGATCATATGACACGTGTAATATAGAAAAAACTACTATACTCTGGTTTTCAATAAAACATGCATAATAGGAATTTATAGAAAAACGGGTAGCATAACGGCCCTATTTTGATATGCCCAAAATACCCTGCACACAGCAAATTCTAAGAGCAGTACAGTATATATCATACAACTAGATTCCATCACATATGATTCAAATAATTAAAAACACACTTGTTCTCATATGTTGCAGAAAATAAGTTTTAACTTGAAAACGGTATAAAAAGAAGGTAACTGAACCCCTACCTCATCGGAATAGCGATACCATACTATTGAATCCTCAGAGTGTCATTGACGATCACCCGGAGGGTTGGGAACCAATTCGGAGTCCTCAATCGTCCTCTTGCGAAAAGTCAACTTCTCACCAGAGCTTCAATTCCGTAAACGAACATCTTCACTGAATTTCTAGCACCCAAAATAGCTAGGTTAGATATATAACTTGTCCAATTCGGGTCCGGGTCCACACCGGACTGATGGCACGCAAAACGAAACAAAATCTCGACCGTTTGATCTCGATTTTTTTGCCGGTCATCAAACAATATAATATATATACATTCCAAAAATGAGGTCAAAAATACAATCCAACGGCCGGATTAAAAATATCAAGCTTAAACTCAAAATACCCAAAAATGGCAAATTTTGATCCGGACAGTATAGGGTTGAGATATATATACCTTGACGATCCTTGCGATGATACAAATCCAACGGAACGGGTTTGGAGTCAAATGGTAGCCGAAATCTTTGCCCTCGACCAAAAAAACCAAAATGGCTTCAAACGGCTATTTCTTCTTCTAAGGCGACGGTGAGCTCTTCCAGCGATCGCTGCTGCTCGGCGTTGGCTCGTGACAGCCTGGGGAGGACTCGCTGGCAGTCTGCTCGGCCGGCAGCAGCTGCTCTTTGGCGGAGAGTGAAACCGAGAGAGAGAAAGAGAGAGAGAGTGATCCACGGGAGGGAGAGAGAAGAGAGGAGAGAGAGTGAACTGATATATATATATAATTTAATTTATTTTTTTAAATCTGGTCAAATGACTATTTTAACCCTCTAAAAACTGAGTTTTTACACTACACACCTTTACTTATATGTGATGTTAAATATCACAGTTGCTCCTATCATTGTTTCAAGAAAATACGCAAAATCATTCCTTTAGTCTTTTTGGTCTTTCTCCATTTAACAAATGTAAATTTTATAGTTGTAAATGCTTTAACTCAATGATGTTTCAAAATATAATTAGGTTAGCATAGACAAAATGATTAAATAAATAAATAAGTAATTAAAGAAAAGATGAATAGAGAATCTACGTGCCCTAAAAAAACGTATAAAGTATAGTAATTTCCTGGTTATTTTCCAGTTCTGCAAAAAGTACGTATACAGTATCACTTTCATTATAAATTGAACCATGAAAATGACAATCAACACATATAAAGTCTTTCTTTGTTTTAATTGAAGGTACTTTATCACATGTCCATAGTTCTATAAATTAGTCATCAATTAATTTAGTAATATCTACTATCATCAAATTTTCATTATCTAGGTACATCTCAATCCGTCCTTTTATTATCCCAAGTAGGATAAAAATCATTATTTTCCCATCTTTTAGTACAGTTGCTGAGATCTTTGAACCGATCTCTACCAATTTTAATATTTATCCTTTCAGCCGTGGAGATCAAAATATAAATTGTCTGGTTGAATTTCCAAGTACCCTAGTAAAAGTTTGCGCTTTTAAATAGTTTACTGCTAATATAACTCTATAAGCATGGTACGTAGTTGTAAATATCCATGCCCATGTACATATAATATATTAAATTCTTATCCTTTAAAAAAAATAAGTAAATAAAAGAAAGTCAATCTCCTGTAACTCTCCATCTATATATTAAAATTTATTGCAGAATCTCTTCGGGATCATATTACATACTCGAACGGTTTTATAATCACCATAAAGAAAAAAGAACAATTTAGAGAGATGCAATAGAAATAGTGAGCTGAGGCCATGTTACAGAGCAACTATAAATGGCAGTTTATTTATAAGTCTCTTAATTCTAATTAATTAGCAGTACTGGAGGTAAAGTGAAAGTTGGAGCAAGTTGTTTGCTTTAACAGAAGAGAGGAGCCGAAACCGAGCCTTGAAGAAGCCAAATCAAACTGAAGAAGATTGTCCTCAATTTGATGCCCTCCAATCACGATGGCAGTTGGGGTGAACTTAATACCCCAGTCAACGAAGTGAAGTGGACCACCATCAACGAATCCAAGGCACGACACATCATTACTAACCCTAACCATTGAGTTGGCACCAGAAACCCTCCACACCACTTTCTCGCTCTGCAACACAAAATCGATCGGAGGCACGACGGGCCCAGCTCGGGTGAGGGCGATGTCCTTCGCGCTGAAGCACGCGCCAAACGGCGCCACTGCCGCAACTCTAGGCACGTTACGGAGCCCAAGCTCCTTAACAAATGCAGCTACTACAGCATTGTATATGGAAGTTTCCAATGTCGTGTATGGATCAACGGTGCTGATCTTCGTTCCGCCATGGCCATCTACATCAAAGGATAGCAGCGAAGTATTCAATGGCACCGGTTTTCCGCCGATCTTAATCGACTTTACACCGATGAAGTACTCAGCTGATGGCGCTTCGGAACCGCTCACAAGTTTTTTAGGGTTGAGGATGAGCGGAGTGTAAGTCAAAGACCTAGAGACGTCAACTCCAGGAAGAAGCACGTAAGGCGCGTCCCCAAAGAAGACGACGCCCTTAGAAGAGGACAAGCAAACGGCGAACTTCCTTGGAAAGCCGAAAGCCGCCGAGAGCAACGAAGGAAGCCCGACGTTGTTCCTTCCAAGGCCGGCAACACCGACGGCACCGCTCGTGAGGCCTTCTAAGAGGAATGTGGGAGCACAAGTGAAGAGGAACTTGGGTACCGAAACTAGCTTCCCGGGTTTGGACCCGTCGGTGGATTGGATATAGATGGTGTCTTGGGAGAGATCACCATAGGTGCTGGTGCTTGTAAAAGGGTTGTGAGGAAACGCACCACATACGTCGGAAGACGGGTTACCGTTGGCAGAACAGATCTCGGACCCGCTTAGCGAGCACTGGGCCGAGACGCATGGGACAGGCTTCTTGGTGGAGGAGTTGAAACCCTTTTCACAATCAACCCAAAGGAATTCTCCGCCGAGATCTATGGGTACTTTGACTGGGACTGGAGGGGTTCCTTGGGTGATGTGGGTGAAGTACTGGTGAGTGGAGGTGGCTTTGGTGACTTGGAGGACGAGAGCTTTGGGACGGAACGATGTCGTTTGGGACGTGGAGGGTGAGATTATGAGAAGAAGATAAGAGCAGAATAGAAGGAAGTAGAAAGAGGAAGACATGGTTTGGGGAAGAACAAGGTTTAGGGATGTTGTTGGGTGGAGAAGTATTGCGAAGGCTTGTGAATTTATAGGAATTAAGATAGGGGAAAAAGGTAGTGGGCGGCTTTCAGTAGTGTGAGCTGTGTGAGGAGTATAGAGTCCGTTATTCGGGGGCAGCTCGATATATATTACAAAAACGGAAAAGGTCAAAACGTGCTTCCTTTTGACCATAGTCATATAATGAAAGAATAATACCCCTTACAGGATCAATGAAGAAAAAGATACCTTTAGAAAAAGGTTTTTTTTTTTTAATTTTTTTTATAAATAATATTTTGTGAGTTATTTGTTAATAATGGACACATTAATTTGCCATGTCGCCCATGAAAAAATAAAAGTATTTGCCACGGCCTCATGGGACCTATTACGGATTGGGTGGTTGTCCTCGTTAAATTGAGACAATGACCTATACCACGGCTCCCAATATGACTGAGAGAGAATGCTAAATATCTCTCGTGCCTTTCAGCCAAATACTATTTTTCATTACGTATTTTTAGGATTACAACATGCATCTCTTTAGTTTGATAAATTGGTGTCACGAATTTCTATTAACCATCAATTTTTAATCTTAAAATTGCAAAAAAAAAAATTCTTAGTTAATTAATCAAATTATCTATTAATTAAACTTACAACTAAACTTGCATGCCAAATACTCAAAATGTATTTTTGAAATAGTTTATATATATATAACATAAAGTTTGGTGGTATGATTAAAAAAGTAAGATTATATGGTTATTTTTTTTTTTTTGAAATGATTATATGGTTAAATTTGACTAAGGGTATTTTTATTTTTTCACAACCTAATTTTTAGGTTAACTGCTATTTGACTATTTTTTATTCAAATTATGACCAAACACAAAAGTTTATAATTAAATGTCTAGCTCACTTTATGACAAAAATGTATTACAAAATATTCTACAAATAAAATTTTAAAAAGAATGAACATTTAGCTATAATTTTTAATACATGGATATATACTTAAACCAATTAAAAAAATTGGTCATATACCTAATTTTCTCATAATTTTTTAATCAAATCTGATCAACAGGATAAATTTGACCCATTTGCACAAATTGAGCGAACGTATTTTGTATTTCTGAAAACATAAAATGAACAATTACCCTAGAAAAAAAGGTGAAAATCGATATGTTGCTAAGACATGAGGAATAAAAATATATTTTCCCTTGATTTTATGTATGTACTAAATTACCCCACAAAATAGAGTGTACCTTCTTTGGATGCGCAATATAGCAAGCTCTTATGTATTTATATATTCCCTCTGTTGGAATTGTTGCAAAAATGATTCTATCTTCTTTTTGGTGAATAATAGTTTAGAAGTAAATAATTAATTAACAATATCAGCACTATTTCTAGCTGATTCTTCAAAAGCCATTACGTTATACGATATTTTTTTCTAAATGGGCAGAGATATTCCTTCGCTAATGTTCACTGTGAGGAGATTAATTTTGAAAGTTTGCTAAAGGGAAAGCCATGCAATTTTAAGGAAAAACCAAAACAAATTCTCGTTGTTAATCTCTAGTTTTTTTTATTTTATCTTTTACTAATTATATAAATTTTTATGTTCTTTCAAGATCTTTCCTTAGAGGAATATTCGGCCGGTTTAATTTCAGCATAAACCGAATTAAGTATACGTATAGAGTTGAAGGTCAGATAACGTCATTAAAATATATGCTATGCAAAAAAAAAAAGAAAAAAAAAACTTACAATATTTGCTGTTAAAAAAAAAAAAAAAAGGCCTTACAATATTTCAAGTGAAAAAAGAAAAACTTTAGAAGATTCGATGGTATGTACGTAGAGGTGTTCGGAAGGTAGTACTTTGAAACACAGCACTCGTTTCGTTCCATTTAGAAATTGATGGCTCATACAAATAGTGGTTTACATGTGTGTGTGGTCAAATTACCGCCAAAGAGGATCAGTATCTGTCACACGGATATTGGCAGTCTTGTTTTGACCTTTGACACGTCAATTCGCATCTGTAATCACATCATTTGTAAAGAGAGGGGAAAAAAACATACTTTTATTAATAATATGAAGATTATAATACAATACATGTGAAGGGCTTTCGGGTACAAAGATATCCGTAATAAATTGCTTAAAATCCATCATCGGAAGAGTTCTGCGTGATCCTCTCGTAAAATTGAAGTGTATTAAGGAGAATCATATAAATCACTATCTGTAATTGTGTACTTTAACGGAGCTCTCCATTTTTTTTTTGGCTTGATATGATCATCTTTAATATATATATTAGAAGAAGAAGAAAAAAAAAGAATCTCCATTTTCATTGGCTTGATATGATCATCTTTAATATATAAGAAGAAGAAAAAAAAAGAGAATCTACAATCTGTTAGAAGAGAAAAAAAAGAAAAAACTTGAAAGTACAACATAACAATGTTATTGATACTACTACTTAAAATAATAGATTGCTATTTTTAAAGCTGTCGCTATTAATTCTGGTCAATAGGGATATGATTATTGTCATGACTCAAAATTCGGGCCAATAGCAGAAGGAGAATTTCACTAAAATGAGAAATTCTTTGATTTATTTTAAAAAAGTTTTAAAAGGTTCAGTTTTAGAAACAATCTATTTAAATAAAATATTTAGAATTTCATCCTATGAACCTCTCCTATAGTTCATATACACCATTAAACATAGATCGAATAATGACTGAAAAATATAGTTCAAAATTTAAGTCCAAACATCGTCATAATCCACAAAAAGTATCAAATACCAAAATAGCATACATAAGTTCACAAACATAATTGAAAGTGGTAATCCTGGTTCAATGCTAAATCGAAATCCAAACAATCCAAACACTACAACAACATCAAGCTCCTTGTATTACCAAGACAACGAACTACAATCAGAGATAGCCTCTTAATCCTTTTGATCACCAAGGTCTTACTAAACACCACCTGAGGAAGGAAGGTAGGGGTGAGCATAAAATGACCAGTGGAAAAGTAGTTACCTCAACGGAAAATATTTTAGTGATGGAATGTTACTGCATGGTTAGTTTAAATCCAAAATATACATATATAATAGTCTAAAACCGACAATCATATGTATATATATAATAGTATAAGCAAAACCATCTCATTCATATGCACATGACACAAACCAACCCATACCCATGAGCTTACATCCTCTTATATGTGAAAACCCAGGATCATGGCACTAAGTGTACCTAACAGCCTGCCTGAAAACTAAGCCTATACCCGGAAGAGACACCCATGTGTCACCTACCAAATCTGGAGGGGCAACTGAATTGCCTACACCTGCCAAATGGGGAGGTAATCAGAGAAATCAAACTCCGCCGTTTACGGACTCTACAGTGACGGTGGGGTATGTAGCACCATACTGTAAACCTATGATGCTAACACGGTGCTCATGTAAGATCCGTAATACATGCAATATAGATTTGAAGTGCGAAAATAATCATGCTTTAGGTTTTCAATAAAATAAGCATATTAGGTTTTATAGAAAAACATGCAGCATAATGGTCTTATTTTTTATATACCCAAAAATAACCTGCACTCAAAAAATTTCCAGAGCAATGCAATATATATCATATAATCAAATTCCATCACAAATATCTAAAACAGTTCAAAAATCATATTTGTCACCATATGTTGCAGAAAGTAAGTTTTAATAAAAAACGATATAAAACAGAGATAACCGAATTCCTGTCTTACTAGAATAGTGATACCGCGCTATTGGATCCTCAAAGTATCGTTAGACGATTACTCGGAAGGTCGAGAACTAATTTCAAGCCCTCGATCGCTCTCTTACGAAAAAGTAACTTCTCAACGGAGCTTCAAATCTACAAACGGACCTCTTCACTGAATTCCTATTATCCAAAATAGCTGGATTAAATATATAACTCGTCCAATTCGAATCCGGGCTGAAATCGGACCAATGGCATGCAAAATGAGGCAAATTTTAGCCGTCCGATTTCTTTTTCATGCCGATCACTAAACATAGTCAATATATATATATATCAATCTTCTCCATTTCTCGAGTACATTCCAAAAATGACATCAAAAACACAATCCAACGGTTCGATCAAAAAGTCAAATCTTAAATCTCAAAACTCAAACTACTCAACAATGGCAACTTTTGATCTATAGACAAAATGGAGTCACGAAATAGATGTATAGAGATTCCTCTCGACGATACGAATCTAACGAGCCTAAGAATGTAACCTGAAATGGTCCGAAACGGCGCCAAAAAATCAAAGAGCTTTGCAGCTAAAAATGGCGTTTTCTGGCGAATAGGGGCTCTTGGCAGCAACACGGTCTTCTTGGCAGTACGGCGAAGCTCCGCTAGGGGTTAGGCAGCTTGATGGTGGCTGGGCGAGCTTCGGCGGTCGTTCGGTCTTCTTCGGTGTTCCTTCGGCCGAGAGAGAGGAGAAGAAAGAGAGAGAGTGTCGTGGGGAAGAGAGAGAAAGGAGGAGAAAAAGAGGAAGCCCGCTTGAGGTTGCATGGGACTATACAACCTTTCCTAAAATTGTAAAATGGTCCCCTAATTTTCAAATTCTTTCAATTTAGTCCTCAAAATATTTGTATTTTAGTCCCTCTTTCTTAAAATTTTTTTTCAAATATACCCCTAAATTATTAAATCTAAAAATTAACAAAAGTACCAATATACCCCTTGAAAATTCAGGATTTTACAATTATCAATTTTATGTTAACTAATACTTTTCATTCTAACATTTAGCACTACTCCATATTAGGGTAAGCAGACTAATGGTTTAGGTGTAAACTCTCCAAATTAAACAAATTATTATAGGTTTTTTTAGACTTATATCTTCATTTGAACCAATTTTGCTAGAGGAATTTACACCAAATAGGAAAACTAATGCTCCTTAATTCGGTGATCACAAAAGGCCTCCATTCAATAATTTGATTAAAAAAGTCCCTTATTATTTGCCACATCACATATAATAAATTACTTACACACCTTTTTCAGTTCGTTCCTCTAACAAATATGATGACGCGCGATTGTATTCTTCTTTGATGTCCCCCTATGCGTCCGATGACAGCTCTAGATTAAGCTCCTCTAAATTTTCAACCTTTAGATTTTCGACCACAATATGATTTTCGGTCGGTTTTGACGTAAATTTGAAAAAATTAAGGGAAAAAAAAAAAGAGTTGAAAATCAGTAGTCAATTTCGGTCAATGTAAAGTTAACAAATTAATAGATATAAACTCATAGTTGTGCTCAATTTGTCGACTCTATTTTTCCTTAGGTCATGTTGGAGTGTCTCTAACTGCTATGCTAATTGATTTCACAACATGAAAAAAAAAAAATCAATTTTATGTTTGCAGCGGTAGATTTTTGTTTAAATGAAACTTAGTTTTTCGAATAATTAAGACTAACTAAAATTCTTGTTGTAACTGAAAATGAAACCAACTAACATTATCAGTAAAGACATAACAACAAAAAATACGGTTTCTCCGATTAGTCGGTTGGTCAGTCGAGTTCTAGTTGTGCAGGTTATTCTTATACCCCTGACCACATTCGAATATTTTATAAACACAGTTGATGGTATGGTCGTATACATTCAACCACGATTTAGCTCAGAAAGAGAGAATAATCGACTTCACAGTATTGAGTTCCATTATGAGTTCGACCACTAGCTAGTATGAGCTATCAAAACTTTAACCTCAAATTTTACTGGATTTTCGGCTAAGGTTGAGCCTAATCAATTGAGGTTAACTAATTGTGTTATTTTTCAACATTTAGAAGCTCAAATTTAATAATGAATTTACCAATCATACTAAGATAACATTCAAGAATAATTTTTCAAAGAACCCAAAATGTAGGATGCGGAAGAAAGAAAGGTAGTATTGGGTTTTTTCTTTCCATTTAAAAGAAAAAAAAAAGAGTTTCGTGTAAATGACTTACAAGTAGTCATATTTTTGAAAGGGTCAAATTAGTTGATGCTGCCCATTTGCAGCGCTAAGGTGCTCTCAAGCCACATAATAGAGGGAGAATAGACAGGATTAGAAGTGTCTTGGACAGAATAATATTTTTATGACCACTTTTCATACTAACTTTTTACATGAATAATATCAGTAAATTTTTTACGATGTCGCTTCAACTATGGAGCGACGTCCATGGAGGGGGAGATCATGATCACATGAAAAGAGAATAGAGTAGTAGAATAGGAAATGAAATGAGGAAACCATGTTCGAACGACAACTTATCTTAAGGTGATGGGGTGAAGAAGTGTGTTGGGAAGGCACGGGAGTTTATAGGTGACTCATGATACACTATCATAATTTTACACTAATCCCAGCAACGTGGATGGAGGTGGTCAAATTTGGCCACGACTACAACAAATTAATTCTTTTTAAATCCTTATTTTCAATTTTCACCTCGATTTTAAAATGGCGTGAATGCACCATATTTGTCGGTTTTCATGACTGACGAGAAACGATTTTTACTGAAAATGACATGAAACTCGTTGTTTGTGTTAATAGTGTGAGGGGGCTAGGAATCTGTCCACTTGGGTCTGTTGGCTGGCTTAACTCATATTTATGAATAATTTATTGAAGAGTGTTTGTCTTTGGCTTTGAATTTCCATTTAAAACAAGAAAATGAAATTCCTTTTTTAGTAATCCTGCGTACATAAGTACATACATCAAGTTTCATCCAAAGTGATGTGTATTAAATGATGCAATAACTATACAATTACTTTGAAATTTGCACAATTTCTAATTAAATAATAACAAACCATTTGCGGAGAAAAAATGGGACCATACTTGATGTCATAATGCCACTGATCTTATTTTACAAGTTGTAGCTATTATTGTTGTCTTTTCATCATCAATACCGAAGGTGGGTTATACATGGCAGGGGCCTTCAATGCATGGTCCATGCTGTCCTTGCTTTTTTTGGCCCAGTGATAATTACTCGCACCATTAATTATGGACCATCGTACCCTTAATAACTTAATATAGTGCCACGGATTATCTCTTGTGATGTTCCATAAATTACGTTTTTTTTTTTTTTTTTTTTTTTGTGAGTTAAGGACGTCGGCATATATAATAAGCTGCTAGGAAAGATATGCGCGATTATTTTTATTGGGGGTATATTACGCATTTTGTGCTTTTTTTTAAAAAAAAAATAGAATGGGAGTGGTAAGTGCTCATACGTTTCATCAAAAAAAAAAAAAAAAGAGTTCATACGTTATTATTTTTATGATATACGGACTAGGGCAGCACAAAACTATGAAAGTCCGGAACTCACTATCTCCCTATTAGTGGAAATTCTGGAAAATATTTAGGATGATTTGAAACAATAGGTTTTATTAATAGCTATTATAGACCCAAGTAACCATACATAAACAATGTGAGATATAAACAAGCCAAAATTCCAACACACATCATATTATTATTTTACCAGTTTATTATTTCTTAAAATACCTATTAAGTTGATATGATCGTGATTTTTTTTTTTTAGGAGAATGATATGATGTGATTTTAATATTAATCAAGACAAGACAGAAAAAAAAAAGGACAAATGATCCGTTTAAATCGTCGAAATTTTGCAATTAGGCCGGAATCGCGACAAAAGATAATCCGTGTCTTCTTGAACATTTAGCAGTCTCGTTTTGACTTTTGACTTGTGAGACACTAGTCTTACGACAGCTATCAAAGTATATAATTCAACGGTATTATCACAACAGCTATTAAAGTATATAATTCAAAGCTATTATCACATTCTTTTATCAGATGCATGCAGCAACCGGACGCTGAAAAGTGTAAATGGAAAAATATTAGGTAGGATCTTATCCGCTCGAGATTATATATGCCGACAAAGTAGATTTTTAGTTTAATATTGCTATAATTGTCTTTAATTGAGACGTCGCTATTAATTTTACCAACTAATATTATATAGAATTCAATTTCATGATAATTTCCTTTCATAACTGGCACATCTAGCATCAGTTCAGTTGGTACTTTTAGCACGTAATAAAACACAATTAATAAATAAAAACAGGGTTTCTGACTTCTTTGTTTTCTATATTTTCACAAATTGGCAAGAAGCTCCTAAGTTTCAATTTTTTGGCGATTAGGTCCTTAAGTTTTGAAAACTTCGACGATTAAGTTTATTTGGTTAGTGGTTGTTAAATATTCGAGAGCATACATAAGTCATATGCAAAATCTTAGAAAGGAAAAATTAATATTTTACAAGTACTAATTGGTTTGGACGGTAAACAACATGAAATTTCAAGAGTGTAAAAATTAAAAAAAAAAATTCATTTCCAAACCAATTAGTGCTACGGAAGTATCTTTCTGAACTTTTTTCTATTCAGAAACCTTACATGTAACTTGCACATGCTCAATTTCATCAACATTCATATTAGCAATTAATTACTAGTGGAAAGAAATACTTAGTTGCTAATGTTTTTAGAACTTAGGGACCAAATTGCTAAAAAGTAAACTCGAGGACCATATTGCTAAAAAGTAAAACTCGGGGACCTTATTGCCAATCTACCAAAAACAAATATAGTGTAAACATGCAAAACAAACCCATAAAAACAAGGGAAAGTATATGATATACGCCCTTTTTGTAGTGACTTTAGGAAATATGCCTCATTTGATAATATTAAATACATCTCTTTTGAAAAATAGAAGTGTGAAATGTGTAAATGGAGTCTATTTCAGGAGGGAAATATGGAAATCAAAATTTTAAGCTAATTTTGATAAATTACCAATAAAAATTTAGTTTGTTAGTATATTTTTCAAGTTTGATCTGTCACGTCTAGATTATTATAATCTAAAATTCACTTAAAATTTTTTTCAAGTTAGAGATAGAAAATGATCACTTACTTTATAATATTTACGAAGTTCCTAGAACAACAAAATAAAAATGATATAAGATTTACAAATTTACAAACATGTTGCGTATTACATGATATATGTATATATATTTTAAATAAAATATCTTAAACAAATATGCATATAAATCAAAACTTTGACAAATCTACCAATAGACATGTATATAAACAGTTCAAATTAAATATATTGGTAGTATTTCAAGATTAGAAAAATAACTAAAATCTAATTTTAGAATGGGTCAAATATAGAAATTTGTAATTTGATATGCAAATGTATTAAGGGGGTTTTTATTGGCACCCGTTCTAGCATTAAGGCACCTATTTTTCATTAAAATAGTTTTTTATTTACAAAAATATCCTTGGGCATTAAAGAGTCCAAAAACATTGAAAATCCTCCCCCCCCCCCCCAAAAAAAAAGAAGAAGAAGAAGAAGAAGACAGTGAAAATGAATAATGCGAAATTTTTTAAGTTTTAATAATTTCTTTTTTATTTTTTGTCAGCGTTGTTTTGGTTTTGTTCTCTGAAATGATGTATAAACTCAATTTTCTCAAATTATTTCATAAATGTAAGAAAGCAATTATGAAGGTTTAAAGAGTTCTAAGAGACAATAACCAAAACAAATTAAAAAAACATAAGAAACAGATTAAGCAGATAAGTAAGAAGAGGGAAGAGGAGAGTTTTGCGATCGTAACTTATGAGATAAATTAAAAGATGTAATGAGTTTATGGGGTACATGCAGAAAACTTAGGATTTTAGGTTTCCTTTTTTTTTTTTTATTCTAATTATCTTATTATAGTAATTTAACCTTCTAAAGGATGCTTTTATGCTACTTTGGAGTGCAAATATAGCTCCTATGTAATAATTAATTTCTATGTAATATATAATATTATATACATGCATATATAAAAAGTTTTTTCTTTTACCAAAAAACAAGGCGAGCATATGCCCCCCCTCCCCCCTCTTTGCCTATATGTGCGTGGCTTTGTTACTGTGTAATATACGGCCTAATTCGAGAACACTAAACATGTATCAAGCGCTAGACAAGATTTTGAGCAACTTTACCATTAATATATATATATTTATTTATTTATATGAGTGTTGGGTATGCGTTAGATAGATTGTCTAGTGATATTGAGTCTTTTAATATGTTAAGTGTTAGACAAGAAGTTTGACAACTCGATCTCCTTACTAGCCATGGAGATTTGATGGGATAAGTGCTAAGTGCAGTTTTTTTATCTTCATTATAATTAACTTAAAACTTAAATTTAGAAAGAGGCTATTCACTAGAAAATAATCAAAGTGGGTATATTTGCCTAAAAATAACTTTGAAAAAGTAGTATTTTGCCAAAAAAAAAAAAAAAAAACCCTGAAAACAAATGGTCGCAATGGTAACCATATTCCCCTCTAAAATTGGGATAGAAGTTTATGTCTCTTCTTTTTTCTCATAATAAAAATTATTAGCTTAATTATCAAGTGTTTTAATAGATGCTAAGATCTTTGACACATTCCAATTTCTGCACCAATTTTAATATTATCCTTGCATGTGGAGGTCAAAATAGGAATTGTCTACGAGTAAATATTAGAATTAGACTTCTAGCTCAAGCCCGGCATGTGTAAACTTTGGTGTTTCTAACGAGTTCCGTAGTAATCTAATTAATGTGAACACTGCTTAAAAAAAATCAAAATCTCTTATTAATTAATCTGCATTTATACAGATATAAACACATTAAAAAAAATCTCTTATTACTTGTATATTTCATGCTTCCACTTGAACTATTTAAATTACAGTAATTTTATTGAAAAGAAAAACAAACAAATTTTGAGGGAGATACAACATTAATGGTGAGCTGAGTCATGTAGAGCAGCTATGGCCATTTATTAGTCACCTAACTGAGTGAAAACAAAGTGTTGATCGAGAAGAATAATACTAAAGTGGGTCCCTTCTAATTAATCGGCAATAGAGGTGAAGTTGAAGCTAGAGCAACCAGTTTTCTTGGAATGCAGCAAAGAGCTGAAACCAAGCCTTGAAGCAGCCAAATCAAACTGAAGAAGATTATCTTCAATCTGATGCCCTCCAATCACAATGGCAGTTGGGGTGAACTTAACACCCCAGTCAACGAAATGAAGTGGACCACCGTCAACGAATCCAAGGCACACCACGTCATTGCCAACAAAAACCATGGAGTTAGCACCATGAATCCTCCACACCACTTTCTCACTCTGCAACACAAGATCGATCCGAGGCACGTCCGGTCCGTTCACCGTGCTCCCGATATTGAGCGTGCTAAAGCACGCGCCAAAAGGCGCCACCGCCGGAACCCTAGGAACACCGAGAGTTTCGACGAATGCGTCAACCACAGCCTTGTATATGGAAGTTTCCAACACCGTGTACGGATCAACGTTGCTGATCTTCGTTCCGCCGTGACCGTCTTTGTCGAAGGACAGCAGCGAAGAATTCAATGGCACGGGCTTTCCACCGATCTTAATTGACTTCACCCCGATGAAGTATTCGGCCGAAGGCTCACCAGGGAAACCACCTACTAGGCTTGTAGGGTTTAAGATGAGCGGGGTGTAAGTCAAAGACTTGGATACGTCAATTCCAGGACTCAACACATAAGGCCCATCGCCGAAAATCACGGCGCCGTTTTGATTTCCTGCAAACGAAGAGGACAAGCAAACGGCAAACTTCCTCGGAAAGCTGAAAGCGGCGGAGAACAGCGAAGGAAGCGCAACTTTGTTCCGTCCAAGGCCAGCAACACCAACAGCTTCATTCGCCAGTCCTTCTAACAGAAAAGTTGGCGCGCAAGTGAAGAGGAACTTCGGCACGGTTACGACCGTGCCGGGGTTCTTTCCGTTGGTGGATTGGATGAAGATGATGTCCTGAGAGAACTCGCCGCTTGTGCCGGTGTTGGTAAAAGGGTTGTGAGGAGACTCGATGCAAATGTCGTCTGAAGGGTTAGGGTTTGAGGTGCAAGCCTTGGTGCCGCTAAGGGAGCATTGTGCCGAGCGGCACGGCACGGGCTTTTTGGTGGAGGAGTTGAAGCCTTTTTCGCAATCTACCCAAAGGAACTCGCCGCCGAGGTCTATGCTTAGTTTAATGGGGACGGCAGGGGTGCGTTGTGCCAAGCGGGTGTAGTATTGGAGAGTGGACTCGTCTTTGGTGACGCGTAGGACGAGAGCTTTGGGGCGGAACGGTGTCGTTTGGGCTGTGGAGAGGGAGAGGAGAAGGGAGCATAAGAGTAGGAAGTGAAACGAGGAAGCCATTTGTTAATGGAAGATTGTTATATGTGAATAGGGTGAAGAAGTGTTGGGGAATGGCATTGGAATTTATATGTTTTTGGGGTGCATTACTTATGAAGGCATGTCGAGAAGGACGTTGTTTTGGTCCAGTTGGGGGTGGCGGCTCGACTCGTTTCATATAAATGGTGATTACTGATTAGGCAGTGATTCTGGAACAGTCTATTACTTTGACTTTGAATTTTCTCTCTTTTGAAAGTTGAAGACGTTATCCACTCATTCTTGTCTCGCCGCGTTGGGCTTATTGATATGGGCCGGGTTGTATCCGCTTTCTGGGTCCGACCAAATACGCACAAAGCTGGCATTGATCATTCATCATTCTCCACAGGGATATATGGATATTATTACCGGAAGAGATCAAGAGACCAGATGCATTCCACAAATTATTAATGAGTAAATTCAAACAACATCCTCTACAATTTTGTTTTGGGTTGACTAGTAATATAGTTAAACAACGTCCTCCCTTTGTTTTAGAATATTCAAGCAGAAAAAATTGATAATTGTACTGGCATTTGACGGCTTATAAATTTATCACGGTATTCTCTTTCTTTTCGTACGAGACACAATAATAAGAGATAAAAAGAAGAGTGCTCTTCTCTGTCATTTTCTTATTTCGGGTAATGTAGCTATTATTTCTCCGTATCTTTCCTAGCAAACATATACCTAATAAATTTATACAAAAACAGTTTTGATTTACCATATCATCTATATATAATTACTAATGTCAAAAATATATACGTTCTTGAAAATCAAGTAAGTCAAAAGGAAGGAAAAAAAAAACAAACCGACCAAAGGCTTATTCATTCTTGATTTCTCGTGGTCAAAATTATTCAACTGGAGTTGATTTCTCACCTAAAAACGCCAAGTCTTAAGTTTTTTTTTTTTGATTTATTTTATTTATTAGTAAACTCAACCTCAGTTGAAGATTGTTCGATCAGGCTTCAAATCTGACAGATAGGTGGGGTGGAAGAAAGGAACGTAGTCTTGGAATCTCTATGTATATATACATATTTTTTTCATTCAAGAATAGAGGGCAATTTTTTGTAAAAAGATTTTAAGTTTTCCTACTTTTCCTTATGCGCTCAAAAATACGAATAAAAATAACAGACCACTTTTATTAATAATGTAAAATAATAAAAGCATAATCAAGTTCAACAAAATGTAGAGTAATAAGGTAATAAATCGATATACAAATCACGTGTGCTAGTACTGCCCTATATATAAATGAGGCGCAGTGAATGATCTAAATAAAATTGCTTAAGCCATAGAGATCATAAGTTGAAGTTAGAGCAATTCGTCTGTTTGATAAGTAGCGAGGAGCTGAACCCAAGCCTGGAGTTATAGCCAAATCAAACTGGAGAAAAATATCTTCAGTCTGATAGCGTCCAATGACAATATATATAGAAGTCCTTGGATTTCGACCAGCATCAACAAATCCAAGGCATAACCCCTCATCGCTAGTTGGCACCAAAAATCCTCCATATCACTTTCTTCCTCTCCGAATACTTGTTGCTCTGCAGCACAGGTCGATGGTAGGCGCAGCCGGGCCGACTTGGACAGAGCCAAATATTGTGCTGCCGAGTTTCTTTGTGCTAAAGCAAATCCCGAAAGGTGCTACTGGCTTCACTCTACGGATATCATCAGCAGAACCTTCGGCAAATGCGGCAACAATAATGGCGTTGAATATTAAGGTTTCAAACACCGTATACGGCTCCACTGTACTAATCTTCGTTCCACCGCGTAACCTTCTTTGTTAATGGACAGCAAGGAAGAATTTTATAGGACAACTTTGTCGTCGATCTTGATCGACTCCACTCCGATGAAGTATTCCGCGGATGATTCGCCTTTGAAGAAAGCCCCCGCGGTACTTACCGGGTTGAGGAGGAGAGGAGTGTAATGAAGATCTTTAGAGACATCGATCTTAGCAGGATGAAAGACATAAAGGTCCGTCACCGAAGAATAAGGCGCCTTTAGATCTCGTCGAAGAGCTCAAACAATGGGCAAACTTTGTGCGAAAGCCGAAAGCCGAGGCGAAATGATGCAGAAGAGAAGAGAGTAATAGAGCAGGGCATATTGTTGAACTTAGTTGGTGAGCACCAATATCTCGGACGGGCTTAGGGAATATTAGTAGTTTCTTCGTCTTTCTCTCTCTCTCTCTCTCTCTCTCTTTCTAGCGTTTGACTAATATACATGGTAATTTTAAATTTTCTACGTTATGTTGCTCTGTACTCTATTGTGATTCGGTGACATATTTGAAAAAATATTAAGAATTTTTTTTTATAGATAAATATTCAAACATAAACTAAATTAGCAACGTTAATAATAATTAAAAAAGTAATTTGATGTCTCTCTTGCGAGAGTCCCTTGTAAGTTATTATTTCATATAAAAACTTATCCTCGGTTGAAAACAGCTGAAACAAATGTGATTTTTTTTGAAATTTTCAATATTTCACACAACCCGAGAAGCGAAAAAAACTATTATGTAAACAATTAATTATGAATTATGATCCCTAATGCTCACACAGAATCGTGGACATGTGATGCTATTAAAATATGATTTGCACAAACTGTATAAGAAAATAAATATTGGTACAAAACACAGTCCCTGTCAATTAAATAGTACGTATTTCACTTTGAAAATATTAATATATTACAAACAAAAAGGACCAAATTTAACGTGTAAAATATAAATACATACTTAATGCTCATGGACCACCGAGAGCAAAGCAATAGGCCTTTATTAACGAACGCGTAAGAAAAAGCAGCTTCAACTATAACAAATACTTAATGCATAGCACCAAATAGTATAGCACTCTATTTTCAAGCTGTGACCAGCGCAGCTCCCATTTAAGGGATGGATGTGAAATTGAAGTTGGAGCAAGTCGTTTGCCTAAACAGAAGCGAGGAGCTAAAACCAAGTCTTGAAGCAGCCAAATCAAACTGAAGAAGATTGTCCTCAATTTGATGCCCTCCAATCACAATGGCAGTTGGGGTGAACTTAACCCCCCAGTCAACGAAGTGAAGAGGACCACCGTCAACGAATCCGAGGCACGCCACGTCATCATTAACAAAAACCATGGAGTTGGCACCGAAAATCCTCCACACTTCGTTGTTCTGCAACACGAAATTGATCTGAGGCACGCCGGGACCAACTCGGGTGCTGCCGAGGCTGGTCGAATTAAAGCAAAGGTCAAAAGGCGCCACTGCCTTCACTCTTGGAACTTTAGAAAGCGCTTCGCCGAATGCACCAACTACAGCTTTGTATATGGAAGTTTCCAACGATGTATAAGGCTGAACAGTACTAATCTTCGTTCCACCAGTTCCGTCTTTGGCAATGGACAGTAACGAAGTGTTAAACTTGACAGCCTTGCCATTAATGTTGATCGACTTTACTCCAATGAAATACTCCGCGGATGGTTCGCCTTCAAAGAAAGCCCCCGCGGTGCTAACCGGGTTTAGGATTAGCGGCGTGTAGATAAGATTCGTAGACACATCCATGTTAGGAAGCATGTGATAAGGCCCGTCGCCGAAGAATACGACACCTTTAGAACCAGTTGTAGAGCTCAAACATATAGCAAATTTTCTTTTAAAGCTGAAAGCGGCGGCAAACTGGAGGGGGAGTCCGATCTTCTTCCTCCCGAGGCCTGCAATGCCAGTGACTCCGGAAGCAAGGCCTTCTAAGAGTAAGGGGGAGCCGCAAGTGAAGAGGGCGTTCGGGACAGAAACCGCTTTACCGGGATTGAACCCGTTTGTGGATTGGATTGAGATGATGTCTTGGGCTAATTCGCCAACGGTGCTGGTACGGATGAAAGGGTTGTAAGGGAAGAGACCACAAGTGTTGTTGTTGCAGCCCGGTTTGGGTCCCTCCAAGCACTCGCCGCAGGACTTGGATCGAGCAAGGTTGCACTGAGCGGAGCGGCAACGAGCCGGCTTGTACGTTGAGGAGACATAGCCCTTTTCGCAGTCCACCCAAAGGAACTCACCGCCAAGGTCTATGGTGAGTTTGACTGGGACTAGAGGGGTTCTTTGGTTTATCTGGGTGAGGTATTGGCGAGTGGAAGCGTCTTTGGTTACTGGGAGAAGTAGAGCTTTGGGGCGAAACGATGGTGTTTTGGCCACGGACGGGGAAATTATGGTGGAGAAGAGAAGAGAACAAAAGAGAAGGAAATGAAAAGAGGAAGCCATTGTTGAAATGGAATATAGTGTGAGTTGATAGAGGCCGCGGAAGAAGTGGAAATTTATAGCTGATTGGATTATATTTTTTAAATTTTTTATTTTATGTAGTGTTGACTTATCATGCTATGCTGTGGATTTGGATTGAGCAATACTATGGGGCAACAGTGGTGCCCAGTACCACAATGATATGTCTGTTTATCATTGGATGGTTTAATTAATAAACTGGGTCCCACATAGGCCCCACTTAAATTATAATTATGATTAGCCAGTGACAAACTGACACATCACTATGGTGCTGGGCACCAATGGTGTCCTATAGCATTATTCATTTGGATTTGAATTATTTATTTTTGTTCATTTAAATAAGAAGGTGGAGAATTTAAATTCGGCACTTCAACATTAAAGTATGATGTGTGAGTATTAATGAAGTTAAGTTGTGTGATAACCATTAATTACTTGCGTCTTTGGGTCATTAAGACGACTAAATATATACTGTGGATTGGGATGTGTTAGTCTCTTTCCGTGAATGCCTCATCCAGTTTTGCTTACCTCCCACTTTGTCCCTTTGTTTTGATTTCATTAGAAAATTCCCGGGCAATGTAGAGACTAGAGAAAAAGTCCAAGTCAAGAATGGAGACGTAACTAAGTGCCTGCCAGCTCGATTATTATTTTATTTATTGATGAATTAATTTAATTTTTAGATCGGATTTTAGACTGATT
Source organism: Trema orientale (assembly GCA_002914845.1). NCBI lineage: Eukaryota > Viridiplantae > Streptophyta > Magnoliopsida > Rosales > Cannabaceae > Trema > Trema orientale. The sequence continues at coordinate 1,617,651 of JXTC01000005.1, forward strand.
TAATTCTATCTTTACATAGGCTTTTGACCGCAAGTTTATTAAAGTTGTCAATTATACATTAGTTTCCAATGGTTTTATATCTTTTGAATAAAATTGGAACTGGTTTTGCAGTTGGATACTAATTATTTTGTTTGAAGGGTCTTTAAGGGAGTTAAATTAATAACTAGCCAAAAATTAGCTTACAATAAGAGTACAAGTGTCTGAATTAAATAAAAGTATCTCTAAAAGATAAATCCTGGATCTATTATATTTTTATTATAACAAATATGATTGCACTTACTATCTCCCACTAACAGAAAATTATAACAATAATGATAGAAAATAAAGCATTCATGCATGTGTGGCTGTTTCATCATGATATGGTTTTCCGAATTGTCACCATATTAAAAGATACAGAACTGAAAGTCTTTATGAATACGAATCTTCTAAAATCTATAGTCAAACTTCATCTTATTTAATATTAATTTTTCTAAATAATGAAGTTCATAGTATAAAACAGTTAAAAGAAAATAAAAGAAAATGATAAGTTTGGAAAGTAACGTGACAGCTTTAAATTATATTATATTTTGTAGGAATTTTTTCCAACACTAATTTCGATCAATAAAATGCGAAAATAAGAAATTCATGCAATACTTCCCTTGAGGAATTGGATTATGCACTATTTTTAATAATAGACAATACTCAGTCTCTCAATTTACTATTACACAATCCCAAAGCTTTTATGACGAGAAAATTACAGAGAAAATTTCCCTTTCTCTCTCATAACTTAACTTAATATTTCAGTGTATCAGAATGAAAACATTCTTAAAAAATTCTGTTAAGCCCAATTTATATATAAGCTTGAAGAAGATGATGTCCAATAGTTCCTGAAACGTCAAAGCACGTGCTAAACATGTGCTACTCAGTATGAGCTTAAAATATGAGCTCTCCCTTAATGAGCTCATCTTCATGAGTTCATTAGCCAAATGTGAGCCCAATCCAATAGAACCCATTTAACATATTACCAATTATAAGCCCAGTGAGCTTATATGAGCTCCATTTTATGAGCTATAGTCTAATGAGCTCATCTTTTAGCTCATTTAATGAGCTCAATTAGTAGCAAATAAGCTCAATTAGGTCCCATTTTATGAGCTAGTCCAATGAGCTCGACTTTTAGCTCATCCAAAAATGAGCTCAATTTAGCTCATCTGCTCACTTATAAACGAGACAAAAGGTTTGAGAACTGATGATCAATCGACATATTTTATTCCAGCCAGCACAAAAAATGTCAAAAAGAGATCTAGATTAATTCGGTATTTAACGCATTTGACATCATTTTGTTCAGTAGCGCTCGTTTCTACTTCGGACTATAGAAACTAAACCATGCGCCAATGAGCTTAATTGGAAACTTGATCAATATTTCATGACCACATCCCATGTAAGTCAATTCTCTACCATCTCTACTTAACTTGATTCCAGCCTCAACAGCTTTATGCCTGCCGATAATTACATCATCGATATGTAAATAACACTTCCGAAGTTTTCTTTGAAAAAAAAAAAATTAAGAATGTTGGTCATCTTGTTACATCATCTAAAGTAGCCACGTTATGAAGATTTTTACATATGGTTTTTGACTCCGTAGAAATAGAACTTATAAGGCAAACCCGTAAATCATAAGTAAAGCATGAATTAGATAAACAGGCCCGTAATTGTTCTACTAATTGATCAACTAAATGTTGTCCCTTTAAGAAGAAGAGATGAAGTAAAAGTTAGCCTAGACGTACCATCAAACTCCAAAAGATTGTCCTCAAACTGAAGCCCTCCTAAGACCATTGGAGTTCTTGGATTTGATCCTTCATTAACAAATCCCAACCACATTACATTCTTATCGACTTTCACCGTAGAATAAGCACCATGGATCCTCCAGTTTGCCTTACCTTCTAGCTCGAGATCAATAGCCGGAACCCTTGGTCCCGCCCTAGCCCAATGCACGCCCTTGGTGCTGAAACACACGCCGAACAGCCTCTCCTTCGCGGCTCTCGTGATATTCCTAGTAGCAGCACTCTTCACAAAATCATAAACGACAGTGTTGAAAATAGAGTTATGCAAAACACTCCACGGAGTAGTCGCGGTACTAATTTTAATCCCACCGTCTCCTGTTTTGCCATTGACGAATAGCAAGTATTGAAATTACATAAAATCCTTCCGTCAATTTTTATAGATTTCACACCTACGTAGTACTCGTCAGAAGGACCGCCTTCATCATGGAAGTGGTCGAATCCCAAAACCGGATTGAGAATGAGCTGTGTTGCGGTAGATGCAAGCGAGTGGGACAAGTCTTCCTTATAAGGAGGAAAGAAATATGGTCTGCCGCCGATCAAAATTCTTCCTGAAACTTCGTCCGCAGAGGGCAAGCAGGGAGCGAACTTGGCAGGAAGTCTAAACGCCCAGGCGAGCTGTGTTGGAAATGAAAATTTTCCCCTTCCTAGTCCGAGCATTTCCTTATTTCCAAAGTCAGTATCAAGGGCAAGCTTGTTTATGTCATAAGACCCACGCAGGCGAAAGGCAAACGACGGGGAGTGTGCAAAAACGACGCCAATCTCATTCCATCCATCGTGTAATTGATAGTGAACACGTCCTCGCCTAGGTCACCATCAATCACTGACGAGGCAAAGCCGTTTCCCTATATAACTGATGATGGAGAACGCAGCACAGGTGTTGTTGATGCAGCCTGAATAATTTTTGGCATATCATATTCGACAACATATGTATGTGTTGATTAGTTCACAGCGTTTGGAGGAACAGCTGATTGAACGAACGACGACAACGACGAAGCATTGTAGCCGTTGTCATAAGTATACAACAGGGACTTTCCTCCGAGATCAACGGGTACATGAGCAACCGTTTTAGGATGAGTTGATCCAATCTCGACTCGGGTGTAGTATATGAGCTTTGACCCGTAGTACTCCTTGTTGAGGGTGAGGATGGCCCGACGAGGAGGTTTATGATCATGTTGATCCATGGCGACGTTTAAGGGAAAATTAGTGAGGGTGATACATAGGATGATGGAGAAGAATAGGATTATTATTATTGGACATTTTAGTAAATTAGAAGTAATGCTGCTAGTGCATTTATTTGGATAAATGGCTGCCTCTTTACAGACTGGTTTTTGGTACGTCTGTATGTGCTAAATGAGTAGTTAGGCTAGCTAGTTGACCTTTAAGATGTCTCAAAACTGAACGAGCTTTCAGAATAAGTCTCTTATTTGATTTCAACAGTAACTTTGAGGTTGATTACAATGCTCTGTTACAAAGCTATATATACAGAGTATTTATAATAAAGACAATAATGACAACTAGCTAGACAAAGTCTTGGAAGATAACAAGAGATAGAACAGTGAAAAAAGAATAAAGAATAACTAAATGTATTATTCTCCAAGGCCACTGATCTGTGCATAAGCATGAGTAATATTCCCGTAGGTATGGGCAATATTCCTTCTGTCAATACTCCCCCTCAAACCGAGTTTATTGCTAAGACCATAAAAGGCGGTATGTGGCAACGGTTTTGTAAAGATGTCAGTGACACGATGATTTGAGGGAACAAAATGGTTTACCAGTTCTCCTTCGGTCACTTTTTTATGCACAAAGTGATAGTCAATTTCTATATGTTTAGTATGAGCATGAAATACGGGATTGATAGTAAGATGAAGAGCAGAGATAGTATCACTAACAAAGTTGGCGGATGAGAGAGGAAAGACCAATATCTCGTAAAATGAATGTAATCCATGTGATCTCTGCTGCAGTAGAAGTGAGGGCATGATATTCAGTATCAGGTGGACTTTGAAATTGATGTTGTTTCTTAGCACACCAAGAAATACAATTTGTGCATAAGAAAGTGCAAAAATCCATTGTAGAACGACGAGTAATATGACAGCCACCCCAATCAGCATCAGAATACTCAAAAAGATCAAGAGAATTTTGAGATAATAAGTAAAGTCCATGATCTAAAGTACCCTGATCATAGCGTAGGATTCTTTTGACGAGCTAAAAAGAATAATTCGTGAGATTGTGCATAAATTGATATACGAAATAAACACTGAAGGATAAATCAGGTCAAGTGAATGTCAAGTATTGTAAACCACCAACTAGAATTCAATAAGCTGAGGGTCATAGAAAGGACCATTATCGGCAATGGTAGTTCGTTGTTGAGGAACCATTGATGTAGAAAGAGGCTTACAGTTACGCATTTGTGCTCGAACAAGTAACTCTGCAGCGTGTTTTCTTGGATGAAGAAGTAGACCATTTTTCTAATTTGTGAACTTCAACACTAAGAAAATAATGAAGATAGCCAAGATCCTTCATAGCAACGCCAAGATACTTCATAGCAAACTCTTGTCCAAGCTTGATGATGAATTGATTTATGAGAGTCGGATTACTACCTGTCAAAATATTATCATCAACATAGACAAGTAATAAAAAAAATACCATAGCAACTACGAGAAATAAATAAAGAAGAGTCAGCAGAGCTGCAATAAAATCCTGAAGCAAGAAGAAACAAGCTAAAGTGATCAAATTTATTTTTAGCATAGCCACGAAGATAGGAAAAGAAACGAGATCAAAAAATTCAAAAAAAAATTGTAGTCAGGTTGCTTGCCTAATAATTTTTCGATTGGACTTACCATGCACAAAACACTGGAAGATTGTCTATTAATTAGCCAGTAGTAGTACTAAAGGCCTCTACCCAAAATCTTTTGAAAATATAAGTATGAAACAATATGGTTAGTCCAAGTTCTGCAATATTACGATGTTTGCATTCTACTAGACTATTTTGTTGTGAAGTATCAGGATATGAAAGTTGATGCTTTATTCCATGATTACGTAAATACTTTTTGAACTCAGTATCATTTAATTCTTTTCCTCCATCTGATTGAAAAACTTTAATATCTTTTCCAAATTGATTTTTTTATATATTTATGAAAAACAAGAAAACACGAAAGAAAATTTGGTTTTTTCTTTAAAGGCAAAAACCATGTATATCTTGTGCATTCATCAATGAAAATGACATAGAAATGAAATTTTTGAAAGAAAACCTCAAGTGTAGTATCCCATAAATCACAATGAATTTTTGCAAAAAGGTTCATTACAATGTTCATCTTTTGATAAAAATGGAAGTCGACAAATTTTTCCTAGTTGACAAGTATCACAAATAAAATTTTCCTCATCATTATTCTTACTTGAAATCAACTTCCTTTTCTTTAAAAACTCCATAATCCTTTATGTTTGGATGTCCAAGTCGTTGATGCCACATGCTATTACTAACACCCGAAATCTAGTTGAAAAGAGAGCTTTTCCATGATAGGATTCCATGGCATATAAACCACCAGATCCATTACGCCATTTGCTATTATTTTCTTGGATTTCCTATCCTTTATCACAAAATCATTAGCAGATAATTCAAAAACATAAGAAAATTCAGATGTCATTTGGCTCATAGATAACAAATTCTTTTTAAGTTCTGGCATAACTAAAACATTATTTAAGTGAATTTTGTTTGTCCCAGATTGGAATAAAGTATTTCCAGTGTACGTAATGTGTGGAGTTTGACCATTTCCAACCATTATTCTATCTGGACCAAAATAAGGTGTAGCTTACCAACATCAAAGTTCATATGTTGAGTTGCTCTTGTATAGGAATGGTAATGGGGTCGGAGACGACTTTTTAATTACTATCCCCATCTCCGAAAGCCTATCACAATACCATACCCAACCCATTAACTATTCTTTTGGATGCGGGAATGATGCGGGTATTAACTAATAGATAACAAAGAAAATCGTGGTTACCCATTACCCAATAATAATAATAAAATATTAAAAAAATTAAGATGAAAATACTAAATCCTTTTCATAATCAACAAAATATTAAACACAACAATATACTAATAATTTTTAAACTCTAAAATTTAAATATATAAGTACATATAACTCTCCAAATTCATTATTTTACCAAAGATATAAGAATATACATAGTGTAAAATTAAATAGATATTTATATATATAATAATTTTTCTATGTAAATATATATACTGAGGCGGGTACGGTGTGGATTATGCTAATACCGTACCCGCACCATACCCGCATATTAACGGTGCAGTTATTCCCTGTCTCGGTCATTTTCTCCGCTTGAGCGATTTTTCTTTTCCCCGTTTGGATCGGATAACCATGGATACCCATAACTATGGATTATATTGCCATCCCTACTTTTGTATCAGGATACCAAGCAAGATCCTAGTTTTTTGATATGGACATTGTGATAAGGGCTTGAGCATCATATTCTAGTTGGTAGGATTGGTTTGGCTTATTACATATTTGACACACTACTCCAGCTTTGCTTTTGTCTTTCTGAGGCATATTTTGTGAACCATTTCTCATAAATTGATACTGTCCTGGGTTGGAACGCTGCCTAGCTTGAGAAAAATCATGCCCCTTTGAGTCAAAAATTCTTGTCTCTATTTAATTAGCTTGTTCTGAAACCTTTCTATTGTTTTTCCATTGTGCCATAAGGGCAACATGCTCATTAGTAGACTCAAGAATGTCAGATTTATGAAAAAAAAAAAATTCATAGCTTCATGGTTTTGAAGTAGTTGAACTACTTCTTTGTATGGTAGAATTGGATGTCTTAACATAGTGGTCACAAAGGAATCATACCAATTTCCAAGGCCTTTCAAGATAGTAAAACTTTTTGACGATCAGTAATTAGCTTCCCAATAGCAACTAAGTCATCAAGTGTTTCTTTAAAAGTGTGTATATATTTAGCTAAGGTATTAAAATCTTTTCTAGTCAGCATATTTAATCTTTCGGTTAAATAAAATTTATTTTCCTGTGAATCTAAAGCAAATGACTCAATTAAAGTATTCCATACCTCTTCTGATATTTCAAGACCCACTGCTATACTAAGAACCTCTTCAGACAATGTTCCAATTATCCACCCATGGAGTAATCAATCTGATCGTCTCCAAAGTTGAAAATCTTGGTTTTTAGCCTCTTGTTTTTCTCCTGTATCTTCAGCATTCGAAATGGTGATAACTTGATTTGGTATTGAGAAACTTCCATCGATAAAATTCATGTTCTTGTTAAATAAAATTCGTGCTCTTGTCTGAAGCAAATGACTCAATTAAATTGTTCCATAACTTTTCTGATGTTTCAAGACCCACTGCTAGACTAAGAACCTCTTCAGACAATGTTCCAATTATTCACCCACGGAGCAATCAATCTGATCATCTTCAAAGTTGAAAATCTTGATTTTTAGACTCTTGATTTTCTCCTTTATCTTCAACATTCGAAATGGTGATAACTTGATTTGGTATTGGGAAACTTCCATCGATAAAGTCAGCTATGTCTTGACTCTCAATCAAACCCATGATCTGGGTTTTCCACGTCAAATAATTTTTTTGGGTAAGCTTAAGGGAAATAAAATTCCCAATGTTACGAGTAGATGGATATGGATATTTGATTGATAAGGATATAGCCATTATAAAAGGATAAAAGTTGATGAGTATATGAACTTCGGTTACTGGAAAGGCTCTAATACCATGAACAAGTTTTGAAATTAAGTTTCGTATTTGATTTCACTAGTAACTTGAGGTTTATTACAATGCTCTGTTACAAAGCTATATATATATATACAGAGTATTTACAACAAAGATAATAATGATAACTAGACAAATTCTTGGAAGACAACAAGAGACAGAACGGTAAAAAAAGGAATAAAGAATAATTAAATGTATCAATCTCCAACACCATTAATCTATGCATAAGTATGGGTAATATTCCTTCTGTCAATAAAAATGCAGACCAATTGAATTTCGATTTCTAAGTTGCAAAATTATTATTGTCACAAATTATTTATGGGATGCAAAAAATGCTCTTATCTCAGGATAGGAAGCCACGTATAGCTCCTGTACGGTTTGACCATTCGACTTTTTGAAGTCAAAAATAAAGTATAATACCTATTTAGTATTCTTATCAGTATAATCGCCATGCAAGTATGGCAAAGTGTTCAATTGAAAAGCAATGCTAAGGTAATGATCAGTGCAGCTAGCTAGCATGAAAGAAATATAAATAATCATGCATCAAGAATTATTGCTTCAATTCAGCGCAATTGGCCATGTTATTTAAGTAAGAGCTAGGATGAGAGATTGAGAGACCACATAAATGACCATACATTTTGGCAATTAAAGGACATTTGGCTTGTAAAAGAAAAAATTATCAAATTATGATCACATCTTCACGTCACTCTTCCCCTTATCATACGTTAGAGTTGAGTACGAGAGTGTTTAGTTAAAGAGTAATGCTTAGGTAGTAAGTGCAATTATAGATTGTGAAGTAATTATGAAATATTTTAAATTATTTGTTTAATTGGATTTCATAGCTTTTACCAAAACGTTTGTCAAAATTTATGACTTCAAAAACACACCGGTTGTACTTGAAATTATGTGAAAACAATTCTAAACTGGTTCTAAATAGCTAAACTATTATTGTTACTTTATAATTCAATTTGTTATACAACCGATCTACCATATCATTTACATTATATGTTTTATTATTCCACATTATAATACTTGAGGGAAACAAACTTTTAAGATAAAAGCATTAAGGGTCCGTTTGGTTGCAATCGTGTAATGGTAATAGTTTCAGAATGTAATGGAAAATGAATAGTAATGTAATTATATTATTTGGTTAGAGTGGTGGAATTAGTAGCTGAATGGATATTCTTACGTTTCGTTAACTATGAAATGAATGGAATTAGCTGTATAACGACAAAATACATTAAAATGAATATTTTAAGTATTCTAAATTACATTTAGTGTTAAATTATTTTATTAATTAAATTATAATTTTATTAAATTATTTTAAAACAATAATTGTGACATAATTATTTCATATATTTTATTAATTACATTATTAATTTATTAAATTATTTTGAATTTTTCATTAAATTATTTTATTAATTAAATAATTGTTTTATTAAATTAGTTTACATTTAGCATAATTTTATTTTATTATATTAATAATTTTAAAATAACAATTATGAAATAATTAATTTTATTAAATTAGTTCACATTTAGCATTATTTTATTTTATTTTATTTTTTATTATATTAATTATTTTAAAATAATAATTATGAAATAATTATTTCATATATTTAAAAAATATTATTAAATTATTATTTTATTAAATTATTTTGCATTTTGCATTAAATTATTTTATTAATTAAATTATTATTTTATTAAATTACATTGCACTTTGTATTAAATTATTAATTAAATTGCTATTTTATTAAATTATTTTGTATTTTGCATTAAATTATTCTATGTTTATGATTATTTTATTTTATTTTATTAAATTATTTTATTAATTATTTTAAAATAATAATTATGAAATCATTATTTTATATATTTTGAAAAACACATTTGACAAGAAAAAAAATATTTAAAAAATATTTCATAAACTAAAATAAAAAATTATTATTTTCTTTATAAAATATTTTTTCTTAATAATTTTTTATTTTTTATTAATATCATATTTTTCATACAAGATTAATTAGAGAAGAGAGAAAAAAGCTAATGGAATGGAATGAGTTTCCACCCATGATTTGGTGGTAATGGACTTGCACAAAGGCCGTTTAATATCAATATGGCCTCCGCTCTCACTACAAGAAAACAAACCTATAGCGATGACATCTATAGCGGCGATATGATGTCGTCGCTATAAAGTCCTCTATAGCGACGACATAAAAATGTCATCGTTATAATTTTAACGGGCAAAAATAGCGCCATATTTCACGCCAAAAATTATACTATACACTCTATAGTGACGACAAATGTCGTCGTTATAGATTTTACTTAATAAATTTTAATTTTTTTAAAGGTAAAAAGAATAAAAAACTAAAAAAAAATAAATTATTTAATCTATAGCGACGACATTTGTTGCCGCTATAAATTTTATTTAATAAATTTTAATTTTTTTTAAAAATGTAAATAACATAAAAATAAAAAATAATAATTAATTTAATATATTTAACCTATAGCAACGATAATTGTCGCCGCTATAGGTTTTGAATAAAATTTTAAGCGGTAATATTTACCGCTCTAAATTTAAAAAAATGAATAAATTATTTTATTTTACCTATAGCGACGACTTTTAGTCGTCGTTATAGGTTGTAAATGAAATTTTGAGCAGTAACGTTTACCGCGCTTAATTTCGAAATTTGAATAAAACGATGTCATTCGGGCTATAACGGCGACAATATCTATCTATAACGACGACAAATGTCGGCGCCATAGATGTTGTATAATAAAAATTCAAGTATTTTTCTTCTTCTTCTATCCTCTCATTCATTCACTTACTCTCTCCAAATCCCACTCTCTCTCATACTTTCTCTCCGATTTTCACTCTCTCTCACTCCCTCTCATTTTTTACTAATATATATATCTAGTTTCCTTTTGTTTTATGTATTTATGTAAATATTTTGTTATAAATACTAATTTTTTGTTTCTTTGACTAATTGTTACTCAGGTTTGTGCTATTTTGGATTTCAAGTTTTTTCTTCATTAGAAAGGTAAGTTTCCTTAAATTCTAATATAGTTTAATTGATTTTTTAAATTTATGATTTAATTAATGTTTTAGATATTTATATGAATATGTAAATTTTTTGTTATAATTTTATGGAGCATTTATTGATTTGAGGTTAAATATACTTTTTGTGAAATATATATTTTGGTTTAGAAAATTTAGTGATAGTTTGATTTTAGAGTATAGAATATGTTTGTTTAAGAGTATTAGTTTTAATTTTTGACTTTGATTTTGAGGTTTATTTTTATTTTTTTGTACTTTTTTTTCGGATTGATTTTAATTCTTCTATGTATGACTTTGTTGTTTCTCTTTTAAAAATAATGATTTAAGAATTAATTTATTTTAATTAAATTAATTATAATTTTTTTTTAATCTGTGATATCTATAGCGACGACATTTGTCGTGGCTATAGGTATTAATTTAATTTTTTTAAAAAATATGTTTATAGCGACGATATTTTGTTGTCGCGATAGGTCATCTATAGTGGCGACAAAATATGTCGTCATTATAGGGGATCTATACCGACGGACCTATAGGAACGATAAAATTACGACGATTTTGTCGCCGCTATAGATCTATAGCGACGACAATCTTTATCGTCGCTATAGACCCTTTTTCTTTTAGTGTCTCCGCCACTCTTCCCTAATCTTCTGGACTCTTTTTCTAGTCACCCTTAACAACATTATTCTTACCTCAAACGCACAAAAAAATAAATATTTCATTCTCGTAATCGCGAAAGACAACTCCACCGGTCTATACTACACCACCATCACTGTCGGTACGTCCCACACCGACGTCGACGTAGTTCTCGATCGGCAACCTGTTCCTCGGTTTCGCTTGCAACGACGGCGGATAGAACTCGTTGTCTTACCGCCATGTCAGCTACGGTTCCAACAAGTGTCGACGCATCACAAAGGGCTCAGCTTGCCTCTTGTGCGGCTCCCAGCCTTGGCCTCGCTGCTCAAACGACACATGCGCTATGTTACTTGGCTACTCCAACCGTTTTCGCTAAGGCTTGTGGGCTATGACCGGAGGGCTAAGCGAGAACATTTTCAAAGTCAAAACCACAGACGTAGTGAAAGTACTCATTAAGAAAGAGAGTCCTCGTCTCGCTTTCGCATGTCTAAGCTCCAGTGAAGTAGTCTCCAGTCTTGTTATCTTTGGTATTAAAGGAACACTTGGCCTTGGGAGGAGTCAGTTCTCGTTTCCGGCGCAGCTTGCTTCGGCGTTTAGGCTTCCTCGCAAGTACGCTATTTGCGTTCCTTCGTGGAGCGAGGGATACGTTTTCATTGGCGGAGGCCCCTATGAAATGCTTCCTCTTACGGTTGATTTGTCCACTAGCCTTGTCAAGACACATCTTATTGTCAACCCGGTTGCTGGAGAAGATGAATTTGGCGGAGTAGGCGATCCTTCCGAGGAGTACTTTATCGGCGTAAAATCGGTCAAAATAGACGGAAGGGTTGTCCATTTTAATGCTTCCTTGCTCTCAATTAATCCCCAAACAGGTGTTGGTGGGACTAATATTAGTATTATGGCTCCCTATGCCATTTTGCATAGTTCTATCTACAAGGCTTTCGTTTATGATTTTGTGGAGAGAGCTGCGTCTAGGGAGATCACCAGAGTGGCTGCGGTGAAGCCATTCGGCGCGTGTTTCAGCGCGAAGGGAGTTCACTGGACAAGGGCAGGGCCGAGGGTGCCGACGATCGATCTCGAGCTGGAAGGTGGTAATGCCAGGAGTGTGAACCGGAGGATTTATGGTGCTAATTCAATGGTTAGAGTTAACAAGAATGTGATGTGCTTGGGATTCGTTGATGGTGGATCACAGCCGAGGACTTCAATCGTCATAGGAGGGCTTCAGTTGGAGGACAATCTTTTGGAGTTTGATTTGACAAACTCAAAGCTGGGATTTACTTCTTCACTTCTGGTTAAAAATACATCATGTTCCTACTCTAGGCTTTTTTAATTAATTACTGCTTCAATATCAAATTAATGGTCGTCCAAAGAGTCTTGTTTTTGGTTTTTAATATTGGAAATTTTAATTATATGGAAATGTTAATTCACTCCCATCAATGTGATCTCCTTTTTTCGGTAATAAGATAGAGTTGCTTATGTATTGACCATCCACATGTCCATCATATTATGCTAATGGTCGTTTGTCGAAGATACTTTCGTTTTTATAACTGATGTCGTTTTCATGGTTATCATTGTTTCTTGATTCCACTGTCGTTTTCTTCTACGGGTTTCTCAAGTTGGTTTTATTTCTCAAGGTTATTGTCGTTTAATTTCTGGATGTCGTTTGATTTATATATATATATATTGGCTCAACTGATATTGTCTATTTAAGTATCGTTCTCATCATTTTTCTGTGTCTGAATTCTGTGTCATTTTATGCTTGCATCGTACTTTTCCGGGTTAGTGTCGTTTTCTGATTCTTTTCTTTCTTCGCCAACCATGTCGTTTTTAGCTTGCAATATTCTCGTTTCTTGTTTAAGGTCTTTTTGTCGATTTTCTTTTTTGACCATTGAACGCCGTCATATATACGACTTAAGTGTTGCCAGAACTATTATTGTTGTTATTTTTGTTACCAAAATGCTTTTCATTAACGATTGGGATAGATAAAATAATAATCCATATGTCTATCATGTATCGTTAAGAATTCAAACTATTACTTATCAATTTTTATTGTCCCAGTTTATGTTCATCTTTTTTTCTTTGCTGGAGTGGAAGTTTATGTTCACCTAATGATGAATCGATAGTGCGCTGTTTCAACCTCAAATCACCTAATCAACTTTTAATTTCATCATTTTTATTTAAAATTTTATTATTATAATGTGTCATATTTGAATATAAACTGAGACATCAAACTTATTGGACATGTAATTATCTATGATTTAGTTCCTATGAATCCAATTATATATATAAGTTCAAAACCATGGAAACTAATTAATCTGATATGAGTAATATATATGCATATATATATAGGCACCAATCCACTAGGTTTTTTTCTTTTTTTTTTTTTTTTACCTATCTATAGGTGTTGTTTTGTCTAATTAAAAATTATTACATACTTCTTTTCATGATAAAAAATAGAGAGAAAAAAGTATTAAAAAATAAATATTTATTTTTATTTTTTTTTTTCTAATTATTCAAATTATAATAGCCGTTAGATAATAATCTAATGGCTAAAAGAAATACTTATAGATAGGTAAAAAAAAATGCCCTATTGAATTGTGAACCATATATTTATATATATATATATATTTAAGTACCCATTCATGGTCACAAAAAAATTATAATCATTGAGAAGTCTTCTATATATATATCAAAAGCGTGGATAGCGCGATAAAGGAACAACAATAGCGCGATATATATATATATACCGAAACCATCTTGGTGCCCCATTAAGTATGCTTGTGCTTACAGGTTTAGTCCTTCATAGATAAATATAAAGCGCGATAAAGGAAATTAAATACATTAATTTGGGTCATATATTTAAGTTGGTTAATTAGAATCACGTGGTCTTGTTATCACGTTTATTTTTACGTACGACGATCCTCTCGAACGATGATTCAAGTACTAAATGTCAATGACCGAATATTTTAGATAATTTATACTTTATAGTAGACTAGTTGGATTTAATCATCAGGTCATATGGATCTAGTTTCATTATATGTATTACTTCTATAGACTGTTCAATAACTCGATTTAAATAAAAAAAAATAGAGAGAGAAGATCAAGATGCTACTAAATATTAAAAATTAAAGATAAATACTTGATTAAATAACGAGCTAAATAACTGATTAGTAGCTTGTTAATTAGCCATTTTTCACGCTCTCTTTTTTTCCGGTTATAGATATTTCACGAACTCATTGACGTTGAGTGTGACTGCCGGTCACTATTTAATAAATAAAGATTAAAATAGCACTACAAAAAGAAGGAAAAAAAAAAAAGAGGATATTTTTTCATACTCATTATTGATTGCAGCGAAGAAAAAACTGAGACTTTCCAGCTGGAAAGCATTCCCATAATAAGCAATGCATGTTATTAAAAATAATTTAATAATATTACAACTGGTGTTTCACTTTGAAAGCATTATTACATCCAAATGGTCCAGATTTGAAGTGTACATCAATAAAATTGGTGATGAAGCACGCCATGGCCAGCACGGAAATCAAGAAAAGGGCCTTTACTAAACACAAAATTTGGAAAATTAAGAAGCCGCAACTATAACAAATAACTCATTCACAACCAGAGGCATATTCCAATTTAATAAGCAATGGATGTGAAGTTGAAGTTAGAGCAAGTCGTTTGTCGGAAGAGTAGGGAGGAGCTGAAGCCTAGCTTTGAATTAGCCAAGTCAAACTGGAGAAGATTGTCTTCAATCTGATGCCCTCCAATTATAATCGACTCCCTTAGAAATGTGCCACCATCAACAAAAGCAAGGCACAACACATCATTGTTAACCTGAACCATTGAATTGGCACCAAAAATACTCCACACGGCCCCTTTCTTGCTCTTCAGCACAAGATCGATCTGCGGCACGGCCGGGCCGACCCGAGTGCTGACGATGTTCTTCGAGCTATAGCAAAGCTCAAAAGGCGCCACTGCCTCCACTCTCGGCACTTTGTCAAGGGCTTTCGCAAATGCGGCAACAAAGGGTTTGTACACGGATGTTCGCAACACCGTGTAGGGATCCGCGGTACTAATCTTCGTTCCACCAAAACCTTCTTTGGAAATAGACAACTCCGAAGTATTAAACCCGCGGACGGCCTTGTTGTTAATCTTGATCGATTTTACTCCGATGAAGTACTCCTCGGATGGATCTCGAAAGAAAGAACCTTCGACGCTATACGGGTTGACGATGAGTGGAGTGTAGATAAGGTCTTTAGAGACATCTATATTAGGAAGCATGACATAAGGCCCGTCGCCGAAGAAAACGACGCCTTTCGCTCTCGTCGAAGAGCTTAAACACACGGCGAACTTTCTTCGAAAGCCTAGAGCTTTGGCGAGCTGGGAAGGAAGCCCGATCTTCCTCCTCCCAAGGCCTAAACTGCCGGTGACTCCAGAGGCAAGCCCTTCTAGGAGGAAGGTGTATCCGCAGACGAAGAGGACATCGGGGACCGAAACCGGTTTCCCCGGGTTGAAGCCATTAGTGGATTGGATTGAGACAACGTCTTGAGAAACCTCGCCGCTGGTGCCGAGAGCGATGAAATTGTTCTCAACCAAGTGACTGCAAGTGTTGTTGTCGCTGCAGCACTGACCCCTGCAGGCCACGAATCGGGCGAGCTTGCACTCGGCCGAGGGGCACGGAGGGTGCTTGAAGGTGGAGGAGACATAGCCCTTGTCACAGTCAACCCAGAGGGACTCACCGCTGAGATCTATAGAGAGTTTAACGGGTAATAGTGGGGTCCTTTGGTGGAGCTGGGTGGTGTATTGGGTTTTGTTGGTGGAAGTGTCTTTGGTGACTGGGAGAACTAGAGCTTTGGGGCGTTGGAACGATGTCCTTTTGGCTATAGAGGGAGAAATTATGATGGAAAAGAGAAGAGAGCAGCAGAAGAGAAGGAAATTAAAATAGGAAGCCATGTGTTGCGGATAATGTGAGTTTGATGAGCCAAGAAAGAGCCGAAAGGATGGGTATATATACTTATAATAAGCTTGCTTGGGTGTATTTATTCATTTATTTATTTATTTTGGTTTTAATTTCGATGTTAATCAGCGTCTTTTCATTTGGAAGATCTTGTTGCACATGTTAAAATCAAGAGATTAAAAGAAATACACCTGTCATTATATGGAATTACATTAAAAACTAGAACACTAACTAAAACATGTTCATCTACACATGGTTAACTATGAAACTACGAAAAATAAATAAATATTTAACAATAAATGATAATAAAAAAAGTAGACGTGTAAAATTATATTACAAATGTTAGGGCGCGTCTACAGTAGGAGCATCCCTACGTAGGACCCTGTTTATACACCGTTTGATGGGAATCTGTGTATAAACAAATTCTCCACAAATTTCTGTTATTCCCCACAGATTCCCATCAAACGGTATATAAAAGGTGGCCCTACGTAGGAGCACCCTACTGTAGCCTTCTCCCAAATGTTATACTGTATGTCAATTATAATTTCATTTTTTTAGGAAAATTATAATTACATTTTTGACATGTGCAAATACTACTAATTTTAAATTTTAAATTTTGCTCACTTACGCGGTTTCTCGAACAACGAGGATTGAAAATAAAAATGAATACAGTAGTACTATAGGCATGCATGTTCGGTATGAGTACATATACGTGGCGCTGGCCCCAATTTATTTGGCATTAATGATACTGTCCATGAACAATGTGCTCTAGGAGATGCCATCCTTTCCAAGCAGAGATCAGAAAAAGCAAGGTAAGAGCAATCAGGCAGGGTTTGTTCGTATTCATTTTTGTTTTCTGTTCTTTATTTTTGTAAACAGAAAAATAGAAATTTTTTTTTAGAATTTTGTTTGACAATTTTGTTTTCGTTTTTTGTTTTAAAAATTATTACCAAAAATTTCAAAAAAATTGGTAACAAAAAATTTCTAATACTTTTATTTCTTTAAATAAATTTTAAAAACAAAAGAATTTACAAATATTTATACACAAGTGTATACATACATATACAAATATAAGTCTATATGTAATACCCTGAGTCCCACATTGAATAAGTTCTGGGAAGATCATGGATATTTAAGTGGTAATCCATGAGCCTAAAAATACCTTCAAGCTAACACTTTTGGGTGAGGTAAAATAATGTTACATTTGATATCAGAGCCGGCCCAATATTCTATACCTGTGAGGGCCTATCCATAATCGTGGTAAACCTATAGAGGTCTACATTGGATATATTCATTGTCCCAAGTCCCACATTGGACTAAGTCCCACATTGGATATATTCTAGGAAATTTAAGTGGGCCGGGCTCTATGAGTATAAAAGTACCTTCAAACTAGCACTTTTTTGGGATATATTCTAGAAAGATTGTAATATCCCAAGTCCCACATTGGACCAAGTCCCACATTGGACCAAGTCCCACATTGGATATATTCTAGGAAATTTAAATGGGGCTCTATGAGTATAAAAGTCCCTTAAAACTAGTATTTTTGAGTGAGGCCCAGTAGTATTACACTATATGACTTTCTCTCTTATTATTTGCACTTTATTGTTTTTAGAAACAAGTAGTGAAATAAAGTTTGGCAACCATGTTTCTTATTTATAAAAATTGAAAATCAAAACAAATTTTTTACTTCTATTTCCAATTTATTTAAACGATAAACTGAAACTGAATCTAAGCAAGCTCTTAATGTTTTTAAAACCTGGAAGTAGATTTCTTTTTTCTTAATTTTATTTAAAAAAATGTTGGAATATTTTATGTAGACTAGAATAATCATTGATATCTCACTCTAATGTCATAATTAAAGCATGGTATGGATAACTTTATATTCGTATAAATAATTCAATAATAGTATTACACATAGGTCTTATCGGAAAGAACAATTGTTACCTAACTAATAAGAGGCTTATGGTTCCCTCACTCATAATATCTTAATGATCAACCTATTGTGCTATAACACTTCTTTTATTATAATTATTTATATAAAAACACACATATAGTATATCTAATGTGGTGTTGCATGAAAACGAGAAAAAGAGGAGAGAGGAGGGAGCTCATAAGTTCTCCTTGTATTGCAACATCGGTGTCTTGATTTTGCAGCCTTGATTAGGAGATCATGGCAACCACAAGCTAGATCATCAATACTGTAATGTGGTAATGCTACACAACTTTTCTCTATTGATATATTTCAATTAATATTGCCTATGAGTTCTACTTGTGTTTTGTTGACCATGGATTAGTTCTATGATTACTATTGTTTAAGTCGTAGCTTAGCAAAACTAACAGGAAACAGGTTAAAAGATTAATAGCATTTCACTACTTAATTAGTTATGTTATTCTATTATTTAAACTAATAATTGGTACTTTAATAGAAATAATTCATCCTAAAACGAAAGTTTAATTGGAAACTACATGGGATGCCCATTTTTAGCATCATGTGTACCCATTTTTAGTATCATGTGTAACTACGTACCTTTTTTTTAAGTTTTAACTTCTATATCCCTTTTTCAATTGTAATAATTAGAGTTTACCATTATACCTCATAAGTTAGTTGGATATATTCATGCATATAATTGATTTACTAATATAATTCATTTATATCCCTAGATCGTTGCGCCATATTCTCCCGGAGTTTCACCGGCCACAATGCCAGAAATTGCAGTTTGTGTGCCTCTTCACATGCTGCGTGTCTCACCTCACCGTCGGCACCATCAGCTTCTGACATCGCCAAACTCATCAACTCAGATTCTCGCCGACGCCGTACTTCACCGGAGTTCTAGATCCAAGCTCCATTAACGTCGTGCACCAATTTCCTCACGCTAAGACTCTAGATCTCGTCTTCTCAACCATTAATTCGTGGGTTCCAACCATCACAAACCATTTTAGACCTAAGATTATTTCGATTTGTGAGCGAATTTGGGGAAAAAGTCGGCTATATCTGAATTTGGAGATGAAAGGGATAGGCTGGTTTAGCGTTACTTGTCCTAAGGCTAAAATTGGAATTAAAGAAATATTAATTTAAATAAAGGATATATACGTACAAAGAAATTAAAAAGGGCATCTACTGAAACATGAGGTTGAAAAGGGGTATTCTTGTTCATTCCCCAAGTTTAATTTAGTCAAAGTAAAGTTTTTGTCAAAATAGCCCAGTAATTAAGAGGATGCTTGTGTAAATTTTATATTTTAGAAGGTGCTAAACTAAATAATATATAGTTGATATGATATTGAATTTTAACATAAAGTTGTAGCGTAATTTCCTCGTATTTTATTTAAAGGGCATATAACGTTCGAGTTGAAAAATTGTAGCTTTTGCACAATATTTATAGAGGCTTAAAATCTTCTCAATAATTTGTTTGGAAAAATCCAATTATTTTTTATATTAAAAAAAAAAGAAAAATAGAAGTATATCAAAGCAAGCCCTAAATATTTTTTATTTGTATATATATATATATTCATCTTAATATTGTGCAGCTCTCTCTTTTTCTATCGAGTTACTGATCTGTTTAGAATAACACGTTCAAGGAAACATATACACGAATGGTTATATTCAACACTACAAATAAATTTATACTACTACAGAAAATATTTTCCACGTTACTTATAGAGCGACATGATAGAGAATATCACGTCGCTTTAAAAGCGATATGGTATGCTAGCCTATCACGTCGCTTGTATAAAAAACGACGCGATAGTTAAAATATCTAACAAATTATTACTTATTAGGGTCCTACCACGTCACTCTCCTGTTGTCATGCATACATCAATTCGTTTGATTCTTTCCATGGTTGCTGTTCAAGATATGGAGTTAGAGTAGCTTGATGTTAAAACTGCTTTCTTACATTGCAGTTTAGATGAACAAATTTTCATGGAACAACCAACTGGTTTTGTGAAGAAAAGTGCTAAAAATAAAGTGTGCTTATTGCAAAAGTCACTTTATAAACTCAAACAATCTATGCGGTAATGGCACAAGAGATTTGATGAATTCATGTTGAGAAAGGGTTATAAAAGATGTAGTTTTGATCATTGTGTCTACTACAGGGAAGTTAAATCTCAAAGTTACATCTACTAACTTCTTTACGTAGATGACATGCTGATTGCATGTAATGATAAGTTGAGATAATGGATTTAGGTGGAGCAAAAAGAATTTTGGGTATGAATATATAAAGGACAGGAGTAAAGGGGTTTTGACATTGTCACAATCTGGTTACATTTAGAAAGTTGTCAAGATGTTTGGCATGGAATCAACAAAGGTTGTTTCGACTCCCATTGCTGCTCATTTTAAACTCTGTTCAGCTAAAAGAGAATTATTAAAGAATGAATAAGATTATATGAAGAAGGTTCCTTACTCAAATGTTATGAGAAGCATGATGTATGCAATGATTGGAACTAGACCTAATATCGCATATGGTGTGAGTTTAGTAAGCAGATTTATGAGTAATCCTTCTCCTAATCATTGGCAGGTTGTTAAATGGTTACTGAGGTATCTAAAGGGAAGCTATGATGTAGGACTTGTGTATAAAAGGAATAAGCAAAATAGAGAGTGCATTGAAGGCTATCGTGACGTTGATTATGTAGCCGACCTTGATAAAAGAAGGTCATTGACAAGATATATATTTACTATTAGAGGCAACTGGGGGGATACCATGTCACTCCCCGAAAAAGGGACGTGGTATATACCATGTATCACGTTGTTTTTCTAAGAACCGACATGGTAGGTGTCGTCTTCCTCCCTATATACTCTGCTGGTGTAAGTCACAGCGTCTTAAAAAGTCTTAAGCACCCCATAGGTCTCCTCATAGATCAGACCATTGATATGCTTCATACCACTCTACGAGCCAAATACTGATTGGCCAACTCGTGATCTCTTATCCAAACCCTTTCGGTGTCGCTTCGCTCCTTCCTTGCCTCCCTTTCTGCACCCTAACATTGTCGATGATGGTCAGAAACTTCAAGAATCTGCATCTAAAAAATGAAAAATGACTGTTACAGAAATTTCAAAGACTTAATAATAGAAGAAATTGAAAAAAGAGAAAAAGGTACCTGAAATTTGAAACGGGTAGAGTTTGAATGAGAGAGTATTAAAAATTTTTGGTTTGTTCTTATTGGAGTTGGGGGACAATTTGTTAGGATTGATAGTTTTAAATGGACAATCATGATCGATTATTTTTTGTAAGTGCGGATTGATGACGTGGTTGAAGTGACATCGTCGGTCCATTTTTAGTACTGTAATTAATTAGGTGGTATATACAAAGTAACTAGTATTTGATAGAGCTAGCTAACAGCTGAGGTGCATTATGAACAATGTTGGCACTTCATCATTAATCATGGAGCGAGTATGCCTAAAGCAGCGACAATCAGAAAGTCGCTTTAGCTCACACCAAAAGCGGTGACAATCAGAAAGTCACCATTATAGTGTCACAGAGTACTATTGGACATTAAAGCGGCAACTACTTTTGTCGTCACTTTAGGGTACTAATTAGCAAAGTCACCATTTTAAGTTTTTGCACTACAAATTGGCGCCATAATTCCCTCTAAAAAACCTAAAGTGACAACTTTTTTATCGCCGCTTTAGGTGAATGGGAAAAATATCTTATTTATAGCGTCGCCGCTTTCGGTGAACTAAGAAAATATCTTATTTTTAGCAGTGACAATTATTATCGTTTTAGAGTTTTAGATTAAAAAATGTTAAGTTTAAAACTTATTTAGTAATAATAAATATAATTATTATTTTATTTTTATTAATACCCTAAAACGCATGACAAATGACAAATTGTCCCCGCTTTAAAGTTTGAGTGAAAATTTTTGCAGTCAATTTGACCGCCAAAATCATGTTTCCCAAAAGTGGAATAGTGCGTCTATGTCATAGCAGGGACTTTTGGACCTATATGTCACCGCTATAGGTCCAAAGTTTGAGTGAAAATTTTGGTGATCAGTTTGACCACCAAAATTATTTTTTCCAAAAGTGAATGACGCGTTTAGGTTATAGCGGCGTTTTAAACCCTACATCCTTAAACTCGGCCGAAAGACTTCTTCTTCCTCATTTTTCACTCTCTCTCTCTCTCTCTCGCCCTCTCTCTCTCTCTTTTTCTCCAATCTCTTACTCTCTCTCTCTCTCTCTATCTGATCTCTCTCTCTCTATTTTTCACACACTCTCTCTCTTTCACATCTCTCACCCTTTCTCACTCTCACTCTCTTCCTCTCCTTCCCTCTCTCCTTCTCCCTCACCACTCTTACCACCACCCAACAAGGCCTCCGCCACGATCCCCAACACCGAAGCCACACCACAACGACCACCACATGTTAGTTTAATTTAGTTATTTATTTATTAAATTTTAGTTATTAATTAATTTATTTATTTGATTATATGTTTTAATAATATTGTGGTTTTATGTTTGTTTGTCTTTTCAGAAATATTTGGATAAATTGTTGTTGGATTATTTGGAGGACAAAAGCTTGGATTGAAGTTAGGATTTTTTTTTTTTTTGGGTTTTAATTATATTTTTGGTGTAAATTGTGAATTATGTGAAATTTTGAAATATGGCGCTATTTAATTTTTTAGATTTTGTGAAATTTTTGGAAAAATGTGTTAATTTTGGTTTATGTGTTATTTTAGGTTATGGGATATATTAGTTTAGTATTTTTTTTGAATGTCATAATTTTGTATTATAAGTTGGTTAAATTTAATATGAAATAGAATATGCATATGAAGATTTTAATGTATTATGGGATAAATTTTAGTATTTATTTTTTTAAGGTTTTATGTTTTTACTATTTTATCTTAGTTAAAATCCAATTTTTATTAATTAAAAATAATTATTTTTAATTATAAAGAAAAACTCTAAAGTGACAATTGTCGCCGCTAAAGAGAATATAAATCTAAAGTAGTGACAATTATTACCGCTATAAATAATCTATACCAGCAACAAATTTAAAATAGTCACCACTATAGGTTTGCTAAATTCCATTTTGTCGTATTTTCAGTGAAAACATTGTCGTCGTCGTCACTATAGAGTCAACAGATGAGGCGACACAAAGTATCGTTGCTATAGGGACCTATATCAACGGACCTAAAGTCCTTGCTATAACCCTATAGCGGCGACTTTTTCCTTTTTAGCAGTGACAAAAGTCGTCACTTGTTCCTCTTTTATTATAGTGTTACATAATATTTGCGAGAACTTAATAAACTACATGCTTAAGTGCATTTATGTCTTTTATTCGGGAACAAAAGGTGCACGTATGTCTTCATTTCTACTCAAATTAGAATCATTATGTAGGGAGGATTAAATGTATTCGATTAATCATTATCATCTTGTGCGAATAATATATGTATTTCTTGCAGTGAGTCGAAAAAAAAAAAGTACCGTATTTTATTCAAGATTGACAATATTCTTAATTCAATGCAACGTTAAACATACCATGTTTTTTTGTCATGAACTCATCATAATTAGAAAGAATAATAGAGGCTCAAATACTCAATGTTTGTACCAACATATTGTGGTAAGTAATTATCATTTTTTTTATTGATGAATATATTTAATATACATAATATATATATATACCTCGCTAATTAATCCAGTCATGCCAGTTCATTCAGTATAATCACATTAGTCGGTATAAAAATAAAAGTATAGCAAAAATGAGATTCCTTAACATCAACGAAATAAATAAATAAGCTGAGAGGTATGTCGGTGTATATATGCCCTTAATTATGAAAGTAACTTCATGGCTTTAATCATGTTCAACATGGAATCACTCATTTCTCTAAAATAAAAAAAATAAAAAAATGGAATCAATCACGTATTGGAACTGACATGAATTCAACCTTGAATAATTCAGAAAATTGAAAATATCTAAATAATCTGATTATTCTGATCCTCTTGGAGATTACATTACACTAAGTTTTGATCAGGGGAATTAAAACAAAAAATCAAATTCACCAGATTATACATATTAATTAATTTAATGAAAGCATATTGAGAGAAGTAGCTGAAAGAAAATTAAAAAATTAAATTTGTCATAAATATTATATATCTTACTCTATCAATCACACATGCGAGTTTCTATTTTAAATAAAGCATATGATATTTAGCACGGAAAACTAAACTAGCTACAAGGCGGAGATATGTGACTTGCCATATTTTTCTACTCTGCGTTTAAACAACTGCGTGAACATATGTCTTTTTTTTTCCTTTTTTTTTTTTTAAGTGAACTGATTTTTCAGCGAGAATCATCCGGAATCCTAAGCAACCTTAAGACTCCGTTTAGAACGTGAGTTTCTGGAGAGAGAGAAAAAAAAATCTAAAAGATTCAATTTTCTCTTATTTAGATCCAAACAAAAAATGATAAAAAGATTTTCAAGAAAAACGAGAGTTTAATTTGATATCATGTTTTAATATGTAGAATTTTGATACATTAATTAGTAAAGCCATCAAATAAAGTTCTATATAAGATTTTAGGAAAAATATTTTCCTTTTTCTTTTTCCTTGATCTTTTCCCTGTAATTTTTTTTCTCCAAAATCTAGATACAAATAGAGCCTAAAATCAGTAATTAAATTAAAGTAAATAAATATAAAAGTTTGCAAAGTTAAATCAATCCAAAGGTAGAAGCAAGTTAATTATAGAATCTCAGTGGTTACCCACAAGACTCTGTCGAAACAATTATTGTTGTCGCAAAAAATGTCTTATTAAAATTTTATTTAGACATAAAGAAAAGAGTATATTATATATAAAATAGCTACAAAAAAAGTCAAAAACGATGAAAATGATGGATCACGTCCATTACAACCGAAAAATTAAGTGACAAATACAATAAAAGTATGCAACCAATGATCTTAATAAGTTTGAATCTCATACAAAACTAAACGATCTGCAACATGATTATCTAATCTATAGATAAGTAAAAACGAAATTTCATTTACTCCAACTTGTAGCTCGTAGTTTCCAATGAACATATGTAGGTTTAGAACATATGCCATAAACCTAGCTACTGTAAATTGAAGTTTGGTAAAACCTAATTGCTCAGGTGTTTATGTGACCTGAATCGACTCATGTGAGGTTCATAGTTTTTATAAACACATCTACACTAGGCCTAAGTATATACCTTTTCTTCCTAAATAAGTACACTATAGTTACTGTTGTATCAGAGAAATGTAAAGCGACAAAATTATCAGAAATTAAATAATCTATGTGGAATAAGAACTAAACTGAGATTCAGTAATTTAAACCTTCGAGCAATGCTAGGTATCTTGACAAAAAGATCATGAAATATTGACTCGAATAATGAACGTGGCAAGACATTTATTATTGAAACCCATCTAACCCAAGTAACCTAAATTATATGACCCATTAACTGAAAGCCCATACCTAAGTACCTGTACACGCCAGTCTTTTTCTTTTTTTTTTTTAATGAGAATTAAACTTCGCCAGTCTTTTTCTTTTTATCTCTTTCTTTTTTGCTGCAAATACAAGTGATTAACTTCGCCCTTTTTTTTTTCCCTTCATTTTCTATATCTCTTGCCTCATTTCGATTGGTATATTGCCACATCACAATCTGACTTTTATGATTAACTTTCTCGCCTATCCCCCATTATAATAACACAGTTTCTCTACAAATCAAGTTACCCCTCTTTTCTTACTTGGATTTATACCTTTTTTTTTTTTTGGCAATATCCATCAATACTTTACCACAAAAACGTTAAAAATACAAGACAGAAAATTCAAGAAATCTTCATGTCTATACCACACCAAAAAAAGATTAATAAAATAAAAAGAAGATCTGAGCATTCAAAACAGGAATTTTTTTTTATTTAAAGAAAAGAAAGAAGAAGAGTGAACTAGAGCCGAAATGAGAAGAAATATTCTTGCCCATGATGGCTACTAGTCTTCGATTGTGGCGGCCATGGCTACGGGTTTTAAGCCATGCCGACCACGAGTACGGGTTCTCAATTCAGCCATTCAGGGACTTTACTAATGGGGACATCTTGTTCAAGATTACCAGAAGAAAAAAAAAAAAATAAAACAAAAACAATGGAAAGAGCCATCTACTATCTACAGTCAAACGAGTCACGTGGAGAATACATTTTATTCAATATATATCCCCAAAACTCTCTCGAATATATATTTCTGTAAACCGTTACAAGCTATTAGTGCCCATCTCTAAAACTTGGAAATTTGTGCCCACATGTTCGAGCGTAATCAATTGGAATGTGGAGCCACGTGGTCTCGTTTGGCGGGCAGACTCGGACAAGATCTCCATGGGTGATCCATTGATACTTAATAATGTTGGTTTTACTTCCCCATAAAAAGATATCGTCCCTATAAAATTAGAAAGGTTGCTTAGTTGATAATTCATGTTAATTATAGAATATTAACTCGGATTTAATCATCAGACCATATGGATTGATTATATTACTTCTTCAAACCGAACACCAATAAGTATTCAATCAAATAAAAGAACAGAGACAATATACAAGAGATCAAGATGCTAAGGTAATTAATATGAATTAATATTATGTATAAGACTCTTTAGAAACTTATTAATCAACCATTTCGTTTAGTGTAACTACTGCCGGTCAATATTTAACCCGCATACTAGTAAGAGATAGCACTACAAGAATAGTGTTCTACACATATTTTCTGATTATCAACCAGAAAGTACTTAAGACTTTCCAGCTGGAGAAACCGGAAAGTAAGTTATCCCATACAAAAAATGCGTAAAAAATAATGGAATGCCATTTTCATTATTTTATCTCTTAGGTCTAATTAATGTT
The DNA here is from genome assembly GCA_002914845.1 of Trema orientale. Lineage (NCBI taxonomy): Eukaryota > Viridiplantae > Streptophyta > Magnoliopsida > Rosales > Cannabaceae > Trema > Trema orientale. The sequence continues at coordinate 1,644,670 of JXTC01000005.1, forward strand.
GGAATCTCGTTTTTCATCGACAGCATCGATTAATTCCACCGCACCATGCTGTTCAAAGTTTTTTCTATATTTTCCAATTCTAGTTGACCGAGAAGCCACGTAGGAACTAGCTAGGAAGACCAGACCTGAAAATAAAAATTATTACAAATTTTCTATTGTTTTCAATCCAGACTATTTTAATACTGGTAGCTAGACGTATTTGTCGAACGTGCAAAAAATGTCATAATGATACTATTAAAACATTCAAAAGAGTTCCTTTCCCAAAAAAATAAATAAATAAATAAATATCGAAAGAGTTCCGAGCATAAATAGGACTGAGTTTCCCCCCATTGGTATACTACTATAATCATCTCTAGCTAACCCTATTTTTCCACTATGGCCTCTGCTTCTAGATCCCGCTTTCTCCTCTCCTCCATTCTCTTCTTCTTCATTTTCACCATTCTGAGCTCAAATGCCCAAAACGACAAACCCCGAGCTTTCCATATTCCCATCACAATAGACACCGAAACCCACCAATACTACGCCTCATTCCAGCTCGGAACTCCTCCAAACAATATCAACGCAGTGCTCAACGTTGGAGACCGCGTGTTAACGTTGGATTGCGACAACTTCTCGTCCTCAACGCGCCGTTTCGTACCGTGTAAGTCCACCAAGTGTACGGACTTAAAGGTCACATCCTGTGGCTCAAACGACACTTGCACTTTCTCGTCCCACAACCCTTTCAGCCGCTCACTCTTTCGCGGTGCTCTAGCCGACGACGTCGTTACCGTTCACGAAACGGACGGCACGGCGGCATTGATCAGCACATATTCTTCTAACTTGGACTTCTCGTGCGCAAGCTCGGATAAGTTAACTGGCCTGGCCAAGGGTACTAGTGGCATACTTGGCCTTGGACAGACACCATTGACGTTGCCAACGCTGCTGTCTTCGGCGTTCAACATCGTCCCCAAGTTCGCCCTCTGCTTACCTAGCTCGAACGAGTTAGGTTTCGGAGACCTCTTCATCGGTGGCGGGCCGTACAGGTTTCCTGGTGGTGAAGATGCGTCCGATTGGCTCGTCTACACTCCGTTTATTTACTCGTTTTCTTCAGGCTACTACTTGATCACCGTGAATTCGGTAAAAATAGACAAAAGGGTTGTCCGCTTCGGCTCTAACAATGACAGAACGGTAGTGGGCCAGACTAAGATCAGCACCGTAACTCGCTACACCGTTTTGCATAGCGCGGTATACAAGGCCGTGGTTGACGATTTTGTCAAGAGAGCCGCCGCAAGGAACATCACTCGAGTGGCGGCGGTGGAGCCGTTCGGCGCGTGTTTTAGTACCGAGAACCTGCATTGGACCAGGGCCGGACCGAGGGTGCCTTTGATCGAACTCGAGTTACCAGGGAGGATGGGAAGTGTGGATTGGAGGATCCATGGTGCGAATTCGATGGTGAGAGTTAACAAGAACACCTTGTGTTTGGGATTCGTTGAGGGAGCTTCCGATACAAATATGGTCTTAGGCGGGTATCAGTTGGAGGACAATTTTTTGTTATTTGATCTGTCCACCTCAACGCTTGGCTTTAGTTCTTCAATTATACCTCGTGGCGCAACCTGCTCACATTTCAGGAACCTTTAGTTTTTAATATTAATATTTATAATTTATATGCGATGTCATATTTTGTGATGTTAATTATCTTATTAGTACACGCAAAGTACGAACTAGTTACCTAGTACTGGCTCAAAGATTCCTAATTTCTCCCCTAAAAAAAAAAAGATTCCTAATCTCTATTTTATTTTGTAATTGGTCGTTGCACTACATTGATTGAATATCTGTCTTTTTAAGAGGATTGTGTCGTTTTATGTGACTATTATCGTTGTCATTTAGGATAATCCCAAAGGGGTTAATATATTTTTACCCAAGTGATATGAAGGCACCTATTAATATTAAATTAGAAAAAACTTCAAAGACCAAGGTGGGTATATCATATCATGACTGACATGAATCTACTCCGCATTTAAATGACCATATCTGAACGTACATAACATAGGCCATGACATCACAATTAACAAATATTTGAAGTTTACTATATTTAGGATAAGTGCCCATTGGTTATTCGAGCTCATATGTGATTCTGCCAAACATGCTGGTATGGTCATTAAAGTTGAGCACAAATCAATCTTTTTATATCTTTGTGTCGTGCTATATGTGTCATATCGTACTCACTTTTTAATCATATTGTATCGTATTATATTCACTTTTTAATCGTATTGTACCGTGTCAGTGTCAGGTTGTGCCGCCATGTTGTGCCTGAAATCCAAAATATTGGCTCGACACGAACTATACTCATGCTTAAACGTGACATACTGTGTTAGCCCGCGTGCCTAAACGTGTCAATCTATTTAGGCCAAAATTGGCCCATTTAAGGGATATTATTATTTTTATACCATGTTGTTGAAAAATTAAGATTTTAGTCTTTCATTCTTATTTGAACCAAATATTGGTGGGATTCTCAATACCAATTGTCAATCAACATTTATCACCACTTGAAGTTAGAGCAAGTGGTTTGTTGGAAGAGTAACGAGGAGCTGAAACAAAGCCATGAAGCAGCTAAATCAAACTGAAGAAGATTGTCTTCCAACTGATGAGCTCCAATAACAATGGCAGCCTTCATAACGTCTCTTTCTCCGCCGTCGACGAATCCGAGACACAAAACATCGTCACTAACCCGAACCATCGAATTCGCTCCGAAAATCCTCCAAAACACTTTCTTCTTCTGCAACACTAGGTCGATCCGAGGAATACCGGGCCCGACCCGAGTACTATCGATGTGTTTAGAGCTGAAACAAGCCTCGAATGGCTCTACTGCTGCCACTCTAGGACCGTCACGGCTAATAGCATTGACAAATGCGTTGACCACGGCGTTGTATATTGAGCGCTCCGAAACCGTGTAGGGCGCAACGGTACTGATCTTTGTTCCACCGAAACCCAAGTCAACAATCAGTAACAGCGTAGTATTCAAAGGGACAGCTTTGCCATTGACTTTTACTGAGTTCACTTTGATGAAGTATTTAGTAGGAGGGTCTTGTTTGATCCGAACACCCGGAATACTCTTCGGGTTGAGGTATAGTTTTGTGTAGAGGAGACTTGGAAACATCTACGTTGGGTTAGAGCGTGTAAGGGCCGTCCACGAAGAACAAGACTCCGCTATTGGATTCTGAGGTTGAACAGGTCAAACAAACGGCGAAATTACGGCGTAACCCAAAAGCGGAGGCGAATTGGGAAGGAAGACTGATTTTGGATTGTTGGTGTGGATTTTAGTCCGTGAACTAACGCGCGCCACGCATCCTTGAGTGGTTCTTCTTCAAGAGAAGCCAAAACCCAGATTTGATGTAGGTGTGGTCCGTACAACCTTAAAAAAGGTTGTTATAGGGTGTGACAATTTTTTTATAATTAGTCACTAACTAAAAATATTAAGTCACAAATAAAGTGATAATTGTGCAATATGTAGTCAATTAAGAAAATATGATGTGTCAATTTTTCATTAGAAAATTGCCAAACTAGAAGCAAAAGAACAAGTATCACACATTAGCTAATAAAACTATGACACAAGTCAACACCACGTTGGAGGACTCATGCTAATGCCACACAAACAAGTGTTATCTCATTGCTCTTACTGCCTCCTGCTTGAAGCTGGGACAAGTGTCACATTTGAAGAATGAGCTGTCAAACAAACAGATACTAGACTCATGCAAGAGGCGGCTGAACTCACCACTTCTTTTGCCTATATATATGTCATGTAATCAAGTGAAAAGGAGACAATTTTTCCACACAAAAAATATAGACTCTTCTCTCCAATCAAGCCATTAATTGCTTCTCTATTATTTCTTTTCAACCTGACACATACCCTTCCATACATATATATATATATATATGAATAATCCATCCTCTCTCTCTCTCTTATATTTCTTCTGATAATCGTACTATTCAAAGTCTTCCTTTATATCACAAGTTTTAATATATATGAACCTTTTTGTCTTTCTTCCCAAACCCGTGACTCTCTTTTTCTCCATTCTATATCCATATATACGTGTATATACATGCAATCTTGGTTATTCTTGCCACTGTACCCAAGCCGTGGTCACCTTGGTCAATCCTCACCACTATTCTTCCTCGGTCCATGAGCAATTCATAAACTCATCTTCTAGTCATCTTTGCTTGGTCATTTCTTTCACAAACCGAGCACTTGTTTTCTTGTTTTTATCACCATCATTTGTCGTTTGAATTTGCATTTTATCTACATTTGTATAACTTTAGTGTTAGACTTGAATAACAAGTCTTCTTGTACGTATACCCATACACGTGTCCATTCATGCATGTGTTTATATTGTTAAATCCTTAGCATCATTGTCCTAAACTAGCTTCATCTCATTCTCTCGGTAGGTAGATTTTGATATTAGCTTCTCACTTCTCAATCCTTTCTGACTTGTGTACTTCAGTGATCTTTGGATACCGAGCTACTCTCTGCAATCTCGTGCTTGACCTGTAGTACAAATTCGAGGTTTCGTGCTCTTTATATTATATTTATATACATATATATATATCTGTCTTATATCTCCACCTTGGCGAGTAATTTGTATTGCTGCTCTAAGTGCAATCAGTTACTACGCTTCCCCTTCCTTATAAAGTAATATGTATTGCTGCCTTAAGTGCAATTGGTTACTTTGCTCCCCTTTTAATTATTGTGCGCATTTATTTAGTGATCTGTGTTGTTTTCCCTTGCAACCAGTCACACCGCTTTATTTAAATTTCAGCACTTTTATTTCAGTTATTTATTATTATTTACGATGATATGGCTGGACTTACCGCCTCGTAATTCTGACCCTTCTAACTAACTAAAACTGGCATATGGATGGTATCGCCTTCGTCAGTTTCTAACTATTTATTTTTCTGCACTTTATTTCTGTTGCTAACTTCTAGTTGACGCCATGGTCGGTTTAGTCGCCTCAGTCAACTAGTAATATTTTAATTCCTGTCTATTTATTTATTGCATTATTATATTACTTCTAGTCTTCAGTTGACAATATGGTCAGTTTATTCGTCTCCGTCAACTTTTAATATTATTTTATTTCTGCTGCACACTAAGTGAGTCTTCCTTACAACCGCCAATCTTGTCGAGATACGTCGGAAGAGTTGTTCTTATTGCAACCGCCTATCTTATTTCGACACGTGGAAGTGTTGTGACGACCCTTTCTGCTGTGCATTCCAATGGTATAACCCAATTATCTTCTGTTTTGTTTTAATTAAGTACAGGTCACACTAATTAATCCAGAGCACAACTCCGACCCCAAACAAAGATTATGCCTGGACTTTTCACCAACTAGTAATGGATGATACCGGTGTGGTACTTGCCAAATCTCCTCAACAGAAAGTTGGTTAGTAGCATATTTGATGGAGTATTCAATGGAATAGTGATCCAATAATAAATGAACGATGATGAGAGGAGAAAAGGCAAAAAGGGACAAATAGGATTTTTGGAATTTGTGGCGGCTTACCTCTTTCAGGCGATTACGAGGCTATTTATAGTGGCTTTGTGGTCCCTCAAAAGTTAGGGTTGACTCCCACGTGTCCCTGAAAAGATAAAAAAGAATCTCACCTACCCGCTTGTACGGACGCGAGTATGTGATTGGGCCAGGTGTCGGCTTCTCCTGAGTTCGCGTCCTGTATTCATCCTCTTGGTCGGGGTTATACTGCTATATTGATGGTCGGCTATTTCTCGGTTCTCTGGCCTTTCGCTTAAGGTTCGTGGTCGGCACGGAGCATAAAATCTGACCAAAGCAGCTTTCTTTCCTGGTGACCCAGATCGAGTCGTGGCCAGTTGGTTTCTTTTTTTAGACTTGCTCGGCTATTCTCAAGCGTAGCCTCAATCTTTGGTCAGTTCGGTCGTCTTGCAGGATACGATGTCGTTTATAGTCCATACCACGGCGTGTCGTTTTCAATATGACATACGTGTTGTTTTCTGATTTATTTAGGGAAATTACCATCAACGTGGATCTTCCGAGACCGGCTACACCCTTGACGCCGTTAGCTAGGGCAACTGTGATGAATGATGGGAGCAAGTGAAGACAAAGTTCGGTACGGAAGCGAATTTTCCGGGACCGGACCCATCGGTGGATCGGACCGAAATGATGTCGTTGCCAACCTCGCCAAGGGGGCCAAGGTTGGCGAAAGGATTCTTGGCTGGGAGAATGCACGTGTGGTTGTTGCAGCCAGGCTTTGGCTCGGAAAGGGACGAGCCGGCGTTGCATGGCGCGGCGGCTATGGAGCATGGAGCCGAGTCGCAGCGTGCCGACTCGTAAGTGGAGGACACGTAACCCTTCTCGTAGTCGACCCAGAGGGAGTCGCCGCCGAGGTCTATGGCGAGCTTGACGGGGATGAGTGGGGTCCTTTGGTGGATTTGGGTTAGGTACTGGATATGGTTGGTGGAAGTGTCTTTGGTTATGGAGAGAACTAGAGCTTTGGGATTGAACGATATCGTTTTGGCTCTGGAGGTGGCGAAGAGAAGAGAGAGCTGAATAGAAGGAAATAGTGAACATAGGATGCCATTGTAGCAAGTTGGAGAGAGAGAGAGACAGAGAGCGTTGATTGCAAGTTGGGGAGTAAGAATACTTATGATCTATTGGTTATTGAGGGTATCATGGGGCTTAGTGCTTGATCACGTGGAGGTTTTTATCGCTCTTTTTGACCTTTGAAATATTCTCAAATAGTTGGATCACATCCACATTGTATAAGATCATTCTAAAAATTGCAAGGGGCAAACCCAAAAAAAAAAGGATACTTCTATAAATTTTGGTTTTACAATCAATCAATATTGTCTATGAGCCCATAAAGAGTCAATAGTTCGATGGCCTTTTGTGAATATAATATCATTCTTGTTCACGTGGCCTGGCCTAAGATTGGAGTTTACAACTCAGAAATGGGGATTTTCTTGGAAGAAAGATTACGGAAAAAAAAATGCAACTATTAGAACTAGGAAAATGTTCATCGAAAAAAAGAAATAGGAAAATGATAAACATCGTCACAATTGTCAACATATTGACAAATCAAACTTAATAATTGTTATAGCCTTTTAAGTGATATTCGGTTTGGTATATGGATTTTTGGAGGAAAAAAATTTGTGCGGGAAAAGCCAAGAAAAAAAGAAAAAAATATATTTTTCTAAAATTTTATAGAATTTTATTTTGAAATTTTTGGCTTTACTAATTAAATTTATCAAAATTTAATATATTAAAAAATGATTTCAAATATAATTCTCGTCGTTCTTTAAAAAAAAAAAATCAATCATTTTTGTCTGAATCCAAACAAAATAAAATGAAATTTTTTAGAATTTTTCTTTTCTTTCCTCCCAAAAATCTAGGTTCCAAATGAATTTGAGTAAAGAATTTAAAAAATTATATATAACAAATAATTTAACGTCACATTATTTTTGTAGATAATTTAATGGTCTATTTGGGCTATTGTTGAAATGATCCCATTCAAAAATATTTTTAACCTTACATTCTAATATCTATGCAAAATAAATCATTTAAATAGTGAAAATCAAAATAGACCATTAGAATACAATTGGAAGAATGGTTGAAACAAAGTCCTATTCAAATAGACTCTTTCTCATTCGGTCATCCAGTTGCATGATGATCTGATTTCAGTCGTCCAACTTTTATTTGACCAAATTAAGCTATCAAAAAGAATTTGGTCACCTAAGTAATATTATAATGTGTTTTGGAGTGTGACAATTTTTTATAATTAGTCACTAACTAAAAATATTAAGTCACAAATAATGTGATAATTGTGCAATATGGAGTCAATTAAGAAAATTGGACGTGTCAATTTTTCATTGAAAAATTGTCAAATTTATACCATGTCAACAAGACACAAAAGACCATTTGAAGACTCCATTTATGATGAGATGTCAACACCCAATTGGAAGATTGCCAATTTCAAGCCACATCATCAAGGAGCTTGTGCCATGTCAATATGAAGCTACGTGCTACAATTGGATTGCGCCACTTGTAGATACCAGATATACAAGAATAATTGCTCGTATATATAATACACATACGTGGTGCCACCAGGAGGATTGCATGAAAAGCTATTGCCACCTTGGATAGCTTGTTGAGCCATTTGGCACCAAATTTAGCTCTTCACGAGCACTATATATGTATATAACTTGGCCACCGTTAAAAAAAAAAAGGAGGGGGGTTTTCATTTGTTTTTGGCCATTCCGCCTGACACTCTGCCTTGGATTCTTTCGATGCTCTTCAATCCTTCTCTCTTTCTTTCTCTGGCTTTGCCGTACACTTTTCCTTGCTCTTCATCTCTCTTTCTTTTGTTCATAGTTCAAGATCATTGTGTTTGGTCCATTAATAACTCATCACCCTCACTTACTTCTCTCGGTTAAACCACCATATCTATTATTATGTTTTCCTTATTGTTCAATCGTGTATATTGTTTTGCACAAACCCAATTCATCCTTGTCAATTCCTGAAGCATTATCAATTCAAGCATATTTCTTTTGGGCCCAAAATCGTTCACTCTTTTGTGTTGAACCTACAACCCTTTTGATTTCATAATATTTTCTCCACCTTACATCTATCAAGCCGTGACCAATCTTTTGGTCTTTCTCTTACAATTTACGTATATATATATATATATATTTGTGTTTCTTTACACGTGTCCATTCATGCATGTGTTTATATTGTTAAATCCTTAGCATCATTGTCCTAAACTAGTTTCATCTCATTCTCTCGGTAGATAGATTTTGATATTAGCTTCTCACTTCTCAATCCTTTCTGACTTGTGTACTTCAGTGATCTTTGGATACCGAGCTACTCTCCACAATCTCGTGCTTGACCTGTAGCACGAGTTCGAGGTTTTGTGCTCTTTATATTATATATATATCTCCTATATCTCTACCTTGGCGAGTAATTTGTATTGCTGCTCTAAGTGCAATCAGTTACTACGCTTCCCCTTCCCTGTAAAGTAATCTGTATTGCTGCCTTAAGTGCAATCGGTTACTTTGCTCCCCTTTTAATTATTGTGCGCATTTATTTAGTGATCTGTGTTGTTTTCCCTTGCAACCAGTCACACCGCTTTATTTAAATTTCAGCACTTTAATTTCAGTTATTTATTATTATTTACGATGATATGGCTGGACTTACCGCCTCGTAATTTTAACCCCTCTAATTACCTAAAACTGGCATATGGACGGTATCGCCTTCGTCAGTTTCTAACCATTTATTTTTCTGCAATTTATTTCTGCTGCTAACTTCTAGTTGACACTATGGTCGGTTTATTCGCCTCCGTCAACTTTTAATGTTATTTTATTTCTGCTGCACACTAAGTGAGTCATCCTTGCAACCGCCTATCTTATTTCGACACGTGGAAGTGTTGTGATGACCCTTTCTGCTGTGCATTCTAATATTGTAACCCAATTATCTTCTATTTTTGTCTTAATTAAGTACAGGTCATACTAATTAATCTAGAGCACAACTCCGACCCCGAACATAATGTTTGATCAATCAAGCTATTAAAAGGATTCCAATCCTCCCATAGTGAGTTGAGTAGTGCACCAAAACATAAGTACATTTGTATACATCTATCCGCTGTTAACAAGGATAACTAAAAATCACAAATACTTTTTTATTGATTCGAGCATTGGCGAGTCATCGATAATTGCAGAGTTAATTATGATCATTGATCTCTTAAGTTCAAGCTAAATATTGTACATTTTAGCGTACTATGCAACATCCAATAAATTCTTTCTTAAATTTTTAATTAGTCTTAATTAATTTTAATTAACAAAATGCCTTAATGTAATATGATATATAATTTCATGACTAATCAAGATTGACATTCTTTTAGTATGATTGACTGTTATATATAGTTTGTGATCGGTCAAAACCTCTGTGAATCTCCGATCTTTTTCCTCTGTTTTTTTTTTTTTTTTTTTGTGGTTTATATATTTTAATAAACTCTTGAATTACACACGTGTTCAAACGAATTAAAAAAACCACCAACTTGATCATCTAACTAAGTACATCTTAATTATCTGATCCTCATAAAGATACTTTAATCAGTTTCCAGCAAGGAACTAAGAAAGCCACCACACACACATATACAAAAGTAACTATTAAAAACGACATATTTTTGGGGATTCAAAGCTGATAATTAATGAGCACATGTTGCATCAAGTGTAATATTTTATATTGCTGGGTGTACATATAAATTCAATTATAACCATTATTGTGCTTTATCAATGATTAAAATAATAGTGCCTACATATAATAATTAAGCCGCGTATAGAAAATAATAAGAAAATTACCGCATCCAAATATTATCAGATTGGTCAAAAACATAATCCGAGACCATACCGGTATAAATAGGCCTGGTGGGTTCGCACTTTCTTCATCACCGCTAGCTTTGTTCATCTTCTTTTCCGTGCTTCATTATGGCCTCTGCTAAAACTGCTTGTTCCCACATATGGTTCCTACTCTTCTCAGTCTCCATTTTCTATTTGGTCTCAACCAATAATACTGCACAAGCAACATTACAGAAAGTTAAACCTTATGTTCCACCCTTCATCTCCATGTACTTGCCCATCCAAAAAGACAACGTTACCCTCCAATACTACACCACTGTTCAATGGGGTTCCATAGGAAACTACTTCGACGCCGTCATAGATCTCGGAGGAGAGTTCTTGTCACTACCATGCGATAGTAAGGACAAGTCAACGACATACCGTCCCATAAACTGTGGCTCCTCCAACTGTAGAGGTGCCAAGAAGATCAGCAACCAGTACTGTAGATCCCCAAACGACACATGTTCAGTGTCGTATTTGAACCCTTTCGACGACAACTCCGTCTTGACCGGTGGGCTTAACAAGGATGGTTTCGTTGCAATACCATCAGATGGTGATAGACTCTACCGTGAGTGGCAACGCACCCCTCACTTGTTGCCTTTCTCGTGCGTGAATAGGAGTAGCTTAAAAGGCCTCGCCCGGGGTTTCATTGAGACTGTGGCCGGGACACCAACCGCGATGATCGGACTCGGCGCCACAAAGATGTCGTTCGCGAAAAATCTCGCGACGGCGTTTAAACTTGCTCCCAAGTTTGCTATCTGCTTGCCCGCAACCGAAGTGGGGAAAGCAGTGCTTTTCCTTGGCGGAGGGCCGTATTGGTTTAATCCTCCTAAGGAAGCATCGAAGTGGCTGGACTACACTCCACTGACTATCAACCCTTCTGGCGAATACTTCATTGGTGTGAAATCAATGAAGATAGACAAAAGGGTTGTCAATTTCGACATTTCTTTGTTGTCCTTCAATGGCGAAACGGGCGTCGGCGGGACTAAGATTAGTACTTCAACTCCATACGCCGTTTTGCATAGCGCAATCTACAAGGCCGTGGTTGATGAGTTTGCGAGGCAGGCTGCGGCTAGGAACATCACAAGGGTGGCTTCTGTTGCCCCTTTTGGAGCGTGTTTCAGCTCGAAGAGCGTTGCGTGGACTAAGGCCGGGCCAGGGGTGCCGGTGATCGATCTCGAGCTAGAAGGCAATGGTACTTCTAGTACGAGTGTTAAATGGAGGATCCATGGTGCGAATTCAATGTTGGAAGCTAAGAAGGATGTGTTGTGCTTGGGGTTTGTAGATGGAGGATCAAAGCCAATAGCCTCAATCGTCATAGGAGGGCTACAGTTGGAGGACAATCTTTTAGAGTTTGATCTAAAGACCTTAACCTTAGGCTTCACTTCTTCACTTCTGCCTCGAGACACAAACTGTTCAGTAGATAGATATGATTTTCCTGATGACTGATTTTCTACCTAAAATAAAATATGCGTGCTTGGTGTGACGTGGTAATTATATATATATGTACTCCATTAGTAATGTAGTGCGTTCCTTAATGTTGTACTCCATTAGTCCTTTCTGGATAAGAAATTGTAATCAATAGTTATCTTTTGCCAATGTTGTGCTGTAACTTCACCAGTTTGCCAATTAATATATATATAAGTAATGCTATAGGCATTTTAACGCGCCAACGTCATTTGTCTATTTTTTACTGGAAAATAGAATGACATTTTAGGTAAGACCTATTTTTTAGTAAAAATTGACATTTAGTAGTGTGGTGCGTGCCTAATAACCTTATTCGCTGATTAATAATACAATCCTTACCAAACTATACGAGTTAAATTAATTAATTAAAAGAAATCCTTTAGTTTGAAAACGTTAATTATCAGATTCAGGGTTGGCCAAGTACTGTGTATTTGGCTTAATTAGCTGGGTTTGGACTGTTACAGTTATGTTTTGATCTTATTAAGAAATGAATTTCTAAGAATTTGGCCAATTCGAGCATTGGGACTGGTGGTGATTTGAATATTAGCGGCATTGCAGCATACCAACTGTATGATAGTTTGAGTGAACTAAAAGTGGTGTGTTAATTTATTGATTTGTTTGGAGAAATGTTTGTGTGAGTTTAGGACATTGTTATAAGACATTGTTATAAATTATTAAGCCATTGAAAGTAATCGCAAATGTGTGATTGTCACAATCTTTGTGACTCTAAGTCACAGATCTTGACTACTATCAAGGATTGTGCTACCTAGTCATACATTGTGACTACTAATATGTAAGTTATGGATTTTCATGTGAAAATTAGATTTTGTGTGGGTTATAGGCCTTCTTAGCCATTTTTCATTGTTAAATAGCTATTATTAAGCTATTGTTAGCCAATGTGAGTACTTATTTTGATTTTGTAAGGTGGGCACCAATTTGGTGAATGATATGCACATATTGTAAGAAATATTGATATAATTTATTAAATTGTAATTTGGTCAATAATTTCTTGGAAACAATAAAGAGAATAAATAATATTTGGTGGAATATTTATTGTGTGACTACTTGTGTGTTACAAAATAAATCAAGATAAATTAAGTGGCATGCTTTCTATCTTTTGTTACTACCTATCACAAACGTGTGACTATTAGTTATACTAAAATATAAATTATCTTAATTATTCGTAACGATGTAAAATAAATTGTAACCACTAATCACAACATTGTGACTACCAGTTTCATAATTGTGAGTAATATAATAATTTAAAATATACTTAGAAAAGATGTCATAAAAGTTGTGACCATCAGTCACAAAATTATGACTTCAAAGTGAAAAATCAGTCACAAATTGTGCCTAACAGTTACAAAAACTTATAATCTCATAACGATGTAAAGTAAATTGTGACCACCAATCACTACATTGTGACTGCCAGTTTCAAAATTGTGAATAATATAATAATTTAAAATATATCTGGAAAAGTCGTCATAAAAGTTGTGACTATCAGTCACAAAATTATGACTTCAAAGCGAAAAATTAGTCACAAATTGTGCCTACCAGTAACAAAAACTCACAATCTTCGCAACGATTTAAAACAAATTATTCAAAAAAAAAAATCAGTCACAAATTGTGACTACCAGTAACAAAGCGAAAAATGGTAAAAAGGCAGTTTCAGAATGACTATTTTTTCCCTCTCCAAAAGCAACTAAAAAAGTCATTATTTTGAACTACAAAAGTCATTTTGAAAAAATGAACTAAAAAAGTCAATTCGGCTCAAATTTAAACTACGTAGGTCAATTTCTCCTTAATTAACCAGCAACGTGCATGTGATGAAAAAGGTTCATGTCCTTTTGTGAAAAGTGGCATTCTCGCTCATCAATGGTCCAAGGTTGGTTAATATAACTCTTAAATTTGGGAAAGAGGGAGGAAAGGAAAATTGAACGACATAAATACTATATGTCATTTAGCATTACCAGATGAGGAGGCCCAGAAACAAGTACAATTTGGATAAGGTTTTATGGTAGATGAACCCGATTGCCAATTAGTTTGCGGTGCCGATCGGAGTCCAGAATCTAACTTTGTCCATTCTACAATTTTGTACTTCAAAGATATATTTAGATGGAGCTCTTAGCAAAGGGCCGAATTTTGGAGCCCCTTTAAGTAAATGTCGATTTTTCAAATTGTTCAAAAAAAATAACAGAGTATATAAGTTCCAATAAATGTATATCATCAAGTTTGTAATAATTTATAGCAGATATTAGCAAGGTATATTTAGGATAAAAACTGACATACTTATTTATTTACTTTAAAAGTTTTTATATATACTCACATCTAATATATACTGAGTGTAAAAACACTAATATAAACGGCCATTCGGTTTATTAATATAAATGGAAAAACAAAGACGTGTATTAAAATGAAATATAAAAAGAGGATCATTTGTTATAACTAATATGATGGATGGCTCAATTAACATGCACTAGTTTTGTTTCTCTCACTTCCATCTTTCTTTAAATAATTAGTTGAAAGAAAAATTCTTAAATAAAAATCTCGATTTGTTTGTAGTTTTATTTCTTAGTACATTTTCACGAATACACCTAGTAAAGAAGTCATTTTTAGATCTCACCTAATCACTTCTCTTTAGAAATTCTACCCATAATAATTCCAGATAATCACTTCTCTTTGGAAATTCTACCCATAACAATTCCAAATTTTGAAGAATTTATGTCGATGAACATATTGGGTTTATTCGAACCGAATGAGATCAACTTGTGCTTCAAAATAGCTACATTTGGGGCCCAACTCTGATACCACTTATTGAGTTGGAAGTTCCAAATTAAAATGTTAACCTGTTAAGAATAGTAGCCAAGCCTTTATAGACGTAGCTTCCTCATATTTAGCCAATGTGGGACTTTAGTTCGTACACCCAACAAAATATTGATTTTTGCTAAAAAAAAAAAGATTACCATATTATTTCAAAAAACCAACTTGGGGGTGGTGAAAGGTACTTTAACAGAGTCGAATAGTATATTGGCCTAAAATTTTCAATCTATAAAGTCGAACGCATTGACAGTGATTTAAATTTAAACTATCATTATGATAGCTTATAGTATGATATCTAGTGATTGGTCAATTGTTGTTTAACGGATTTTGTTCATTTTTCATTTTTATTGATATCATCGTTAATTAACCATATATATATGATAAAATTACACATGATTTGGTTATTATATTCGTTTTAAGAATAGAAGAAGAACTTATTTAATTGGAAGAATCAATGAAATCTATCGTATATCGTAAGAGATTTTTACTTTTTTTAATAACATATTTGTTAATGGGGATGGCTACGGTAGGGGCGTCCCTACGTAGAGTCATGCCTTAATTATCATTGGATGGGAATCTGTGGGGAATAACGGGAATCTGTAGAGAATCTATTTATATACAGATTCCCATCCAACGGTGAATAGACATGGCCCTACGTAGGGGCGCCCCTACTGTAGACGCGCCTTTTGTTAATATATGCTATCGCCTTGCGGTTTGCTTTTGACCTTGGTCAAATTAGTCAAACCTTACAAGTAATTTGGTAATATGTAGATCAATGACTGTAGAGTAAACATGTGTAGGGATGATATAAAAAGATAAAGGGGATGGCTACGGTAGGGGCGTCCCTACGTAGGGTCATGCCTTAATTATCGTTGGATAGGAATCTGTGGGGAATAACGGGAATCTGTGGAGAATCTATTTATATATAGATTCCCATCCAACGGTGAATAGACATGGCTCTATATAAGGGCGCCCCAACTGTAGACGCGCCCAAAGATAAAAGTGTACCAAGGACGCTTCTACCTTATTTTTAACGTTTTGTATCTAAATAAATCAGATCAGAATATGTGAATGAAAAGCAGTCATTTTTTGTCTGAAGTGTAGCCTACTTCTCTCTGTTTTTCACCAAAAATAAAAAAAAATAAGAAAGCATCGGCGGTTAATCATTCTTGAGTGCCATAAAACAAATATTTAGCCAATTTCTTGTAGCTGAAATTACAGCCAACATGATTTGTTTATATCAAAAACGTTAGATTAAATTTTTATATTCAGAGATTAACATATTGTCGATTAAGTTTTCATTAGCAATGTACATTGGCTTTTTCCAGTAAGATCACATATAGTTCGAGAGGATAGTTAAATTGACTCACGATTCTTTCAAATAAGGTAATTAATTTCCTTCAATTCGTGCTTGGTTTGCTGGAAATAAGTTGATAGGAATGATGACCGAAGAAAAAAAAAAAAGGGATATATCATTTTTATACATTGTATTTTGACACTTTGTTCAAATTGTATCTTGTGTTTTGGTTATTATTAACATTGACCTTTAAATTTAGAATCTATTACAAATTAATACACTGACACCAATTTAGATCAATTAATTTACCAAGATGCTGTTTTAAAAATTAAAAACAAACCATATAAAAACTGATCCGAAAATAAGTTTATTAAATTATCTTGGTAAATTAACTGCTCTAAATTGGGGTCAGGATATAAATTTGTAACAAATATTAAATTTAATAGTTAATATTGATAATAACCAAAATATATAATACAAGCTGAACAAAGTATCAAAATAGAATGTATAATTGTCCCAAAAATAAATGGAATGAAATAAATTAATTGATTCAATTGTTTGGCTAGAATCTTGAAATTTTAAATTTAGAATGAAGTAATAATTATATTTTGACAATGGGCCATTCCAGATTCACAGACAGTTCCATCAAATATATATATATATATATGGTGATATTTTAATGAAGATTTTTGTTTTTTCTCCATGGACGAGTAATTTGACCAAGTTGAAAATGACTTGCAGTAGCAAGTTATATTTACCTATATTCTAATTCGTTAGAGAATCTCTTTTGATTGAGGTAGGAATAAGTTTTTGAAAATAACTTTTTTAAGGAAAACAATTTGGAATGGTTTTTTTAAGGAAAAAATTTTGGCAAAAAATATTATATTTAATAGTTTTATATATATTGTTGTTTTTTTAAAGAATACATATCATGGTCGTTGTTTTTTGAGAAATATATATGGTTAGTTTTTTTTTTTTTTTTGGGAGAAGAATATACGGTTTTTTTCTTGAGGGAATATATATATGGTTAATTAATTTTGAAATTATAAAAAATATTAGTATTTAAAAGTTATGCATATGGATAGTTTTTTTTTTTTTGTTGAGAATATATATTACAGTTTGTTTTTTTTTAAGAAATATATACGGTTAGTTTATCATAAAAATATTTACGTAATAATTCATTTATTTATTTATTATTGTTATTATTTATTATTATTATTATTATTATTTTAAAAGAATCCCTACGTGTTAAAATAAGTTTACATATAAAATAAAAAAATATTAAGGTAATCAAATATGTAACACATGATATATATATATATATATATATATAGATGTAAAGAAGAATTTATCCACTAAATATAAGTTATCTGACTTGAAAACTTAAAAAAAAATGACGACTTGAAAACTTAAAAAAAAAAAAGAATTTATCGACTAAATACAAGCTATATGACTTCAAAACTTTTTTAAAAAAAAAAAAGAAAAAAGAGAGAGAATTTATCGACTAATGTTTTTTTTTTTCTTTTAAAAAAAGGCTTAACTAATGACCTCCATTTATTACAAATTAAAAGAAAATATTTACTACCCAATCTCCACCCCACATCATTAGGGATAATAGGCTTTCACGTCTACCCCCAGTATGATTCGAACCTAAGATCGAGATCCTAGGTAGTGAATGCTCTTACCACTTGAGCCAACCCACTTCGTCAATTTATCGACTAAATATAAGTTATACGACTTCAAAACTCTTTAAAAAAAAAAAAATGAGAGAGAGAGAGAATTTATCGACTCAACATAAGTTATACAACTTCAAAACATAAACTAGTTGACCTAGGAAAAAAAAGCGTGTAGGAATAAAATTTCTTTTTTAAAAAAAGAAAGAAAAATATACAGAATGATGAATGGTAAGGAATAAAAGGGAATGAGAATAAAAACACATGAATCAATAATAGAATGGGAATAAAAAAAAAACAAAAAACGGTAAAGAGATTAAAAAAATAATTATCCAACTTATAGGTCACAAATAGGTTACCAGTTTTTTAAGTTATAAATAGCTTTCTATATTTATATACTTATTAATTAGATTTTTCTTTTTTATAAAATTATTAATATTATTATAACTATGAGATCAAAATCTAATGACCTAAATTAGAATACTTACGAGAAATTTAGGTGGATAACTAAAATTTAAAATTTGATTAAGTAAATATCCACTTTTAAAATTTTATAGCTAAATGTCCAGATATATATATTTTTATACTTGGTAGATACACATATCTACCAATTTTAGTTACAAGACTGAAATGTATTGGGTATATAATTTTTCATATTTGGTATATAAAATTTTACACTTGGTATATAAGCATATATACCGGACATTTTGCTATAACATTTAACAAAGGGACATTTACTAAAATTGGGCCCAAAATTTGGTCACATTTCTATAAGCCCCAATACTTATTCATGGAGAAAAAATAAAAATTTCTATTGAAACATCTTCCATATATATATATATATATAATTACAGGATCCTTCGAAAAAAAAAATTACAGAAACAAATATTCCATTTGAATAATTATTCGAATGCATTTTATGGAAACCAATTACCAACACATTCTTTCCCATTATATTCAACCCCAACCAAATACTTTAATCCTCTTTAGAAAAAGGGAGGTTCTAAGTGCATCACTTATATGTCTTTGCACATTCACAGTTTTAATATTTTTTTATTATAATTATATCTAGTTATAAAATTACCATTAAGGACAATTACATAGTAAAATACAAAAACCAGAAGACAATCGCTTTTTTTTTTTTTCGAAATCAAGACTACTGTCGTCGTATATCTTACTAAACGTATTTCCCATAAATTCGAATCATTAGGTTCCTAAAATTTACAATCTAAATTTAAACAATTAAGTTTTTCTGAAATTTTGAATCTAATAATTATAAAACACTTGTGTACATATTTATCCTATTCTCACAGATCTCCTGTAGAAATTAAAGGGAAAATGAATTAAAGTAGGTTTATTTTCCGTGCCACCCTTATACGCATACATGTCGTCGTGAATGCCCGGATCAAGTTATACAATAGAGAAAAGAAAGAAGAAAGAAAGCAAAGAACGATTCTCTCTTTCTCTAATTACAACACACAAGTAGTCAAACTAGAGAAAGAGCAGAGAAAATTGTGCTAGGTTTGAATGGTGTAGTGCCTTCATCTTTTATATATTTGTTTAAGTAGTTAATTAAATAATAACTTAAACTTTTTTTTTCTTTAAAGTGGAAACGTAAACTTTAACTTGAAAACAATAGAGAATACATAAACTGGAAAAGTCTGAAAAAGAACGGGCATTTTTGGAATTTTGTAAATGTACACAGAAATAATAACATTTATAAGATTTTTTTGTGAATGAAAAAATAAATTAAATGCACATAGATAATCACGTGACGGTTTTAGAATTTTCCTAGAAAAATTCATTGGAAATAAGACCCCGATAAGAGTTATTTAGCTAATCAATAGCCACCCCAAATATCACGTTTGCAAAAGAATATCCTCTTTTTCCTTATTTTTCTTTCTAATTTTTTTTATACGGACATTGCTCGCAAAATTGACTGAGATTTTCTTTGAATCGCAATTTACAGCTTGAAAATATAGTTTTAAGGTTTAAATCAACATAATCATATTGGTGTTTTGATTTCGATTTTACTTTCTGTTGACGAAGGCTTTGTTAATGAAATAATTGCGAATATAAATTGCAAATGTAGTACGTAATAATAGTAAAGCAATAAAGGACACTAAGAATTTTATCGTGGTTCAGCCTTAAAGAGATGACATATTTCACTGTTTGAGATATACTACAAAAGGAGCTCAGAATTTCATAGTGGAAGCTCTGAGGAATGATTTCAATGTAGTAGCTATATTTTTGATGGAGCTGTGAGTGTAGGATTATGAGACTAAACTCCCTTTCTATAGATGAAGATGACTCAAATTTTTCAATTTAATTTATGAATAAAAAATTATACAGTAGTAACTACAATTTAAGTGACTTTACAAGAACGAGTAATTATCCACTAAGCTGAATATTGGGCCTCATTGCCTTGTCACACGTCTTCAAGTCGGTTTAATGAAAACGTAGCTACCTAATTTGTCAGAAATTCTTCTAGATGCTTCCGGTTGGCATATCACATATTAAATAGATGATATGAAGTGGTGTCAAAACGGGTCATCACTAATGGGCCAGCACAGGTATGACACGATTATAAACCAATATGGCACGGTACGACACGATTAGTAACCATGTCGGGTACGGCACGACACGATTAATAATCGTGCATGAACCGACACGACACGATAAGTAAACATATTCGGGTTGGTAAGATACGGGCACGAACACAAGCACGGTACATGGCACGACATGCACGGTAGGCATGACTAAGAAAAATAATTAGTTTACAAAAAATATACTTATTTTAAATTTATTTTAATTTTTTTGGCATAATTTTAATACAATAAATGTAATAAAAATTAGAAAAATTAAAATGAAAATATTTTCTAAGTAAAAATAATATATATTATAATTATTACGTCAATTTCTAATTTATTAAAGCAAAAAAGTTATAAAATTTAATAAGTTCGAGCTAAAGAGTTTAAAGATATTAAGAATCTAAGGTAAAACTTACATCCAATAGAAAATCATTAAAATGTTAAGAAAGAAAAATACAGTTTAGGTATATGTCAGTCAAAACTTTTGAGTTATACATTTTGATATAATTTGAGTATGCGCCAATTTAGATAGAATATACTTTAACTATAAAAATTTAAATTAATTATCATTATTCACGTACACTCTCTAATATTTCAATATAGATTTATTTTTATATAAAAGTTATCTCAATTTTCAAATAATTTCTTTCCATTACATAATAATTAACAATTTATAATTCATAATTACTTAAAAGAAAATATGTGTAATAGTATTAAAACAACTAAATTTGAAAAAAAAAATCAATAAATGATTATGGAAACGACGTACAATAAGAGTATGAAAATGGAAATAATTAGGCTTAAAATCATATATGATATGAAAAATGGGCAAGGTTCTATACAAGAATAATATAATAAAAAATAAGCACGATTAGGCATGGAAATATCATAGTACCTTAAAACAGGTAAAATTAATACAAAAATAGTATAATACCATCTTTATTTTTGGGTAAAATTTAAAATACATTCACCGACGTATTGTTGACTTTGCATCGGTTAAGGGTTGACTTCAAAAAAATTCCCCACGAATAAAGCTGAATTTTGAGCGCGTCTTTATTTTTGAGTAAAATTTGAAATATATTTGTCGACGCATTGTTGACTTTGCATTGGTAAAGAGTTGACCTCAAAAAAATTCCCCACGAATAAAGTCGAATTTTGAGCTCATCTTTATTTTTGGGTAAAATTTGAAATACATTTATCGACGCATTGTTGACTTTGCATAGGTAAAGGATTGACCTCAAAAAAATTCTCCGCAAATAAGGCCGAACTTTGAGCTCGTCTTTATTTTTCAGTAAAATTTGAAATACATTTGCTGATGCATTGTTGACTTTGCGTCGGTAAAAGGTTGACTTCAAAAAAATTCCTTGCGAATAAAGCCAAATTTTGAGTGCGTCTTTATTTTTGGATAAAATTTGAAATATATTTATCGATGCATTATTGACTTTGCGTCAGTAAAGGGTTGACCTCAAAAAAATTCTCCACGGATAAGGCCCAATTTTAAGCGAGGAAATAGGTATTATTAGACAGGAAACAACACAATATTAGAAACGAGTATTATTAGGCACGAAAAATAGTCCAATACTATAAACGAGTACGATTAGGCACGGTAATAACATAATATCGAAAACATAAATAATTAGGCATGAAAATAGACAAGCTCAATAATGATACGTTAATAACATAATTAGGATACAAAATCAGGCACGGGCATGGCACAGGCACGACACAAGCACATAAGGGGTCGGGTACAATACGGCACGATTAGTAATCGTGCTTTGGCCGGAATGATATGATTACTAATCGTGCCTGAAGCACGAATGTGCCGTAGCTAAATGCGCCTAGGCCGGTAAGGTACGATCCAGTTAACATCTCTAATAATATGCAAGTTAGACATTTGTATGGCTAAACATTCCATTTATGATCCAATCTACTGAAATGTGAGATTGCCAATTCCTTACAGATTTGATATCACAAAAAAGTTTCTAAACCAGAAAACCAATTTGATACTACATAGAAAATATTAGCCAGAGCACTCACCTTAAGACTCTACGCTCTCTTGTAGTTTCACTCATATAGTGGAAAAACTATTGTAGACGGGAGCCATTTTTTTGGGCTAAACCACGCTAAATTCTTGTATTCTTGCTAATTACTAAAACTTTATTATTACTCACAGTTGAATTTCGACCAAAAAATTCGATCTATCCACCACTGTAATTCATTCATATCGAGTTAGACGACAATCAAAAAATAATAAGTGAAAAATGTTATGATTCTATTTCTTCTATAATTAATTGATATGTAAACACATGAAAAAAAAGGCTATTCCCATTCTTTTTCCTTTTCTTTTTCCTTTCATTACGGATTAGTAGACATGTCCTTAAATTAATTATATGACGAGAATAATAATTTAATTATTTATTAAGCAACTAATATTAGTATTTTGGAAGAGGTTATAGTAGAACCCTTTTTTTATGGTACCATGTGTATATTTTTCCAAACTGTTAGATTATTTTCCAACAATCCAGATTCTTTATGTGCGAAAAAATTATAGTGCACTTGACAATATACTTTTATTTTTCTACTATCTTGTTAGGAAAATTTTTCTGCTATTGTCTCTTTTCCATTTTAAAGACCAAAAAAAAAAAAAAACATCAATATTAAATATGCTCCAATACCATAATCTCATTTAATTAGGTTTCAAATACAAGCTCTGAGTTTAATGTTTTCTATTCTCGAAGACCAATCGAAAAACCATTTTAATTACCTTTCTTAAATAAACGAAATACATGTAAATCTAGTAATCTAATTAAACTTTACGCATTCGCTCAAGTGATGAACACGAAGGAACAGTAAACAAATATGTTGACGGTACTTTTGTTTTTTTCTTTTTTTTTGAAATCATATCTTTTTTTATTTCCCTCCATTCTTTTTTTACTCATTATATTATGGATTTCTTTTTTTTTTTTCATTTTTTTGAAATTTTATTATTTTTTGTTTTTAAGCGCGTCTACAGTAGGGGCGCCCTTACGTAGGGCTCTGTCTATTCACCGTTAGATGGGAATCTGTATATAAATAGATTTTCCACAGATTTCCGTTATTCCTCACAGATTCCTGTCCAACGATAATTAAGACATGACCCTACGTAAAACGCGCTACCGTAATAATCCCTTTTTTGTCTATTCCATTCATTCCCTTTTTACTTAAAATATTATAGATTAAACATAGCCTGGCCCGTCGCTTGAGTCATATAATTGTCTCTTCAATCAAAAACTTCCTACTTAATAATCATCCATCGATATATTCATTCGATCCCCGTGGATCTGGCTGGTATTTAATTTCAACATCGTCATTGATAGCTAATCTTAATTATTATTTTTTTTTTCAAACTTTTATTATTTTTGTGGAATTAATGGCCCGCTGCCGCGTAAAAGAATCTGACCTCGTAACCTGATAAGTCATTTAAGTGGCACTGAACTCATCATTTAATGCCGAGATGCATGTGATGGAGTGCTTGAGAGAATATTATTTTACACTTTTATCTTAAAGATATTACTAATGCTATAAGCACCAGTGGTGTCCAGCATCACAATCATATGTTTGTCTATCACTGAATGATTTAATTAATGAACTGGGTCCCACATAGGTCCCATTTGAATTATAATTATAATTAACCAATGACAGACTGACACATTATTGTGGTATTGGGCACCACTGGTGCCCATAAAATTATTCTAAAAATATTGTTTATAGAGAAATTTAGGTGGATGGCCAAAATTTTAAATTTGATTAAGTAGATGTCCATTTTTAAAATTTTATAGCTAAATGTCCAGGTATATATATTTTTGCACTTGGTAGATACGCATATGTACCAATTTTAATTACTGTACTGAAATACACTAGGTATATAATTTTTTATACTTGGTATATAAAATTTTACACTTGATATATATGCATATATACTGAACATTTTACTATAATATTTAAAAAAAAGACATTTATTAAAATTAGGCCCAAAATTTGGTCATATTTCTATAAGCCTCTTGTTTTTATCGGTTGACATGCGTCATCATATTTTTAGAACTGGCATCCGAGAAATTAAAAACAGAGCAAAAAGTGGCCGGCTCAAAAACCAGAGCAAAAAGTTTCACACTGCTTGGTAATAGTTTCGATCGTTGCTCTTTATATATATATATATATATATATATATATATATATATATATATATATATATATTATGTCATTGATCAAATGCACGGTCGCACTTGGTAGCCTAGTTGAGGAGAGCATATTTGGGTACAAGGATACGACTGGCCATGTGTGTGTATATATATATGGGCCATAATCCAGTACCTGATTCTATATCTTTGTGATCTGCTATATATAAAGTATGTGAAATCGTGAACATATGCCCTAAAAACTTGTATTAAATTGAGGTTCATGCGTGTCAAAAACAGAGCATATATCAAGATCCATATATAATTATAAATTAAAAAATTGCAAGAACATATTACCACTTTTTTTAAAAAGAAATATTAGTCCTGAATCAAAAACATGTGGGTTTGTGTAGTGTATAATATATAATTATATGTATGCTGAAAGCCGTGTGGACCTCGAAGCCTCTGTAGAGTACTATACCACTACATATATCGCAGTAGAACAAACCAATATATATCAATATTATACATCTTGTGGCTTATACACAGTAAGCGCTGATCTGTTTTCCACAATGGCCTCTCCTAAAACTAGTATAGTTCCAGCTTGTTTCTCCTCTACTCACAAGTCGCGATTTTCTAATTTTTCTTGGTGGCCTCAAACTATAATTATTGTGTGGAAGCAACATTTTTTTTTTTAAAGTAGGGCTTAACTAATGACCACCACTTACTAAAAATTAAAAAAAAATAACACATACACTCTACCAAGATTTGAACCCCTGATTCCCTAAACTCATACACACATCTTATAAGCTTTGAACCAACTGATGTTGTGTGGAAGCAACATTAAGTAAAAATTAAGCCTTATATTTCCCAGTAAAAAAAAAAAAAAAAAAGCCTTATATATGTACAACCTTTCACCAGTACCACCATGTATATGCTCATCGAAAAGACAATCCTACCCTCCAATATAACACCGAATTTCAATGGGGATCCAAGTACGTGCTAACTGTAAATATCACATATTGAACTCACGCTAGGAAACCAGGGCCTTGAAGAGTTTCTTGGACGTTCTATTTGGTAGCAATTATTGATGATCAAATAATGATCCACTTGTATCCACTTCCAAGAAAAAAGAAAAAACCAAAAGCAAAAAAACAAAAAAAAAAAACAAAAACAAAAACGAAAAATCCTCTTTGGTGCTGAAAGGGAATAATATAGGCATGCAATGCAATCTCCAACCCCTCTGGTCCACTCGGTACCCATGTGTGAAGTTATGCTATTCTTTTGTGCTATAAAATTTTTATTAGTCAAAGGAAAAGTTACACTATAGTCTCTGATCTGTGTCATAATTTATAGCACACCTTTTGCACCGAAAACAATTACAGTTATAATTCATGTATAAATGAAATTTTCAGCCTTAATTATTGCAACATAATAATTCGAAAAAAAATTTATGTTATGAGTCTTTTATTTTAAGGAACTAAATGGTCTCTTAATTCAAAAAATTTGGAATAAAATAAAAATATAAAGATTTAAAGTAAATTTAGTCAAATTGATTAGTAGAGGGGATATGTGTGTAATTCTATTTGAATTTTAAAGATAGCGTAATTGTATTTGGTCAATTAAAGTGGTGTCATTATAATTTAACGTAAATCAGAAAATGTTGGTGTAAATTTTTCATACTTAAATGTGGGTAATTAATATGTCATTGTCATTCACGTGGGGCGTGGCCCAAGTTCGGTTTATAAAATTCTGAAATTTTGGAAAGTTGTTGTAAAAGGAAATGAGAGGGGGGGGGGGGGNAAAAGAAAAAAAAAAAAAAGGACGTGGAATATAATGAGATGATCGAGGCAGGCATTCGAAATAAGGCTACGGATGAGATCAGAGAGCTAGTCGATATAAATATAAATTTCACGTCTCCATTCATTGAAAGGAAAAACAAGTATTAATGTGCAACATCCCTTCTGAGTCCTTATACGAATTTATTAAGGGTGAATTTGTTTCCTAATAATAAATTTCTTCATATAAATTTCTCGATTACGAAGGAGTGATTTTTTTTTTTCTTTTTACTTGAGAGTTGGGGAACTCGAAAACTCAGGACTCCACAATTGGGAAGAAATGTAAGTTACCAACAAGATATGCATAAGAGCACATAATGCACATTATATAGTGATGATTTACCAACAAGATATGCATAAGAGCACATAATGCACATTATATAGTGATGATTTGATAAGCGAATTTCGAAGACTTTTTATGGAAAAAAAAATATATATGATCCTAGGGATTTCTGTAAAAACCATGTTTTTAATTGGGGTTATAAAGTTAACTTTTACCTATTTTCGGGTTAAAATTGTGGAAATTCATTTTGTTTGAAAGCAGGCTTAAGTGAAAGATTTCTTTGAATTCTGGAGTCAGTTTCTAATATTTTGAAGGACTTATTTGAAGGGAAAACTAGTGGGTAGATGATATTTTTCAATTTTGGGAAGTGAGAAACACAGCGCATATCTACCATGTGGCATTTTCCCCCTAAATTAACCTCAAATCCCTAGATGCCCCATGATCATACCACGCTTCTCGTCGCCATATCTGACTGAGCACTATCTCCAACTCTAATAATTGATCCCACCATCACCTACCTGTTGGCTTTTCACATAGTCTGAACGAATTACCCCCGTTGGCCACCTTGAGTCTTCGTCTCCTGCAATTGCTCCCCTCCTAAGCTAGCCCTGAGGTTCCCCAGCCCCTATTTGGGTTCGATTCATCTCCAGTGAGTTTTTGCCTAATTTGAGTAGTTTTACGTACAAAGTTCATTTAGTCAATTTTACTAATAGCGATCTCAAAATGAAATTTCGATGTCAAAGTTAAGTTTACTGTCGTCAAGAAACGAGTTTTGATATATAACGTCAATTTTTTTTTTACCACCTAGCACGTTCGATAGGCCGATGCTCAGGAATCGTCTCGATTAGTATGCAAGAAGTCGGGTTTCGCTCTGGCTTAGAATTAGATAGGTTGTATAGCTACCGTAGCTATTTTCAGCATTATAAATGCGCTCGTGACCTCAGAATTATCATTTGAGTCTCTAGTTGAAGCGAATTGAGGCTTGGAAATGCTCATTGGCACTTTTTTCGGTCTTCCCTTAACATCAACCCTATATAGTCTCATACGACTATCACAGTGAGGTAGGGGATTTAATTACAACATTTTTATATAATTATATATAAAATTTTATTATGTTGACATATTTTAGAAATGTGGATTTTTATTGTTTCAATCATTATTTGATAGAAATGTGGATTTTTATTGTTTCAATCATTATTTGATAGAAATGTGGACTTGATTGGTACACTGTGAAATGCTTTGGGTTCTGTATATTATTTTTGTGCAGGTTTTAATGTTGGGTTTGTCCAAAATGCGGTCGTCATGCTGTTGGTATTTAGCTGCTTTTATGAAAGAAAAAAAAAAAAACGATAGGGCATATTTTAGGTTGTTTAAACATTGCATGATTATTTGGGTACAGTTTATGTTGCATATGCTATAGGATAATACAAGAGTTCGTCTTAGGTACCAGGATTTACCTAGTTGATAGTTAGGCCCCATTATTAGTTCGAAGTCCAAAAATCTATGTAGGGCTTTTTAGTTGAGAGGCTACGACTTCACCATCAGTCCAAAGTCCATAAACTTGCATACATAGATATCCTATATATATACACATGTGGCCATGTATAATATCGAGTTCAGAGTACTTAGTTCAAATATTTGTGTAAATTACTCTGAATCGTGATGAGTGAATGTGAGTTCATGGTACTTGAGCCGATATATGATATATGTGCAAATTATAATGATTTTCATACTATATTTTCATATGTGGATGATTTTCAGATTTGGTTTATATATACTTGTAACTTGACAAATATTTTTTAGTATAATTATCCATACAAGGACTTTTATAATATATATATATAATTTTCAAAAAGATAGTTGAGTTTCTTACTATGTATTTCATGCTCACCCATACTTTTCCCTCCTCAGATGGTGTTCGCTGGGACCTAGGAGACCAACAGGTGGATTAAAAGGCTATCTTATTTAATAGTTTGTATCTTGATAATGCTTGTTGCCTTGGACTCGATCGAGTTTAGTAATTATATTGTTATTCGAATTAAGCAGAAGATATTAAATTAACATTGAACCAAGAATACCACTTATCAATGATGTTTGTAAACTTATGTATCAAATTAGTACTTGATATTTATGCGTGCATGATGATGGTACATAGACTTAGACTTAATCATAGTTTTCCAAATTTAATATCGATCTATGTTTATTGATGATATAAAACTTACAGGATTCGTTCACTAGTTGGAATTCTATAATTTTTCAAAATGAAACATTTTTTCAAATTGAAAACTTTTTAGACCTTTTTAAATGTAAAATAAGAATTTCTAATTTAAGTAAAATTTTCATTCTCCTACTGGCTCGAAATTTGGGTCGTGACCATTTTTATATATAAAATATCCAAATGTACTACCAGCATTTTTGTGAAAAATTGACAAAATACAAATTTTTATGATAATTTGCCTCTAAATTTAATTATGATTCTATTCTAGAGACAATAACTTTCCGGCTATTCCCATATGCACTGAATGTTTGAATAAAATATAAAATGTCTCTAATTTTTTTGCCATACGCACCTCGTCATCTCTGGGTTCTTCACGGGACCAAGACTCCTCTTGAGGAGCAAGAAGTGTGGATTCAAAAAAAAAAATCTGTTGTAGCACGTTTTTTTCATTGAGAACCATGCCTCTATTTTTTTTATAAATCAATTCAATATCTTTGTAACTTTAAATCCTTGTTTGACCAAAATGAATTGGTCGAGAAGCCCGCGTCATTACATTCTGTGATGACGATATTATCAAATGTTCAAAATGTCTAGCTAGATTAACTTTTGATTATAAATAGGCTTAATAAAAGAGAAAATTGCATCTAAATGTAATAAAAATTTTACAGTCCACCATATGTAGGAGTCATTAACACTTTTTGGTCATGGAAATAATGGCTATGTAGCACCTGATTTTTAAACTTTGTCATATAATACAAATGAAATAGTAAATGAGTCATAACTTTTTGATTATAAATGTGTAAAAACCTATTCTTTTTAAGGGTATAATGGTCTTTGACCAGTTTTAAAAAAAAAAATTTAAAATCAGATTATTTTCTTTCTTTTCTCTCTCCTCTCCCCCGTCACTTTCTCCTTCTTCTTTTTCTTTTTTCTCGCTCCACGGCCGAAGAACCGAAGGAGCGCCGCCGCCGCCTAGAGCTCCGTCCGCCGGCAAGGACCGCCGGCGAGTCTCCGCCAAGCCGCCACGCCCCTCCGCCGGCCACCTGCAGTTGCCGCCGATCGGTGGTTTGCCGGAAAACCTCCATGGAAGCCGTTTGAGCATTTTCGGTTTTTCCGTCACCGGCGCCGATTCCGGCGTCCTTTCG
>JXTC01000005.1:1678253-1804134 GCA_002914845.1 Trema orientale
GCCGTTTTGTTGAAAATTTCTCGAGAATCGTAATGCCTTTGACAAAGTTGACGAGAAAGAATGTCAAGTTTGTATGGGATGATGATTGTGAAGCAGCTTTCATAGAATTGAAGAGAAGATTGATAACTGCACCTGTTCTTACCGTTCCTAACAGTAATGAACCCTATGTCGTGTATACCGATGCTTCTAGTTCAGGATTGGGATGTGTCGTAATGCAGAATGGTAAGGTAGTGGCTTATACTTCCCGTCAGTTAAAGCCACATGAAAAGAACTATCCCACTCATGACTTGGAGTTAGCAGCTTTGATCTTTGCTCTTAAGATTTGGAGATGTTATCTATATGGTGTGAAATTTGAGATTTATCTGATCATAAGAGTCTGAAGTATCTATTTACTCAATGAGACTTGAACTTGAGACAGAGAAGATGGGTTGAGTATATGGAAGACTATGACTTCGAACTTCAGTACTATCTTGGAAAAGCCAACGTTGTAGCTGATGCCTTGAGCAGAAAGTCTCATAACATCCTTACTTCCTTGATACTAGAAGATTGGAAGAATTCAGTTACCATTGGTGACTATAACCTGGAGTATATGGAAAATGGGAAAACCGCTTATATCAGCAACATTGTGGCTACGCCATCACTTCTCCAGATAGCACAACAAAGTCAGTGGCAAGATCAAGAACTGAGAGCAATCTGGAATCAACTTCGGAATGGTGAGCAGTTAGATGGTTGGAGTACAAATAGAGAAGGGTTCGTGCTTTTTAATGGAAGACTAGCTATAGCCAATGACCCTCATCTTAGAGAGACTATTCTAACTGAAGCTCATAAGTCCAAATTCGCAGTACATCCTGGTAGCACTAAGATGTACCATGATCTGAAGAGGCAGTACTAGTGGAAAGGCATGAAACGAGATGTAGCTACTTTTGTGGCTAAGTGTTTGACTTATCAGCAAGTCAAGACAGAACACCAGAGGCCAGCTGGACTACTTCAGCCTTTACCTATTCCGGAGTGGAAATGGGATAAAATCACCATAGATTTTGTAATAGGTCTACCAAGAACTCGAAGAAAGAATGACGTTGTTTGGGTGATAGTTGATCGGATGACCAAGACCGCCCACTTCATACCGATCAGGATTGACTTTTTACTCACACAATTGAGTCGTCTTTATGTGGACAACATTGTTCGCTTACATGGGGTACCGTCAAGCATAGTTTCTGACAGAAATCCAAGGTTTACATCAAAGTTCTGGAGAGCTTTGCAAAGGGCTTTGGGAACAGAACTGAATCTCAGTATAGCTCATCATCCTCAGAAAGATGGCTAATCTGAAAGGACTATACAGATTCTTGAGGACATGCTTTGCTCATGTATACTGGATTTTGGTGGGAGCTGGGATGATCACCTATCATTGGTGGAGTTTACTTACAACAACAGCTACCAAACCAGTCTTAGCATGGCTCTATATGAGGTACTCTATGGGAGACCATGCAGATCACCTTTGTGTTGGGCTGATGCAGAGGAGCGTGTTACTCTTGGGCCAGAGCTAGTACAAGAGACTACTGAGAAGATTAACAAGATCAGAGAGAGACTCAAGATTGTTCAGAGTCGCCAGAAAAGCTATGCAGACCCCACAAGACGAGAGGTAGAGTTTGACGTTGGTGACAGGATATTCCTAAAAGTCTCGCCAATGCGTGGAGTCACGAGATTTGGAGTTAAAGGGAAACTAGCTCCAAGATACATTGGACCATTCGAAATTACTGATAGAATTGGGCCTGTTGCTTATCGTCTAGACCTACCACCACAATTGGGTCGAGTACACAATGTATTTTATATTTCGATCCTCAGGAAGTACATACCTGACCCATTCTATGTTATCCAGTACATGGAAGTGCCTATCCAAGAGAATGTGACTTATGAGGAGCAACCCGTTCGAATACTGGGGAGAGAGCTCAAGGTGCTTCGTAATAGAGAGATTCCGCTTGTCAAGGTTCTTTGGGAACATTATAAAGAAGAAGAAGCTACTTGGAAACTCGAGACTGAGATGTACGAAAAGTATCCTCATTTGTTTAACTTTCAGCTCAAGGTTGTACTTTGAATCTTGACTTGTACTTTGAATTTTGGGACGAAATTCCTATAAGGAGGGGAGAATATAAAAACCTATTCTTTTTAAGGGTATAATGGTCTTTGACCAGTTTTTTAAAAAAAAAAATTTTAAATCAGATTATTTTCTTTCTTTTCTCTCTCCTCTCCCCCGTCACTTTCTTCTTCTTCTTTTTCTTTTTTCTCGCTCCACGGCTGAAGAACCGAAGGAGTCGCCGCCACCGCCTGGAGCTCCGTCCGCCGGCAAGGACCGCCGGCGAGTCTTTGCCAAGCCGCCACGCCTCTCCGCCGGCCACCTGCAGCTGCCGCCGATCGGTGGTTTGCCGGAAAACCTCCATGGAAGCCGTTTGAGCATTTTCGGTTTTTCCGTCACCGGCGCCGATTCCGGCGTCCTTTCGCCGTGAAATCGGTCCCGTTCAACTCCTCTCCTCACGATCTTCGACATAGTATATATATCTCGACCCCATACTGTCCGGATCAAAATTTGCCATTTTTGTTAATTTTGAGTTATTTTTAGTTTTATATTTAAATTTGTCAATCCAGCCATTAGATTGTGTTTTCGACCTCATATTTGGATTGTACTCAGAAAATGGAGAAGTTTGATATATATATTGTGTTGTTTGGTGATCGGCACAAAAATCGCGATCGGACGGTCGAGATTTTGTCTCGATTTGCGTGCCACCGGTCCGGTGTGGACCCAGACCTGAATTTGGCAAGTTATAAGCCTAACCTAGCTATTTTGGGTGCTAGGAATTCAACGAAGAGGTCCGTTCGTAGAATTGAAGTTCCGGTGATAAGTTGACTTTTCGTAAGAGGACGATCGAGGGCTCGGAATTGGTTCCCGACCCTTCGGGCGATCGTCAGCGATACCTTGAGGACTCAATAGCGTAGAATCGCTATTCCGGTGAGGTAGGGATTCAATTACCAAGTTTTTAACTTATTTTGTCTTAAAATATGCAATATGACTTATTTCTTGAAATTATCGATTTCCAAGGATTTTAATGATTTGAATGGATATTTGATGGACTTATGAATTGTTGAGATATATTGGATTGTTCTGGGATTAGTTTGTATGGTTTTTATACAGGTTAAAAAATTTGATTTTGGGAAAATACAGCCGTTATACTGCCCAATTTTTTGTAAATCCCAGAATAATACCAGATGAGTTTTAAAGCATGATTTCTTGATATACTTGATGCATGGTTACTACACACTTTATGAAATGTTGTATCTACCATAGAATCACACACTTGAGTTCTATTTTAGCATCATGGTATTTAGATCGCTGGCGGGTTGCTGCAGCGCTAGGTGAGAGACCTAGGCCCCTGCGCAGGATTTGCTGACACACCTCCGGGCAGTGTCAGGATGCTGGGTACCTCTGTTCAAGAGGTATTACAGGACCGTGATGAGAGGATGGGAGCTCATAGATATACTTATACTTGGTTGATTTATGATATGTACAACATGATTATGAACATGGTGACTTTGGTTTTGGTTTTGATTTTGAATAGGTGATTGTACTCGAATATTTGTAAACTTGTTTTATAACTGGATTTTGGAAAGGTACTAACCATGCAGGTTTCAAAAGTTGGATTCATACTAAAAAGGTAATTGAATTCCTACTGAGCATGTGAATGCTCACCCCTCCTCCCTTATCTTTCCCTTCTCAGGTGGTGTACAGTGTGATTTGAGCAACTCCGGAGTGGAGTGACTAGGACTGGAAGATTATTCCTAGTTTTAGTAGTTGGTAACTACTTGGTAACTCACATTTGAATTTGTAATAACATTTAAGGCTCATACTCTGGGATATAGCCTGTATTATCTATTATGCCTACTTGTGATGACAATGGTGATGCATATTTGTGTTTTATTACTATTATTAACAGTCTATGTCTAGTGGTGATCACACACTGTGGGAATTTAAAATATGAACTATTTTT
Organism: Trema orientale; assembly: GCA_002914845.1. Lineage (NCBI taxonomy): Eukaryota > Viridiplantae > Streptophyta > Magnoliopsida > Rosales > Cannabaceae > Trema > Trema orientale. The sequence continues at coordinate 1,682,291 of JXTC01000005.1, forward strand.
ATAAACTTTTTCAGAAGCTATCGTTTTTCAACTAATTGTCGTTTTTCTGAAAAATTGAAGTTTCTAAAATTTTCTAAAATAAATTATGAATTTCCACTTGTGAAATTCCTTTTCTGCCACTGACCCGGGGTTTGGGTCGTGACAAAATGGACTCAAGTTTATTGCAAAAATAGTTGCTAAATGCAATTGTATTTCTCAATATTTCTAGGGAGAGCCTCAATAAAAGGGAAAATAGCATCTGAATGTAATAAAAGTTTTACAGTCCACCATATGTAGGAGACATTAACGTATATTGGTCATGGAAATAATGGCTATATATATGTAGCACCTCATTTTTAAATATTGTTATAATATAAAACACACAAAAAAATAGTAAATGAGTCATATAGCTCTGTGACATGTTGCAGATCAGAGCCAATATAAAATTATATCACAAAACCGAGAAGTTACGTAGAAGGTGTGATAATTGAGACCGAATCATCCAGAAACGAGTATATAAATAGGCTTCAATATTGGTGGTTTTTGTAGCAGGATCACCTTCTAGCTTTTGCACTTTTGGGTTGATATATCACCAATAAAATAGCCTCTGGTAAAAGTAGAAGTACCCACTGCTTCTCCTTCATCCTCTTCTCATCAATCTCTATTTTATTCTTGGCATCAAACTGTAATTGTCATCTAAGAGCTGACTCCAAGCCTCCACCCTTCAGTTCCTTCTACATGCCCATCTCAAAAGACAATTCTACCCTCTAATATTATACCACGGTCCAGTGGGGTTCCTCCGATGAGAACAACGATTTCGACGCAGTCATTGATCTCGGAGGAGAATTCTTGGCCTTACCTTGCGACAGTAAGAATGCATCAACGACATACTGTTCTATACACTGTGGCTCCACCAAGTGTAGACTTACCAAGAGCGGTAACATTAATTGCAGGGCAAACGACACTAGCACTGCTTGTACTGTGTCGTTTCTCAACCCTTTTGACAAGTCTGTCTTGAGTGGTAGACTAACCGAAGATTCTTTCTCTGCGGTGCCATCGGATGGTGATAGATACTCTCGTGATTCGTACGTCAACACTTCTCATTTGTTGCCTTTCGCGTGCCTACATTCGAGTAGCTTAAAGGGTCTCGCACGAGGGTACATGGCCATAAACTACGGGATCCCCACTGGGATTATCGGATTTGGAGCAACAAAGATGTCGTTCGTCGAAAACCTTGCGTCTGCGCTTGATGCGACTTCGACCAAGTTCGCTATCTGCTTGCCCGCAACCGATGTCAATGAAGGCGTGATTTTTGTTGGTGGAGGGTCTTACTTGTTTGATCCTTATCGGTCGAGTCCCACTAAGCAGGAAGCATCCGAGTGGTTACATTACACCCCGCTGATTATCAACCCTTCTGGCGAGTACTTCATTGGTGTGAAGTCCATCAAAATAGACAAAAGGCTTGTCCGCTTCGGCACTTCTTTGTTGTCCCTTAATCAGAAAATCGGAGTTGGCGGGACTAAGATAAGTACTTCAACTCCTTACACCGTTTTGCATACTTCCATCTACAAGGCCGTGGTTGACGAATTTGTCACGAGTGCCGCGGCTACGAATATCACTAGAGTGGCGGCCGTGGCACCATTTGGCGCGTGTTTCAGCACGAAGAACTTGAATTCGACCAAGGCGGGACCGAGTGTGCCTATGATCGATCTAGAGCTAGAGCCTCTGGCAGGCATTAACAGTAGTAGTGCTACTAGTGCACGGAGTAGTATTGTAAAATGGAGGATCATTGGTGCCAACTCAATGGTGAATGTTAAGAAGAATGTGACGTGCTTGGGATTCTTAGACGGAGGATCAAAGCCAACAACTTCGATCATCATAGGAGGGCTTCAGTTGGAGGATAATCTTTTGGAATTTGATCTAAAGACTTCAAGGTTAGGCTTCACTTCTTCTTTTTGGCCTAGAGGAACTAGCTGTTCAACAGACAGGCTTAGTCAACCGGATAATTAAGATGTAATAACGTTATATTGTAATAATGCGGCCGATGTACCCTCAAAATAAATATTAAAAAAAAAAAAAAGAAAATGCGACCGATTTGATAATATTATAAATACGTGAAAATTGAAAACCTTTTAGTCTCCCCCATTTCTATGAAGTCTTCAACGTATGAAAACCCTCTAGTTACCCCCATTCATATGAAATTTCAAATTTCAATGTATGAAAACCCTTTAATTTCCTCGTATGATTTTCAATTAGGTAATTATTAAATTTTTTGCAGAATACATTAATACCTGTTAATTATAAGTTGGAATACATATTATAATTCACATCAGATGATCCATATATACGACTTTATAATATATTACGAGTACAAATTAAAAACGGATGGATATGATATTCCAAGAGATTATTCCAACGATAAAATTTAATAGTGATCCCACTTATTGCTAGAATACCAATATAATCTTACTAAATTACTAATCTAAGCTAAACTATATATAAAATATAGCTAGCTAGTGCGCATGCTTACTATATGCGCAAAGGAAAGAGGGCCTACGTACAAATTACTTTTTATCCCTTCTGTAGAGGATTTGATGATCCACTTGTGGATAGGAGGATATAGGTAGGTGGACTCAGTTTGACCAATGACCATGCTTCTGGCACTATAAGTGATGATTACTATTCGCGTGCAATTATTCCTAGATCCACACATGCACCACTCTGTACATGGAAGAATAAATTGTTCTTCTGACCCTTGGAAATATTTCAGGAAAGGGTTAACCGCGAAGAAGAAGGGGGGAAAAAAAAAAAACAGGAAGTGTATAGCCTTTTCTGTAATTTAATTAAAAACTATGTTTTGGAATCTGTAAAAAAATATATCTTCAAATTTTGAAATTCAAAAAATTTATATCCTCTATTTATATTTTGACAAATTTGTTTTACTAAAAATTATGAATCTATACTTAAAATTATGTTATTTTTATTTTTGACCAGTTAAAACATTTATAAAAAAAAAAAAAAAAAACTTAGACTAACATAAATTGGCCAAAATATATTCGGAGGGTACAAAATAATTTGTTAAATCTCAAAATGTGAAGATATTTTTTTGTAAAAACTAAAACATAAAATTTAAATTGTATAAAGACCATAGTACTTCATGGTAAGTTTTTGTAGTTAACTCTTCACGAAAAGCATGAGAAAATATGACATAGGTTAAGCAACTAATGTAAATAGTAGATGCCACTCATTATTCTTTTTCTTTTTGTTAATTCTCGTACACATTTTAAGCAAAAATAAATAAATAAATAAACTTCCCGTAAAATTTGATGGTCTTAGAAGATGATAAGCGAGCTGCCTAAAAAAAAATTATTCAATATTTATAGTATTTAGCATCACATATTAATAGTAATACATCTCATACTTTTAAATTTGTTTATAGGTCTCAATATATGATTAAGTACCCCTATACCTGTTCTGTATACTTAAATAGCATTAATTACTTAATGCCAGCATAATATAGGGACACTTTAAAAGTAAATATAGCATTAAAAAGCTTAAACATTTTCAATAACAGAATATACTTTCGAAAGAAGAGATTTCTCCAATCAAATAAGGTCATCTTCCATTCTTAAAACTATCTAAACTGCACATGATTAACCACAATATTAGAAAAAATGAAAAAAAAAAAAAAAAAAAAAAAAAACCATTCAACAACAATTTATCAAACTTATTGGTGGACTAATCCATTAATGAGAGTTTGAACCATTCGATTCCTTAAGATGAAGATTATAGGCCAATATACAATTTCAACTATTTCAAAACACTACTCGAGTTGGATCTTCTGTTATGATGATGGATCTATTTTTCGAGAGAGATTCTTCCAAATCTCAAACTCACAAATTCCAAATCTAAAAGAAAAATATAGTGACACATAAAACCATTAGTCAAAATAAATTAATCCCACAAAGATTTAGAATTAAGTAGGACAAAAAAAATAATATATATATAAATCAAAACATATATGGTAGTAATTACCTTCACACCAAAATAAATAAATAAATAATAGAAATAAAACCAAAAAAATTAACTTAAATTAAAAAAACAAAATAAATACAAAATATGGCTGGGGATATACATCTACTTCTCTTAGTTAATTAAATAGAATATAAGTATAGGTAATATTTCAATGGAGATTTTGTTTTTGTTCTATGGATAGTTACTCTAATTTGAAACATTGGATTTTGATCTTACGGTTGTAATAATATTAACGTAAAAAAAAAAAAACTTTAATGTAATTAATACAGAAAGTTATTTATGACTTAGAAGATGGGTAACCTGCTTATGAGCTGATGAGTTAGACAATTTTTTTTTTCAATTTCTTTTCTAGCTTTTCCATTGCAGAGTTAATTCCTCATGTATTTTTTTTTTCCTTTCTTTATATCATCATTGCTATTACCAATTATATGCAAGTATATATATATATATATATATATATATATATATATATATATATATATATATATTTTTAGAATTATTTTCCTATGAAGAAAGAAATAAAAATTGGTAACAGAAGAGATGATCATTGAAAATAGCATATATAATTGGTAATAGCAATGATGATATAAAGAATGAAAAAAAAAAGGACTTTGTAATTAATACAAAAACCCCTTGAACTCGGAAAAATTTAGTAAAATTAACCTTAAACTCAATTTTTTTGGAACAAAACCCCCTGAAATCTCTTAATATTAGTTCTATTAGAAAAGAAAGGTGTTTCAATTTTTTTTTACGATTAAGTCCTTATTCTTTTATTTGTGACTATTAAGTCCTTATTCATAAATTTGCGTTTCACGCTAATCCCTTTAAATCTTTTCTGCTCGATATTGCCGTTAGTTAGCACTTACCCAAAATATGCTCATCTTAGCAGGGGTAAAATGAGAAACAAAGTAAAATTATTATTTTTCTTTTAAAAAAAAAAGAGTTACGTTATTGTTTTCGTTCAAAACGAATGTAAGAAATTAAAAATTTTTATATGGTTCTAATATGGATGTACTTTGGTCTAAGTATTCATACATCTATAAAAGAGGTATATGAATATATAGATCAAATTATGAATATATTGCCAATTTTATGAAATATATATTGCCAATTTTATATTTTATTGTTCCAATTTTTTGGGGACATATATTGCCAATTTTATGGGACATGTATTGTCAAAATTTTATATGGTTCTAATATGGATCTAATTTGGTCCAAGTATACCTCTCTTCTAGATATTTGAATACTTGAACTAAAGTACATCCATATTGGAACCATATAAAATTTTCTAATTTCTTATCTCTATCTTGAACGAAAGCGATAATCTGACTATTTTTTTTAAAATAATAATTCCCTTTGTTTCCAATTTGACCCCTATTGATATGAGTATATTTTGGGTAAGTGCTAATTAACANAAAAAAAAAAAAAAAAAAAAAAAAAAACCCTAACAGAAATACCTTTCTTTTCTAACAGAATTACATAATTAATATTAGGGGACTTCAAGGGGTTTTGCTCAAAAAAATTGAACTCAGGGTTAATTTTACTAAATTTTTCCGAATCCGGAGGGTTTTTGAATTAAAATACCAAAAATAAAAATATATGAGGAATCATCTACAATATGAAAGCTAGAAAAGGAATTGAAAAAAAAAAATAAAATTATCCAACTCATTAGGTCAGAAGCATGTTACTAATCTTCTAAGTCGTAAATAATTTTCTTTATTAATTACATTAAAGTGTTTTTTATAAAATTACTAATATTATTATAGTTATTAGATCAAAATCCAATGCTCCAAATTAAAGTAATTATCTATGACGCTAAAACAAAAAACATCACTCATATATATAGGCATAAAATTTCGTGGAACGCGGGCTGATTTCATTCATTTGGTGCTATTTAATCCACGCTGAGAGAGAGCACTACGAGATTATTCTATATTGAGGAACAAATCTGATTGTAGTGCAGAAACTATTACTTTCCAACGAAGCAATCCCATATATATCCGTTTAAATGCATATAATATGTCACTATTTTTTTTTCCCCCTTATCGCCTCTTCAATATATTCTTTTTATTTGAACAGAGGCATGGCATCTATTGCAGCATGTTTGTTCATAATTGATAACCATACCTCTATTTTTCTATACACCAATTCAATGGATTTTTTGTAATTTTAAATCATATTTTGACCAAAATGAATTGGCCGAGAAAGCCGGCGTCATGAACAATTATTACAATTAAACTTGTTATCAAAATTCTCAATGATAACAACATTAAATAATTGAAATGTCCAGCTAGATTATAAATAGACCTGAGTTAATTGCAAAAGTTATTGTCTTCTGAAACTGTACTACTTTAATTTCTAACTAGGCTTAATAACATAGAAAAACACTACCTGAAACATGGAAATGTAATGAAGTCATGTAGAGTCCACGTATAGGCTATCACACCAAATATGGCCCAATGTCCCGGGAGCATATAATGCTCAAGAAAACGATGGCTTAATCTGTTAGTTATATATGCATCGCCTGATTTTAAACTATCACTATATACGTAATGGTTTCTTATCCAATAAATTTCTTTTTTAGCAGTTATTGAATCATTTATTTAACGGTTATTATGATTTGAGTAATTAAAAAAATAATAATAATAAATGCACATTATTAATATTTTTTCTCTTTCTAAATTTTACTATGAAAAAATATGCATAATAAATTTTAATTAAAAACATTAATACCTAAAAAAATAATAATAGAATGGAGCCATACATAATATATAACAAACTAGTATATATCATGAGACATCTCTGTGTCAGATCTCAACTGAGCCAATTATATTAAAATTATATTAATATAAACCGATGGAGAAGCAAGGGAGATAAATCCTACTCTTTCATCATCCTCTCATCAATCTCTACTTTCTTCTTGGGATCAAACCATCATTGTATTCTAGTAGTTGACTTAATTAAGAAATGTAGCAGTTGTCAACTAATGGTCGTTTTGACCCTGCTTGGTGTCGTTTAGCATGTTTAAATACTGTGTTTTTTTTTTTTTTTTTTTATCTTTTTAACTTTAGGTCATTTTCTCTTTGTTGGCTGTTGTGATAATGAGTCGTTAGCCTCTTTTGTCGGCTAGCTGAACAGACTTAGGAAACGATTCTAGGTGGATCAGGGAGCAGTTGTGGTTGATTTGAGAGAATTCCATTTGGGGTGATTTGTAATTAATTTGAACTAGGGGCGGAGCCTCTTCCCGCCGCCAAAGGAAAACCACCACAGCCAACAATAAGAATGGAATTCATAGACCCGATCTAACCGAGCTGAGTCCGTGGATGAACGACAATCGGTTCATAGTCATCATGGTGTTGCATATGATTCATAGTCATTATAGAAGCATGGATTGAAGACACCCAGCAGGAGAACCAATACGGGTAAACAATCAAGGTCAATAATTCTGATGATCTCAAAATTAAGATTGATATTCTGGCCTGCCTTTGATGGAACAATGTGGATAGAAGAACTTGTAGATTGGTTGCGTAGTTGAGAAACAGGTGAAATTAAAAGTATGCAAAGTTTAAGGGAAGTGCCCTTACATGGTGAAAGAATATCAGGCACGTGCACAACGAGGACAACCGGCCAGTGAAAGAATACACCGATGAGTTTTGCAGATTAAACGCTTGCTTAAACCTGAATGAAACCCAAGCTCATCAGATTCGAAAATTGAAATGAAATCTCACCAAACCCTGAGTGAAACCACGCACTAATCTGTTGGAAAAAATCACCATCCCACAACACATATAGGAATAAATATAGTATGTATGAATACTGATCTCTAAAATAAATACAAGAATAAAGTAACACAACAAGATCAAATTTACGTGGTTCACTCAACTTGGGCTACGTCCACAAAATTGCTACAGATCTTTCACTATAGGGAGAAAATCTGTTACATGTATTTACAAATACTCACTCACAATCCTAATCTCAAATATACTCAAGCACTCTCTCTTACAAGTATTTTCTCACTCACACCTTTCACTAACACTTTTTAAAATCTCCTCTTGTACAAAGAAACTATACTCTCTTTGAAATGAGAAACAAAGAGAAAAGAAAGGACTTAATCAGAGGAAACACTTAAATTATTTCTGATTTTTGGGATGCTTTGATGAAGCTAAGGAGGGGAGTATTTATAGCAAAACCCCCTCCCCCCCTCTTCTTTCCATGCTCAAAACATGCTCATAGACAAAGTTCACAAATGTGGATGGACAACAAATCTACAAAAATGGCTGCCCATTTTTTTTAACCTCAACATAATCAAGCATACAAAACTGAAGACTAACTTAACAAAGATACTGCTCGAGGTCAATTCATCAGAAATTTAAACCACAACACCACCCAAACCATACCACAAACACTAAAATATTGTTAGTGCCTAATTTTGAAATTATGTGTATTTAAAAGGTTTGAGAAGAAAATGTTAAATTTTTCAAATTTGTTAAGGGGTCTCTTAATAAGAGGGTGGGGAGAGAAAAAGAAGGTAGTAATCGCTTCTCCTAACGTGAATTGGCGTATTGAATAAAGTTGATCGATTATTATGCAATGTTAATTCCCTGCTATATATATATATATATCCTCTGTGTAATTTTGGTGGACTAATTTATGTGCCCAATGAATATATGATATATCATGTATAAAAACTTAAATAAAAACAATAAATTTAGAACACTGATCAAGTATTTTTAATTTTAATAATATGACGTCAATTCATTGGTCGAACATGTATGATAACACAAAAACTAGACTGCAAAATTGAGTTATTTCTAGTTTCATATTAATATATAACATTTATATATTAAGGCTCAGTTTGGCACTATTGTGCAGTAGCACAATCCTGCTGTACTTGTTTTTATGAGTAGAAGCAACTATGACGAAGAAAAAAAAGGTATACAAAGGTTTTCGTAAGATATTTTCAAAATTGTTGTGTTTTAAAAATACCATTTTAGTGTATTTGGTAAATTATAGATTGTATGGGCTACAAAATGATAGTTTACGAAATTTGTATGATAGAAGCATGAATCAGCTTTGTAGAAGAATCCTTACATTACTTATCAAATTCGGCTTAAAATTAAGGGAAAATATATTTAAAAAAACAACCACCACCTTTAGTGTTTTATCAAAAAAAAAAACATTTATTTATATCAAATTAAACTTTCAATTTGTATTTTTTTATCAAATAAGACTGAACTCACACATTTAGTCACAATTGGAATTTTAGCTTGTTTAAAAGAACAATTTTACTCTTTAAACTATAAAACATATATTAAAACTAATAAATATTGAAACCAATTATTATTGTCTTTTTTTTAAAAAAAAAAATATTTTAAGTGAAAATAATAATTGCTAAAAATAACAAGAGTTTCAACTATTCAAAACAATTTTAAAACAAGAATGACAAAAGTTAAAAAAATTCTCATTTTGTTCTTTTTTTCATGAGTTTAAATTATTCAAAACAATTAAAATTAAGAGAGAGAGAGAGAGAGAGAGAGAATGACAAAAATTTTAAAAATTTCTCATTTTTTTCTTTTTTTTTTTTAAATCATTTTAAGTGAAAATAATAAATATTGAAAAAAAATGAGTAATTAAATTATTTAAAACAATAAAAGGCTAAAAAGAAAAAGAATGACAAAATTTTTTATTCTTAATAATTATTATTTTTATTAAAATATTTTTTTTAAAGAAAAAAGAAAGACAAGAATAATTAATTTCAATATTTATTATTTGTAATATATATTTTATAAGTTTAAAGGGTAAAATTGTCTTTGTCAACAAACTAAACTTCCAATTGTGACTAAGTGTGTGGGCCCGGTTTAATTTGATAGAAAAATATAAATTAAAGATTTAATTTGATATAAATAAAAAAGTGTGAGTTTTTTTGATAGAACACTAAAGGCGTGGATTTTTTTGATATTATCCTTAAAATTAATAGTAGGTTAAACAATATATTTGAAAATCTGCTAGCCAAAAGCATTATTTACAAAACGTTTTTCTTTTCCATATGGTTTATCAACTATTTTAAAAACTAAAAACAGTACTCATGAGAGGTTGGCACTACAATTTTAATAATCTGCGGCCATAATTTTAATCCTTAATAGCACTGCAATAATGGCATGATATAGAAATAAATTTATGTGTATAGCTATATTAATATTAAACTAATGTAATGTAAGCGTTTCACGTGTTGATTTCATTCATTCAGTGTTATTTAATCCACGCTGATCAGAGACAGCACCAAGATTATGGCATATATAGATAGATATTAAAGGAATATTAAGATATGATTCTATTGCAGAAATATAACTTTCCAGCTAAGCAATATTCCCACATATTGAATGCGTAAATTCCTATAAATAAAAGTCACTTATGCGCCTCTTTATCTCCAGCTAAGAATATTCCCATATTAGACTGTTAATTTCTAGCGAGGGTTAATATACAAAATAGAAAAGTACTATATGAACATACGTAATATGTAATAACGGCTTAATCTTCCCCCCCCCCTTTTTGGGGTAAAATCTCTTTAATTATATATGTATCACCTACTTTTTAGTTAGAGTAATTAAAAGGGAAATCTCTGCGTCAGGTCTCAGAGCCAGTTATATAAAAACTATATGTCATACAATAAACCAAGACGCGACATATCAAGATCGAAGACCAGATCACCCAGATAGATCCAATATCCAATTAATATTTTTATCATGGCATAAGAAAGAAGTATAGAAATAACAAGGTATAAGCTAGCTATAGCTGTTCTGGTTTATCACCATTAATAGTATTATGGCCTCTTGTCAAAGTAGTTGTATTAATCTCCAGACCTTCTTCATCCTGGTCTTTTCATCAATCTCAACTTTCTTTTTAGTATCAAATCATAATAATATTGTAGTAGCAATAGCAAACTCGAAGCCTCCGCCCTTCACGGCCTTGTACATGCCCATCAAAAAAGACAATTCTACCCTCCAATACTATACAACAATTGAGTGGGGATCCGAGGAAAACTACTTCGACGTAGTCATTGACCTCGGAGGAGAGTTCTTGTCGTTACCTTGCGACAGTAAGAACAAGTCAACGACATACCGTTCCATAAACTGTGGCTCCACCAAGTGTAGACTTGCCAAGAGAAGTAGCAGTAGTAGTACTAATACTAGTACAGGTAGTAACTGCAGGGCAAACGACAGTACTTGTACTATGTCGTTTCATAACCCTTTCAATGAGTCTGTCTTGAGTGGTAGGCTAAGCGAGGACGCTTTCGCGGCAGTGCCATCGGATGGTGATAGAATCTCTCGTGATTCGTACGTTAATACTTCTCGCTTGTTGCCTTTCTTGTGCCTCAATTCGAGTAGATTAAAGGGCCTCGCACGAGGGTTCATGGAGACAAACTATGGGATCCCCACTGGGATGATTGGATTCGGAGCAACAAAGATGTCCTTCGCCCAAAACCTTGCGCCTGTGTTTGAAGTCCCTTCCAAGTTTGCTATTTGTTTGCCTGCGGCCGAGGCCGGTCAAGGAGTGATTTTTGTTGGAGGAGGGCCTTATTGGTTTGATCCCTTTTGGGAGAATGGCACAAAGGATGCATCCAAGTGGTTAGACTACACCCCATTGTTTATCAATCCTTTTGGTGAATACTTCATTGCCGTGAAATCCATCAAAATAGACAAAAGGGTTGTCGATTTTGACACTTCTTTGCTGTCCCTTAATAAGAAAACCGGGGTTGGTGGTACTAAGATTAGTACTTCAACCCCTTACGCTGTTTTGCGTACTTCTATCTACAAGGCTGTGGTTGACGATTTTGTCGAGAGTGCCGCAGCTAGGAACATCACGAGAGTGGTGGCTATGGGGCCGTTTGGCACGTGTTTCAACACGAAGAATGTCCGATGGAGCAAGGCCGGACCAAGGGTGCCTGTGATAGATCTAGAGCTAGAAGGCAGTATTACTGCTACGTGTAGTAGGGTAACATGGAGGATCAATGGTGCCAATTCAATGGTGAGAATCAACAAGAATGTGATGTGCTTGGGATTCATAGATGGAGGGTCAAAGGCAAAGACTTCGATCGTCATAGGAGGGCTTCAGTTGGAGGATAATCTTTTGGAGTTTGATTTAAAGACCTCAAGGCTAGGCTTCACTTCTTCATTTTTGCCTCGAGATACAAGCTGTTCAACGGAGAGGCTTCTTCAACCAGATGATTAGAAAATGTCAACACTGATCTAATACTTCGGGCTTTTGATGTGATTTTATATATGTGCTTTTTTTTTTTTTGCTGGAGATTTTATATATGTACTTTATTGTAATGCTTGTATGCCTAATATGTAATATTGTTCACCACCACTTTAGTCCTCCCTCTTATAGCTAGGTGATCCAATATAATCTTATAGTAGATTTTTATTTTTCACTTTTTGGAAACGAACCTAGTAGAAATTAACTTACTTACTGCATAAGAGGAAAAAACACTGGAATGAGAACATGAATGTTTTAGATCAAACAAATACAAATAAAAAATTACTTAAAAAAAGGGAGGGAAAAGGACTAATTTGGATGCCTAATTAAACGACGGAATTAGGCCAAAAATGTCTCAGCATGTTGTCCAAAAGCAACAAAAGGACTAAATTGGATGGCCAAAAGCAACAAAATTTTCTCGTTAGCCAGTGTTTGCTCGTTAAATTGTCCAATAAGTTGACAACACTTAACGAAAAGTAGGAGACTTATTTGCTTTGGATGATCTTTGCAGGTCATGCAATCCCCACTCAACCTGTACAATTATTTATCAACTCACATATTATGTATATATATTAGCTTTTGTTTAATAAAAAAAAAGAAACACGCTAAAGGACACATGTGGTGTTAGAACCACACACTAAAAGCATAACAATTAACTGCCTTTGATGCAATAATTGCATTTCCAACATTGTTTAATTTTTCATAGCAAGTACCCTTGTACAATAGTTAAATTCCTAACATTATTATTGAATTAGGATTTGTTGCACTAAAGGTCGCTAAACTTTTTAAGTAATGACTATTTGGTATCTAAATTAAATAAATGTTCAAAATCTCCCAGACTTAATCAATCTCTGACACCACCGAACAAGTGGCCTAGTGGCATCGCTGTTATCCTGGATGCTAGAGGTCATGGGTTCAAACATGGGTAGTTCCCTTTGGGAGTTTTAAATATGAAGGAGACCACTACCAGCCCAATGCCCCTACCTCAGGTCCCAGGGTACCGTTCTCGCTAGTTGTTCGAATGGAGTTCATGTGACTCACTCCACTGCCTAGTGGTGATGACCCACCCGTAGGGTCTTGGAGAACATTCTTGAACGGGGATGGAGCTCCTATGGTTATGCCCAGAGAGAGTAGCCATGCTAGTTGCCCCCTCCTCTCCTTTTATTTCATCAAAAAAAAATCAATCTCTGACAATAGTGATTTTTTTGTTTTAAAATAACGATATCAGTTAAAAATTGGACAGAGAAAAAGCACATAACCTAGATTTTTCCTTTACACACAATGATCACCATGTGTCACAAATGTAATTATTTCTTTTGTCTAGCTTGTGAAGGACAATAACAATTTTAGACAAGTATGATGTTATTGTCAAATATTAGTTAATGAGAGTTTTTGAACATTTACTTAATTCAAGAGCCAAATGGTCACTACTTATAAGACTTTGGTGCCACAAATCCTTGAAATTTAATTCATGGGCTTCTTAAAAAAAAAAAACCAGGCTCATAGTCTAAAAAATTAAAAAAATTTGGATAGGCTAAACTTTTTGAAAATCCTAAATTTATTTAGAAATTTATCATTTTTAAGTTTATTTAGAAAAATAATACTTTCAAAAAGTATTTAGAAAAATAATATTTTTTCTTCAAAATTAATACTTTCAAAGGTACTCGAGGTAACTAATCAGATTATTAGGATAACCAGTTACTTGAGATAACTAGACTCGTTACCTCAAATACCTTATCAATTTATAAAAAAATATATTTTTATAAATATTTTAAAAATTTATATTTCTCTAAATAAATCCGAGATTTTTCAAACAATTTTAAAATTTAGAATTTTTCAATTTTTTTGAAATTTTACGATATAAAATCAAATTTCCTCTTAATCTTTCGCGATATGAGGTACTGCCTATAATTAGGTTTTACTTTTAGTAATTTTAGCTAGTATACACTAGTTCTGTCTATATTAATAGATTTTAGGGGCGACTAGATATATGTCCAAATTTCCGGCCTAATTTCAGTTCATGACCAGGCCCAGTATTTTATAGGCTTATAACCAACTAAAGGCCCGTTAAAAATTAAAGACCAAAAATACTCCCATTCATCATAGCTCTTTTTTCATCGTCATTTCCCTCATTTTACCCTCTATTATTGATTGCCTGCTGATTGTTTGGTCCAATTCATGTGCGCGTCTTCGACCTGGTTCCGTTCACAGTTCACATGGCCACTTAGAAAATATTAGGAAAGGAGACAAGTACGGCCGCAGACTTGTTCATATAATTTCAATATGGAGTATGTAAGTAGCTGAAATATTTTTAAAATTTGGATATTTTGCTATAAATTTTAAATGCTGGACATATATTTTATCATATTTTAAAAAATGGACATATAGCACATTTTCTCTAGATTTTATACTTCGTGTTGGGCTACGTAAAAATGTGTATATATAATATATATATGGGTCATATTTCAATAGAGATTTTTATTTTTGCTCCATAAATGGGTACTCTAATGTGAATCATTAGATTTTGATCTGATGGTAATAATGATATTAGTAATTTTGTCAAAAAGAAAAAATATAAGTAATACATATATAAATATAGAAAACTATTTATGACTTAAAAAATTGGTAACTTATTTGTGACCTATGAGTTGGACGGTTTTTTTTAAATCTCTTCTCTATTTTTATTTTTTCCTATTCTCATTCCATTATTGATTTGTGTATTGTATTCAAAAAAAACAATTGGTTGTATATATTAAACTATTAAATATTATTTTTTTTATCAAATTTTCATCAGAAAACCATTCTTTCTTTTTTATAATTTCAAAACTAACGTTATATATCCCCTAATAAAACTAAAGTTATATATTCTCAAAAAAAAAAAATAGTATATATACAACTGTTAAATACTAATATATTTTATCAAAACTTCTTTCTTAAAAAATCAATTCCAAATTGTTTTCTTTAAAAAATTATTCCAAAAGCTTATTCCTTTCTCAATGGAAAGAGGATTCTCTCAAAAAAAATAGAATAGAATAATTGTAGATAAAAATGACTTGACAGTACAAGTCATTTTCGACTTGATCAAAGTACCCATTTATAGAGCAAAAATAAAAATTCCTATTGAAATATCATCCTATATATACATACATATATATATATATATACATGTGCGTATAAAAGTTATTCAATTTTGAACTACTGAAATTTTTGTCTTCATTTTATAAGGAAAAAATGTATCTAAATCTATTGTCCCGATTAGTTTAAGAACATCCCTTACGTTTATGGTGACCTACTGTATTTCAACTAGGATTGCTCCCAATTTTAATATCGAGCTAGGTTTTCCTATGTCATCAAGGTCGAAGCGTCAATGCGTCTGTCTTTAAATAGGTCCAAATTATTCAAAGAAGTCACAAATTTCTCTCTGGCTTGTAACTCTCTCTGTTCTTCTCTGAAAGATACGATGGATAATACAAGAAAAGTAATCTCTCATAGTACTAGCAGGGGAGACACAAACGACGATGATGGATCTTCACCTCAGTCACAAATTCAAGATTGCGTTAATTTACCTCTTGGTGCTGAATATTCAAAGGTTGTTTCTTCTTTTTATCCTTTATACATGCTTTGGTTTTTGAAGATAATCACTTAGTTATAACTTTCAAAGTACTGACATAAATTAATTAGATTCCCTCAAAATATTGTCACATATAAAGTGATACATATAATATTTATGTGCAACTTTAGTATATTTTTTATTACTTGGTAATTTTTAAAAAAAAAATTCCATTACTCACTCCAAAAAGCTAACCAATATTTTCGCAGTTAGAGGAGGTTGCTCGAGCTATTTCAAAACCCGTTATATCATCCCTCATTCCAACTACTGATTTGGAACCGGCATTTCCTCCTCCTCGTCTAATCCCTAGTGAATTTTCTTTTAGCGAATTCGGTGTTTGGGAAGAACGTATGGGGTTTGAATGCATAGTTCCAGACAACATGTTACCATTTATTGAGCTCTACCGCGAGCATGATCCAACTCTCTCGCCCAAAACTGAATGTCTGACGCCATTTGAGCGATCCTATGTTCTCCAGTTGGTAGCCATCATTGTAGGAACTCTTACGAAAACTCCTAAAACCTTAGTGACACCTACACTCCGCGCCGTAGTTGATTTGTCATGGGAAAGTCTATGTCGTTTGGGAATGAAATTGCCTGTGTTGGAGAAATTAGTAGCCACCTCCGAGAAGCCCACAGCTCTGTCTGAAGCATGTGAAAGCATTCAAGAGGCGGTGAAATCTTGGCGAGCAATCTCCGATGAGGTTGAACGTATGAGAACTAGCCTTGCCTCCAAAGAGGAAGAGCTTCGAATCAAGTTCGATGAAGAAGTTGAAGCCTCAAAAGGGCTCCAAAACTCTCAGAGACTGCTCTTGGATGAAGTTGAACAGATGAGAAAACTTGTTGCTGCCAAAGAGGAGGAGGTCCAAAACCATATGAGGGTCTTTGATGAGAAGGTGGAGTTGTTTATGACTAGTTTCCTTTCTTGAATTACTACTAAACTAGGACAAAAGCTGGCTATTTTTGAGTAACTTGTTTCTGTCTCGTACATTTGTGAATTTCTATCCTTTAAATGAAAGTTATGGTAACTGAGTTTTCATCATTGAATATAATTTGTATCAACTAGTTTACAAACGTTACTTACGATTTGTTTCTTCCTTTAGAAATAAGCAAGTTCGAACCAAAATTACTTGAGAAAGAAATTAACTTTAACCAAAACCATTATCCCACGATAACAATCCGAAACTAGACCTCAAAGAAAATCACAAAAGTCAACTTAAGAAAGAAACCAACTTAATTTTGTCAACAAGGCTCTATAGCCATAGCCTATAGAATCTAATACTACGTCAGAACAACTCTTTTGCCATTTAAACAAAGAAATAAGTATAGTACCAATTACTTCCACTTCTCACTCTTTTTCTTTCAAAGCCAGACTCGTTTAAACGCCATTAATTTCTGAATTAAACCAAAATCAATGCTTGAAACAATCCATGTAGAACAATTTACATTTGAAAACAGAAACAACTTGCTTACGCTTTAAACACCCATTGCTTTCTTTAACAGAGACCTCTGTATTGAAACTTCACAGATTTTTCACATGTTTACATTCAAAATAAAAGAGTAACTAAATTTCTGGACAGCCAAGTCAGGAAAACTCTCTTAATGGGAACTACCTGCTAATCAAGAGTTACACATATACTGCAAGCAGCTTGTATCAACTAGTTTACAAACATTAGTTTACATAACACATGTTTTGCTTGGCCTCTGGATACAGAAAAATAAGCAAAAGATCCCAAAACAACAATCAGAAGATTAGACCTCCTCATAAGTCATAAGAAAGCTCCCCTGCTCATCGATCTTCTTAACCTGAGATTATAAAACGCCTCATCGTATATGTCATCAACAAAAAGGGATTAGAAAGGAACAAACTTGTTTTCTCACGACGACTCTAGTGGTATAGAATCCAACTTAAAGTCAGAACAACTCCTTTCCCACTTGAGCAGAGAAGGACTAAATCCCAGCATTGAAGCACCCACGTCAAAATGTAGGACCATATCCTCCAACTGATAACCCCCTAAAACAACCGAATCCCCTGAGTTCGAACCTCCATCTAAGAACCCCAAACACATTACCTCATCACTCACTTTCACCATCAAATTCCTACCATGAAATCCCCACCTAACCATCTCACTCTGCAGCCCCAAATCAATACCCGGCACTTGTGGACCAAGCTGTGTGTCATACACAGTTTTTGAGTCAAAACACAACCCAAAAGGTGCCACAGGCTCAGCCTTTGTGATATTCATAGACACAGCAGCTTTCTCATAAGCTTTAGTAAATATAGCATAAATTGAGCTTTCCATAGTAGTAAAAGGAACAATTGTGCTTAGCTTAGCTTTCTCAACATGAATCGACAATCTCTTACCACCAATGCTCATTGACTTCAAGTTGATTAAGTACTCATGCTGTGAATCACCATGGCTTAATAAGAGAGGTGTGTAGACTAGTGATTTCGAAATTTCAGAGCCAAAAACAGAACCGTAAGGACCCTTCTCGTACAAAACGACGCCGTTTGAGGACGAGAGGCACATAGTGAATTGCCATTCGGAGCTCAAAGCTGCGGAAACTTGAGAAGGCAGAGCCACCCTCGTCCTTCCGAGACCAACCATTCCCTTAGCCCCGCTAGCTAAACCCTTTAACAACGAGTTTGGTGCGCAAGCATAGAGAAAAGGGTACTCACCGACGTTGACTATCTCAGCATTTGACCCCCGGTCAACCAAACGAACGGCGAGGATGTCTTCCACCAACTCTCCTCGATGACCCAATTGAGCGATCTTGTTCTCCGGGAAAAGGGCACAAGAATCGTCGTCTTTTCGGGCCTTACCGGGCTTGGCAGCCAAACATTGGATCGACCCAGATGAAATCCGACGTCGAGAAGAGAAACCCAGATGAGAATCGCAGCCCATCCAGAGAAATGGGCCGCCGAGATCGACAACGAGCTTGGAGGGCACGAGGGTACGGCCATGGCGGATTTCGGTCAAGTACTGGAAAGTCAACGCGTCTTTGGTTATAGGAAGAAGAAGAGAATGAGATGATAAAGTGACCCAGTAGAGGAGGAGGAGAAACCGAAGAGTGGCAGCCATGGAAGGAAACCAAACCAGATCAAGGACAGAGACAGAGGAAGAGAGAGAAAATAGGATTAAGGATCCTTCTGCGGAGGGACGCCGCGGACTGTGTTACCTATAAATAAAAAACCATAATAATTGGAAAAAAGAAACGGATAATGCTTTGGGATATTATTTGTTCCATTTTCTGACTAGACATTTTGGTATCTTTTAATGGTGGGTAATTCCACTTAGATTAATGGATCGTTCTTATCTTCTTGAGCTGGCATGTGAGAAATATGCTAAGATAGCAACTTTTTTATTATTTTTTCTCATTATATTTAGCGATAACTTATGCGCTGTACTAAAAAAAATAAAAACATGTCCTGCTTATCACTTATCGCCCATGGTTTTTTATTTTTATTTTTATTTTTATTGTTTGTGTTTCTTATTAATGTTTTGAGTTGTTGGCAGTTTCAACTTGGCAGATTATTGATTTTCTAGGAAGAAAAAGCCCCTACCCAATTTAAGGGACACCAATATTACGAATCTGCCCTCCAAAGAAATCAGACCACTCTTTAAATCCCTTGTGTTTCGTTTTCTCTTGTATTTTTTGGAAAGGGGATCTGGTTTGGAAGGTGCGAATGAAGAGGAAATGAATATGGACAAAGAAAACGGGAGTGTACAATTATGTTTGTAGACGGTGGAAAATAAAGACAACACAAGGGCGTGATGGACTTTTCAAACAGAAAATAGTGATCTTAGTAGGAGTCACCGTCCATATTCCACCATAGCCAAATTTTAGGAATGAAATCACATATCAAATAATTATGTCTCGGTTTCTAAAAGCAATCGTTTAATAATCTATAATCATGTCATTAACTAAAAGCAATCGTTTAATATTTTATGTAAAAATAAAATATTTTAACGATTAGTATTGTGCTTTTTATGCTTTATGGATCTTGTCGAGCTAGTGTAATACTTATGTCATTCTCGTGTTCTAACATCATGTCATATCATGTTAACCTATAGTATCTAAAAATATGAGCCCGATATAACTCAAGATTATCTTGTGTCGTACAGTGCTTAGCACGAATTTTTTCGTATCGTGTCGCCGTACCTAATGGATAGCCCGACTTATTTTACATTTACATCGGTACCAAAAACTTATACTAATAAAGTGACACATTCATTCTATTACTATAAGCCTCTTTGGCACAACTTTTAAAGATCTTTTAGGACTCAAAAGATTTTTTAGGAGTGTTTTGATGGATTTTTAGAAGATCTTCTTGTATCTAAAAGATCTTTTTAAAGAAGTATGGACTCATCATCTTTTTTAAGAAGATCTTTTTATACTTCTTTCAAGAAGTAAAAGTTATACCAAACAGGCCCTATCTTATCTTAAAGTAAGATCACACCACTTAAAGTTTGATGGTTGAAATAGATGCCATATTATATGGTGTGGTATAAAATATCATATACTGATACATAAAACTAATATTGATACACTTATAAATGGCCATTTAATAAAGTGATGGAAAAAAAAAAAAAGAAAGAAAATGTCTTTTTAACAAGGATATGAGAAAAAATGGCAATTTATTAAAAAAAAGTGTAAAAATAGATATTTGTTATAAATTTGCTTAAATGGCCCCGAATTTTAAACTTATAGCAAAGTGACTCAATATTATAGTTAAATGGCCCAAGTAGATATACAGTGAAATTATATACCAAAAATACCCCTAATAATACCTATTAAATCTGAAACCCCAAATATCATGTCAATATATAGATATACTAGCGAAAAAATCAATATGCATAATAAAGGTATATAGAATCTAGTATAATAAAATACGTATAATAAAAATGGTATATATCATGTCAATACATAATATATCAGCAAAAGATAATGTACTAAAGTCTAGAATCTATTAATAAAAATAGCTAGAATCCAGTATAATAAAACTGGTATATCTTCGAATATTCCATATCAATATATAAACATACTTAAAAAAAGAATTATGTACTAGAACATGGAATCAGATAGCAAAGGTAGTTAATAACTGGTATAGTAAAATTGGTATATCTTCCACCTTCCAATATACCATGTCAATATATGATATACCAACCCAAAAAATTAAATGTAACAAAACCTGGAAAATTAAACATAAACTAAAAGGTCATTTATGTATAGCCTAATAAATAGACGGTCATTCTCCTAAATAGAAGGGTCTTTAACAGAAATTAAAAGATTATTTACCCATAAGTTAACCTAATAGTGTATGGCCATTTTCTTAAAAATAGTGGTCATTTGGCTCTACACTAAGTAAAAAGATTATTTTGCCATTTGGAAAGCTAGAAACCGATAAATCCACAAAAACTTGTGTCCTTGCTTGGAAGCCATAACCCAAGGATTTTATAAACTTGGAGGCATTACCAATGAGCCCTCCTAAATCCTGGCCAAAGCTGCAATTTGGTGTTAGTTTGGACTCACCTTCGCCTTAGTGATTTAAACTCAATTTTTACGTGGCTATTAGAGAGCTCCATTCAGTTATAATCGTTCGTTGCTCGAAACTCTTATGGTTCAGTTTATCTTATAAGAGATGAGAAAATCAATTTTGCGGATCCTGTGGAGGGAGACTCTCAGACTATTATCTCTAGCCCTAACTCTTCATATCAAATGGAAACATAGACTATTATATAGTCTATTTTAGAGGCCAAAAGGAAGCTCTCTTCTCTAAACAGATGGGCAGTTGTGAAGATCCTAGAGCTACAAACTTATTTTGCTCATAATGTGGCCAAGTAGGCTGATTGTTTCTTTTTTTATTTATTTTTTTTGGAGATGTGAATGTTTGTAATCTCCTTGTTGGTGTATTGATGTATGTTCTGACTATTTTAGTGGGGCTTTAGCCACCTTCTGTTGACTTTTCCTTTTTTTTTTTGAAATGGAAATATTCTTACTGATGAAGGTCTGCAATTACAACTTTGGAAATAAAGTATGGACATGAATCACCCCGTACTTTATCCACTTGAGCGCGAATTGCAAAAGAAGCTAGTTCATGGGCCACCATAATCCTTACTCTAGAGATATGGCGTCAAGAGCCATAACCAGCAGAAGTAATGAAGAAATTAATATCTTTAACAATTGACGCTACAACAGAACAAGGTTGGGGCCGATTGATAGCATTAATAGCAAGCAGTGAATCAGATTCAATCTCATCCAAAGGGTAGCCATACTCAATAGCCAATCGGATCCCTTCACGAATTGCTAGCAGTTCACTAGTGAGGACATCAAAGTTACCAGTGAGCTAGAGTGCCCAGCGGACTAATACGGTACCGTTGTGGTCTCTAATTGTCCCACCAATACCCAATGATATCGCAATCCTCGAAAATAGCTGTATCGACATTGAGTTTTAAGCATCCCACATCTGGTCGACACCAATGAATGGCCGATAGAGCTGAGTGAGCGCTATATTCTATTTCAGTTCAAAGACTGCTGGTCTGGAACTCTATCAAATAAGACTGAACCCGATCAACAAGCTCTAGTGTATCGATCACATTATCATTGAACAACTTGTTATTGCGGCGATTCTAGATGGACCATAAAACAACATAAACCAGCTCCAAGAGATTCTTAGTAAGGGCACGAGATAAGGCAAAGAGGATATCAGCGACAGAGGCAAATTGGTTTGAGTTGAGCAGATCCCAGCACTGTAAAGCAGTCCAAAGGCTCGACAATTGGTCGCAGAAGAAGAAAAAATGGGTAATATTCTCAAGCTCGAAATTACAGTAATAGCAAAATAGTTCGGCACGAATATTTATCTTCAGTAGATTGGAAGAGACCGGAAGGCCATCATAGAATAATCTCCAAAGAAGGATCTTCACTTTGGGAGGGATATTACAGGACCAAAGTCGTTTCCACCACCTCTGGAGCTCGGTATTTATTTGGGAGCTTGAAGTAAAGTGATTAATATTTTTCCTATTCTTGCTTTAATATATTTGTGTTCCGTTGGTCGATTTAGGTGCTGTTCTCAAAACTTCCCTAAAAAAAAATGTAGTATTTCCAAAACAAATATATATATATATAGGTTGCCAATCCAGTAGGTTTTTTTTTTTTCCCTATGTGTATGTATTTTTTTTTAGCCGTTGGATCATCATCTAATGGTGATCCAACGGCTATAATGAGGTACATGAAAAGACGTGCATCATTAATGCTATTTCTCTTTCCTGCTTTTTATAATAAAAAAATGTGCATGATAAATTTTCATTGGCCAAATTGATACTTAGGCATAGGTAAAAAAAAAAATACCTACTGGATTGGTGTCCATATATATATATATGTATGCCATATGCTAAGTAGAGTTTAAGAAAAGTCCCCATCCAACTTAAATTCCTTAGTTTGCCTGGGATATGGATCATATTTGGGATTTTTGTTTTCAGCTTGGAAATTGGGCTTTTGTCTTGGTTAATAAAAGCCCAGATATAAGAGAAAAACACAAAGATAGGACTAACTTAGGCCAAAATGACTTTTTTATGCATTTTTTTAAAAAATGACATTTTTATGAGTGTCAAGAACGTCTTCACATATGGTCAAGATTTGAAAAAATCATTAAAGAAGACTTTTTAATGGTTAAAAAGCTCTTGATTATAGGTCATGACGTTCTTGACACTCTTAAAAATTGTCATTTTAAAAAAAAATTACACAAAATAATAGCCCAAATTAGTCCTACCGATGTCCTTTTCTCCTCTAACCATTAAAAACGACCATAAGAGAAAAGAGAACAAAGGAAATGGACGATTTTTTCTGAATGACATTTTTTATAATTACTTTTGAGTATTATTTTTGATTGGTTAGTCACATAAGTTCACGACCACTTATAATATTTTATTGATCCCCAGTCATAAAAGAGTTATGACTCATCCTAAAAATAGTCATAATAGAAAGTAGTCAAAAGAAAGTTATTTCGACTAAAATTTCGAATGCCAATGCCAAAATTCAGAGAACAAAGAGAACATATGGTCCCACATAAATAGACGGCTCAGATGCAATAGCTGCATCAATCGCGACTGACACTAGCAAAATTCTACCAAATATATCACTTACAAAAATTATGTCAGATAAAAAAAATCAAAATTTAATTTATACGATTTGATTTTTATGATAAATTATGGAACCAAAGATTTTATTCTATCAATAATTTTGATTGCAATTGAAAAATATAGCAGTTCTAGAGATTGAATTTTTTTTTTTTTTTTAACATTTAACTTCATTCATAAATGCATTTTTAAATCATAAACGTCTTTTATTATTAAGATAATTCAGTATATATAATTTCTTAATCGCACAGTTATTTTTTTAAAGAATAAATCATATAATATACGTGATTTCTTGATCGGATATATAGAATATATATTTTTTTTTAAAAAAGATAACTCATATACATATTTATCCTAATTAATAGAAAGTGCTCGATATATATTTTTTAAGGATAAATCATTTCTTTCTTCTTCTTCTTTTGGCATTTTTTCTCTTTGTAGCAACACTCTCTTCTTTTGTTAGAGCAGTTATCTTACAAAGAATTTAATCCTTAATGTATAAATGAATTTCATCTTGGACTCCTTGTAATCTTTTACTGTAAAATCTTTATTCCTCTCATGAATTCCAACTCTATCTCATCCTAAATCCACTAAATTGTAATGGATAGTAAATTATTAGAGTGGTATGAAGAGAATTTTTTAAAAAATATATATATATTTTATCATTGGGTATTTTTATATTTAACTAAAAATAAAAGGTGTGTAAAAAGAAATTTCAAAACTTATGAGGGTTTAATTAGAAAAAGAGTAGAGAGAGAAAAAAGAGGGATGATAATAGTACCACTCTTAATGAAATTAGTATTATCTCCATATTTTTCGTTAAGTCAAAATTTCATACACGGAATGACGGAAAGAATCATAATTATTCAATTTATATGGTATCTAATGCTTAGTTTATAAAATAAGAAACTCTACTACCGAACATGTGGTCTAGTGGTAGCGCTGTTATCGTGGGTGTTGGAGGCCGCGGGTTCGAACTGGGTGACTCCTTCGGGAGTCTTAAATGTGAGGGTACCTACCTGCCAGCCCATGCCCCCGGCCTCTGCCCTAGGGTGCCGTTCTCGCTAGTTGTTCAGATGGGGTTCAGGTGACTCACTCCACCGCTCGGTGGTGGCGACCTGGTCGAAAGGGTCTTGGAGAACATTCCTGAACGGGGTTGGAGCTGAGGATTGCCATGCTGATCGCCCCCTCCTCCCCTTTCAGTTATCAAAAAAATAAAATAAGAAACTCCATTTGACATCTATCTATCTATATGTATTAAGTTTGAAGCAGAGAGAAAATAAAAAAATTGTGTTAATTTTTTCGATTATATTTTGAAAATTTTTAGAAAATTCTTAATTTAATTATTATTTTTTTGATCCTATTATAATTTTTTTATATTATAATTAGTTGTAATATATACATATATTATATAATATTGTATTTGATTTAATATTAATAATACCTTATATTAAATTTAGTTTATCAAATAAATAGTTGTGCTACATTCGTCTCATCAAAATAAATATAGAGATAAATATATTCTTTATTGTTTTATATAATATTATATTTAATTTAATATTAATGATATTTTATATTAAATTAAGTTAATCAAATAAATAATTATGTTAGTCTCATCAAACTAAATAAAATAAAAATCATCAAACTAAATGAAATAAATAATATTGTAATTATAAATTAGATTTATTAATACAACTCAAACAAGTTTTAGAATAGAATAGAATAAGCTTCCCGCGACGGACTCTGCAACCAAAACTCTCAATTTGATGCCCTAATTTCCTCATCTCATCGGTAAGCTTCTTCTTCTTCTTCTTATTCTTCCTCTTCTTCTGTAAATATCATATTCGTATCATTATTTATTAAATGCCGGATTAATTCTCAGTGGGTTCGATTTTTGTGTGACTGTTTGTATATGCTTTTGAATTTGATGAATGATCAGTATGATTCTTTAATCTGTTGTTTCAAATTTTTTATGGGTTTTTCTTCAACTACTGTTACAAGACTGATTTCGGAGTGTACATGAATTTCTCGATCACAAAGAAAGCATTTTTTTTTTCTATGTTTCAATTTTTGGCACCTGAATTCAATCTTGGGTACTGTTTTGAAATTGATTTTAATCAAGTTTTGATTAAATATGCTTTTCTTATCAATTTCATTCTTGTTTTGGGAAGCTTTTTTTTTGGAGTAGAAATGGATCCTATAGATATGGATGAAAAATTGACGAATCAAATATTAGCACTGCGGAGAGTTCTGGATATGAGAAGATATATTGGGAGGGATAATCTTCCATCCAAAATTGAGGAGGTACTAACTTAACGTAATTGCTTCAATTAATAGAAATTGGGTTTTTCTTTCTCTCTTTTTTTTTTTTTTTTGGGTGAATTTTTTAACATTTTTTTTTCGGTTATCAGGGTCTCTTTCTGGGTTCTTTTGAAGCTGCAAGAAACAAGGACGCGCTGAAACAATCAAATATTACACACATTTTAACTGTGGCTTATTTTCTGAATCCTCTATATCGTAATGAGTTTGTTTATAAGGTCATAAATGGTAAGAATCTCTTTCTTTGAGTCGCAGAAAACAGTTTTGGATCAACTTGGTTTCAAATTTTGTTTTTACTTCGAGTTGAGCTTCGAGAACTGAACTTCTAGTCCTGATTTTATGGTTCGTGTTCTTTGTAAATTGATGTAGTTGCGGATAGAGAAGATGAGAATCTGAAGCAGTACTTTGATGAATGTTTTGATTTTATTGAGGGAGCGAAAAGATCAGGTGGTGGTGTGCTGGTTCATTGTCTTGCAGGAAAATCCAGAAGGTGATTCCCTTTCTGTCGAGGCCACTTACCTTTCTAGTTACTTCTCTTTTATCTGTGAAAAAGAGTGGAACTATGTAGTATTAAGTATCAACCACTTTGCTTATCGGTCATTGTGAGTACTGAATCTATTATTGATAATCCTGCACGTCTATATCTTTCACGTAAAGATTTGTGTTTCATTTGAATAACAACTTCAATTAAGGATTTGTATTTGTTTTATTGGAGCATGAAAACGATTATGCCAGTCTGATATTCGTTCTTTACTTTATGTACTCTGTAGTGTGACTATCGTTGTTGCATATCTGATGAGAAAACATGGAATGAGCCTATCTGAAGCCCTGAATCTTGCAAAGAGCAAACGGCCAATAGCATCTCCTAATCCTGGTTTCATCTCACAACTTCAGGAGTATGAAAAATCCCTTCTTGGTGCGCAATCATCTTGCTGCTTCTGTTCAACTGTAATTTCAGCTCATATTGACCAGTGTGACACTACCTCAACTATGTGAAATGGTGTTTATGCTATTGAAAACTGAATTAGGATGTAGGCCATTTACCTATATCCTTTCGAAGTACAAAACCTAAGCATGAAGTTTGTTGTCAATTACATTCTCTTTTGACAGTATTATTGTATTCTGATATTGCTGTTTTTATAGTCAATCTATATCAAAGAAAGATCTTAATGAATATATGTACTATTTATGTCAGATAACCACCCAAAAGAACATTTTGCTGATAATATATCTTCAATTCTGTACAAATCTACATGAGTACCATTTAGCTAAATGATTGGTTAACATCACCGTCCTTGCTCTAGAATTGTTAAGTTCCACTTCCCCTGTTTTATTTAAACTAGGTATCCCTTTTCACCGGCATGTGCCACTTTCTTAACGTGTAAATTGTGGGAAGAAGGAAAAAAAGCCAAGTGTGATAACTGAGAAGGGAAAATGAAAACATAAAGTTTCGACATTTTAGTTCAAAATAATAATATCGCAGCTCATTGAGGGTGTTTTGCAGATGAACCAGAATTTTAAGAAATGAGTTCTTTTTTTTTATTCTAAAAAATAAAAACAAAAATTTGTTAGTCAAATGTGGAAACTTATTATGAAGAATATGTCAAGCCAAAATTTCGACACTGTGGCCCAACCTATTTATATTTGTATGTGCATTTCCTTATTATGTTTTCTCTCTGTACTCTGCCATGACTTTTTGTTTTAGTTCTGTTTTGCATTTTTATCATGTAGCCCACGAAGAGGAGAATAGAGCTTGAAAGTGCATGGAGGCAATTGCGCAATAAAGAAGTTAGAATTTGTTGCCAGATGAGATGAATTTTCCTTCCTGGATGAATCTAGATATTGATCTTTAGAACTTGAAGCAGACACTTTTTTTTATTTAAAATTCTATTTATTCTTTGAAAAATCCATTAAAGTTGTTTTAGGAAAGCGAGACTCATCAAATGGAATCAAATAGGGTTTAGGAAGGACGAGATTGTTTTGTAATCTTGCCTTAAACTAGAAATGTACATACTAGTGGCACATTTGGAATATCTTATCAGAAGGTCTAAGGGTTCTTTTCAGTGTGTCAACGTCTATTGCCAATAGACCTCCAAATATATATAGATATATAGAGGAGAGTTCTAGTGTAGAAGGGCAAAAACCCTCCCGTGTAGGAGAAGTATTTTTTTCTAATCGGACAGCTTATAAAAGATCTAATTTTGAAAAAAGAAAAATTCTATAATATGCTCATTACTACATAATAACATATTTTATATCCTTCATACTTTTTAGGATTTGTTTTAGAAACAAAAATATGATCTGTCAAAAAAAAAAAAAAAAACCCCACGATTTCTTTAGGTTAAAAAATACGGACAATCTCTTTAAAAAAACGGATTAACACAATTTGTCAAAAAAAACCCACAATTTTTTCATTAAAAAAAACAGACGATCACTTTATAAAAAAAAAAAAGGCTTTCACCTTTCCTCCGTGTTTCTCCTCTTAGCGTTCTTTGTGTTTTTTCGGAATCAATCACCTCTTCTCTTGATTTTCAGGTTTCGTACTTAGTCGTAGTATATATATATATATATTTTATTGGGTGAGATTGTATCTTTCTTTGTTCCAGTTCTTTAGAGTAGATCGTCTTTTTTTTTTTTTTTTTCAAGAGAGCGTGTTTTTGGTAGATTATGCTTTTTTTTTCCTTTTTTTTATTAAAAAAAATCCTTAAAAAAAGGGAGAATATAATATATATTATGGTATGATAATAAGCACATTATAAATTTTTTTTATCAAAACTAGATCTTCTATAAGCTATCCAATTAAAAAAGAAACTCCTCCTATGTGTAAAAGAATTTTTGTCCCTTTTAACCAAAAATTTCCAAAAAAAAAAAAGAAAATATAAAAATACAAAAAAAAAAAAAAAAAAAAAAAGACGAAGAAGATAGTGCCAATAGATTACAAGTTCGGGCCCATTAAAACCTTTCTGTTGTAAGGCCTGGGCTCGCTAACTACATTGTGGTCCATTAACCTGAGCTCGAAGACCCCATTTTTTTTATTTTTTTTATTTTTTTGGAAGTAGGTTAGAAGAAACATTGTTACCGTCTATTCAATACTATTATTTTTGTTGCAGAGACAAATATTACCCTTTCAGAAGTGCCCCAAAAAAAAAAAAACATTTTAATAAAAATCGCTTTATTCTAACTTTTAGTACGAATAAATTTAACTTTCTAAAATATAAATATATTCGGGCTTACCCTAAAAAAAATTCGGAATTTTCATTTCTTTTATGTGCAAACAAATTACACATATTTGAGAGTAGAAGAATGCTAGCAACACTCTCTTTTACACTCTTTTTTGCACTCTCTTAATCTCACTGTTTGGCAAATGAATTCTACTATGATTTATTATATTATTAAAATATTCAATTGTATAGTAGAATCCACGTGTCAAACAGTGAGATTGGAGAGTATAAAAGAGAATGAGAAAAAGAGTGCATTTAGCAATTTTTTTGAGAGTAAGTAGATTGAACGTTTCTACAATCTATCCCTTAAGTATCTGAAAACCATACTAAGGACCCGACATCAAATGAGTAAAAGCTCAAGGAAATAACAAACAACAAATTAAAAAAGAAAAGTATTTTTAAAAAAAAAAATTAGAAAAGAAAAAAGACGTGGGGGGAGAGGAATAAGAAGCCAAATACTATTGATAAACATTAATCTAGGTTGACAACAGTTTTCGTAGCCTATAAGTTTAGTATTTCTGTGTTGTAACTTCATAGTCCTGGGTCATTTTGGTATTGCTGTGAGAAGCAACTGTGGAAAAAAAAAGGTCTAGGTGTTTGGCACGTAAATTTAAGCTATAAAACTGGTGTGCTGTTTAAAAGCATCTAAATGTTTGGTAAATTATAGTTAATGTGTAGTGTTGTAAAGTGATATTTTAAACAATTTGTATTATAGAAGCAGAATCAACTTTGAAAAGAAACTTTTATCATACTTCACAAATTCCGTTTAAATTGGCGATTACGCAGCAACTTTTAGAATCTGCTCACCAAAAACAATAGCTTGCCAAACGCCCACCACCCCTGATTACCACTTCTGATTTTTTCGCTAACCGCTTTTAAAAGCTAAAAGCAGCAGCTATAATCATTCCCAAACGGATACTAACTAGTCTAAGTAAAGTTTTTTTATAACAACAACAATAATAAAATATTGTTAATTGTTCTCACTTCTCACTGCTCGGTATGGTATTGATAATTGGCTGGTTTGTGTCCCGTTTGTCCTTTACATCATATATCTGTCATGAGAAAGTAATAGATGGACTAATATGATAGAGTTTCATTCTCATAGGGTAACACGTTACACTTACGACTAATGTTATGACACTCATATTTATAGATTTAGTACAACCGAGTTTCAATGCGACTATTGCTACCACAACTCATTTATAGGCTAACATTACTCTCGTTGGCAAGTGAAATAAAATACTTTGGTACCTTTGCGAAGGAAAAAATAGAAAAGAAAAGGCACACTTTTTTCGACGAAGAATTTCAATAGTGAGATGAATTAATCCTGAGTTGGAAATTAATTTAGAAGGAAAAGAAAAAAAATATCTGGTTGAACAATGAAGAGATGAGCATGGCATGCATGATAGATCAGTGAATTAAGAAAAGCAGATAAATGTTGCATGGGATGGGAGGGATATATTAAGGAGAATTATTACTCGCTTGTTTTAACTCACTCGTTTGGGCACGTAATTGAGCCTATATAATAAACGTGAGACGCGTAGTATATGTAGGCACAGAGAGAGAGAGAGAGAGAGAGAGAGAGAGAGAGTCATATAATATATAAAGATAAATCAGAGTTAGCTAGAAGTACCTCACGAGAGTGCACATATAGCATTTATTATAAACCCAGGAGGTAGTTTTGGTACTACTGCTCTCTCCTACAAATACAATACTCTTATCTTATAAATAGGGATTATCAACTCAAGTATTTCATGTAGAGAAAACGTACTAATTAACTAGCTAGTTGAGAAAGACAAAGAAATTAGCTCATATGCTGTAAGCTTTTTGCTTTTCCAACCCAAACATAATGTCTCACATAGCTGTGGAGAGAAATAGAAGAAGACAGATGAATGAACATCTCAAAGTTTTACGCTCTTTAACCCCATGTTTCTATATCAAGAGGGTACACATATATTTATATATGCATGCGCAATATATGTATTGTTATTGCTCAATCTTTGGTATTTTTATGAAAAATTGATGGATGTTTTCTTCTTCTTTTTTTCTTAATTATCTGTGTCTTCTAGGGAGACCAAGCATCAATAATAGGGGGTGTGATTGAATTTATCAAGGAGATGCACCAAGTTCTTCAGTCTTTGGAATCGAAGAAACGGAGAAAGAGTCTAAGCCCTAGCCCTGGACCAAGCCCTAGACAACTATTTCTACCAACAACAACTCCCCATCTTGATAGCCCTTTGGGATTAGAAAATCAGGTTAAGGAACTAGGAGCCTGTTGCAACTCCCCAGCGGCAGATGTCGAAGCAAAGATCTCTGGGTCGAACGTGGTGTTGAAGATCATTTCCCGCCGAGTAACGGGTCAAATTGCGAAGATAATTAGTATATTGGAGAGGCTATCGTTTGAGGTCCTTCATCTAAACGTCAGTAGCATGGAAGACACTGTTTTATACTCGTTTGTCATTAAGGTATATAGTTCTCTATACATAGGAATCTCACAGTTTTCTCTAAATCAAAATTGAAAGAAAAAATAACATATACATATATATGATATATACACACAATATCATGAGATCTAGGAGAAATCCAATATGATATATATGCAACATGTTAAAACTGAAAAGATACATATATACAGGTATATATAATCAAAAGACCTAATTAATTAGTTTACTGTGCTGATTGACTTGGTTAATTCGTTCACTAACTCAAGGACGTTTAAGTTGATCAGTTCAAGCACACGCATGTATACACATATATCACATACATATGCACACATATTTATCACGCACGCATATATACACATATACACATATCTGTGTGTACTTGTGCCCTAATAAATCAAGTTTACATCCGGTAGGACTCTCTCGTGGATATTCCAGGGGAACCGTATGTATAGAATATTAGCATGCAATACATACACATATACACACGTATAGCTAGATTCACATATACTTGTGTGTGTGTGTGTGTCAATGTGTGTATGTTAGATGTATTTATGTTTTTCATATATGTATAATTCGGAGAGTATGTCAATGTCATGAATCCACGATATAAGGCAGTGAACTAACTCGGCGGGCGCCGTTTCTTGCATGCATGCAAATGATGATTGCAGGAAAGGGGGGGAAAAAAAAAACACTACTAATTTTTTTGAGTATAAGATGGTTTCCCTATATATATAGCTAGCCAATAATTAAATACATAGAATGTATCAATCACAGTGATCAAATGTATCAATCACAGTGATCATATATATAATTGTCCTCTCTAAGGACTCTCAATCCCCTGAAATTATGTCTATTAATGTCTTACAAATGGTTCATACAAATAAAGCATTGGTTGTCATCATGGGAAGAATTAGTATGCTTTATGAGGTCTCAATGAAGTAGAAACCCCTTCTGACTATAATTTGCCTTATCTTCTTTTTGTTTGTTTTATATATATATATATACGTGTGTGTGTGTGTGTGTGTGTGTGTGTGTGTGTGTGGTACTGTGTGCATAATTTTTGACCTTTTGATTCTCCATTACAGATAGGGCTGGAATGTCAATTGAGCATGGAAGAACTGGTGCTTGAGGTTCAACGAAGTATCCGTTCAGAGTCTTCAGACACCCTTTATACAGAATAGTTTGTTCAAGTTTCATGATAGACAACATTAAATCAGCCTTCTTTTTTCTCCTAAAAAGATCTAGATTAATATAGATGTTTACGAAATGTTTGGTCAATATTTCATGCACATGTTAGATACTAAATTTTAATATAACGTGTTACATATAAAACGTTATAAGAACATTATATCAATCATCATCTTGATGATAAGCATGGTATCAATGCCTATTGTTATTGCATTCACTTATATCTTCCATGTCAAATATATCTATATATATCTGCATATATATATATATATATGTATATATATAATGTTTACAATTGGACGTCTATATCTATTATATATATATATATATTTATATATATATGGTTGCCAATTCAGTAGGTATTTTTTTTAACCTATTCATAGATTTTTTTTTAGCTATTGGATCTTGATCTAATGGCTACTATAATTTGAGTAGTTGAAAAAAAAATAAAAAATAAAAATAAATACTCTTTATTTAATAATTTTCTCCCTCATCTTTTTCTCATAAAAACACGTGAGTGACTAATTTTAATTCGTCAAAATAATACCAAAAAAAACCTATTGAATTAGTGCCATATATATATATAGATTGTAGAAATTAGACAGCGATAGTGAATACATCAAAATTTATCAAGAATTTTTAAGGATAAATTTAGCATAAATGCGATTATATATTCACAGAAATGTACTAACTCGGAGCATGTATGTACAAAAAAGATTTTTAGAATACTTACACAAGCTAGTATTTTATTTCTTCCTTGTACTTCCTATAATAAAGTTCTTAAACCAGACTTAAAAGTGTAAGTGTTAGTTTTCATATAAAGATACACCTATTGATCCCTAGTACTTATCATGGCTGGTCGCTTAGGAGGCAGTGGCGGAGCCACATATGTACAGGGGGAAATTGCCCCTCCCTCTTAATTTTTTGAAAAAAAAGAAAAATAATTAGTATGTAATATTTTTATAAAAAAAATTATTCTATTTCCTTTTAATCTATAAAATCTTATACTTACCCCTCTTGAAAATTTGGGTTTTTCCTTATTAGTAAAACATATTTTATAATTATGAAGCTCATTTTAATGATTTCTGTTAAATGTTAAGTAAAATCTATTGCTCATCTTTTAAAGTGTGTGCTGAAGCCCATAAACAAAATAATCAGAAATTGACTTGGCATAATTTTATGTATGTAGTATATAATGTTTGTTAGCAAATAAATAACTTGGCCTAATTATATATATGAATCTGCATAATGTTTGTTAGTGAATTAGTCCTTTGGGTTTTGTGAAGATGTGAGGATTATGAATATGGGATTGTATGTAGAAAATTTAGAAGTGTGTCTATATCTAAACTAAGTGTTAGAAAAAAATACTAAGAAGGCTCATGTTTGATGCCTTTAATTAAGTTACCAAGTACCAACTTGATTTTACATGTGCATATATGCTACTGTGACTGTAGAGAGGAAATTTTCTATCATAAACATTGTGAAGAATCAACTACACAATCGAATGAGAGATGAATGGACGAATAACAATTAAGTTATTTATTTGAGAACGAAATTTCTAAAAAGATTGACGATGAAGCTATTATATAGCAATTTCAGACCATGAGACATCGTCAAGAGTAATTGTAATATATTTATGGACTTGTTTAAGGATAATACAAATTTTCAGTTTTATTTTTTTGAGGAGAAATTTCTAGTTTTCTTGTGCTATTTTACAGTCAAGTAATTTTTCCTTTGCTCCCTGAATTAAATTCCTAGCTCTGCCTCTGGTGGGAGACAGGTTGGACTTTTGCTTGCAAATTGAATAGTAGAAAAAGGACTCGAGCTATAAATATACATGGTCACATGGAAATGTACACATCTATATATATCTATATATATTGGTGCTACATATACAGGTTCAAACTCGTATACTGCATGGGATGGGGTTTCGTAATTTTTGATCAGTTTTATATTTGCATGCATTAGGAGTAGTCTAGTAGACCTGCATAACTTGACAAAGACATACATAACATCCATCTTTTTTTTTTTTTTTTCCATCTATATGTACGTGTGTATGTATATATATAGTATATACATACCTAACAGGTCATTCTCATGGTAAGGTAATCTATTGTTCACATCTGATCTTCGTTCAAATCCTAATTTCCGGGTTAAAACTTTATACGAAAAAAGAAAAAGATTATAGTTGCCAATTCAGTAGGTATTTTTTTTTTTACCTATGTGTAGGTATTTTTTTTTTTTTAGCTGTTAGATCATCATCTAATAGTGATTCAACGGCTATAATGATATGCATGAAAAGACATGAATCATTAATACTATTTCTCTCTCTTACTTTTTAATATAAAAAAATATGCAAAAAAAATTTTTATTGACCAAATTGATACCTATACATAGATAAAAAAAAAAAAAAAAATACCTACTGAATTGGTGCCCATTATATATATGCACCAAAAAATATGACTTTTAGACCCGGGAAGAAAAAAAACAAATAGACAGACATAATCCAGCGGTGGTCATAATCTCTTTGAGACATTATAAGCCCAATCATATTAATCTAACATTTGGCCCAGCGATCCTCTAATTCATCTAAATTAGTGATCCTCTAATTCATCTAAACAACCCCAATCTAATCTGTGTTGTCTTTTGTGGGCCTTAACCAGTCCCATCTTGCCATCTCATTCTCTCATTTTTTTTTTTTCCTTTTGTGGAGGATTTGCCATCTATCTCAGCTCATATTTCATCTTTTTAGTACCGCATGGTCTAAAAAAATTAGAGTGTATGTCCTTTGTTTACATTTGGTTTTAATAAATGTGTCTTTTTCTCTTTTTATAGTTAAATGAGAAAGTATATGTATTTTTTACTCCTAATATATCTACTTAATATGAACCAACTTTAGTTTATGTACTAAATATATTAATTTTTATATTAAGTACATCATATTTTATACTTGTATGTATTCTGATACATCAGTTATTTTATTATAGCATTTTAAAAAAAATGACATTTACTTAAAATGAACTCAAAATTCAATCATTTGCTATAAGACCCATTATGATTTGTCACTATATATATGTCATCCTTCCTAATAAATTTTAATTTTGTACATTAGAATTAAAAAAGTGAAAAAAATGAGCTAGGATCCCAACATTGCCCCTATTAAAAATTAAAAAAAAAAAAAATCCATCGTCCAATTAATCAATCCACAGTCCAGCTTTTGTCTTTTTTTTTTTTTTTCAAAATTTGTTGAACGAACTTATTCCTAGTAAAACATTTCACTATTATGAGAAATAGTCACTATTATAAGAAATAGCCTTAGTGTAGCAATGGATGGTGATAGTTTAAGTTTATTGTTGTGAAAAAACAAACAAAAGCAAAAGCCAAAATTGAGCACAGAGCCGCAATAGCAGCGCTCTTGACAAATTGCCGCATTGGCCTACAACGACAGTAGCCCATGAAACACCACTTTCATTTCATGTTTAAAACTCAAATGGGCCCTTTTTAATTGTGAAATGTATTATTTTTTAAAAAAGTTTCTTTCTCAATTTTAATATTATTTACATCTGGGTCCATAGTTTGAAACCGATGGATAACCAGACGTATGTCCTAATGTTACTGTCTTTAATAATTGCTTATTCTTTGGTATGCAGCTGTCTTTGTTATTCAGTCTGCTCTTTTTTCACACTTATTCAAACAATAATGAATAATGATTCGTATGAGCTCAACATCAATGAACTTGAGCCCACAGATGAAAATAAGTTGATTTCTTCAAGAAGGGTTCTTGACTTTTAATCCTAATTTAATTTAACATGAGAAATTTCGGCTTTGAATTAATTTTGTCTGATTTGCTGATGTTATACTTTTTTTGATAAGCACAAGTATATTAAGCCACACATAAAACTTAAAATGGAAAGAAACAGACTTAGCTTAAGAAGAAAGATTAATAGATTATGAACGTGAATTACATGCACACTTCTTATTTTATCTTTTGATTCATTTTTCGTTTTTTTTTTTTTTTTTCTTTTTGGTCAATAAAGTGTAAACCACGTGACAACAAGTGCCAAAATTTGAGTTTGGCAGCACACAGAGAAACCCCAAACACAACTGTACAGAGTCCAGACAGTACCGTCACTACCCATATGACCCTTGTTTCACAAACTATACTATAGTCCAACATCGGTGTTATCTCTTTCAACCTCGAGCGAACAATTTTGTTGTTTATTACAAGCGATCATTATCAATTTTCAACCATATATTACGTCAACATGATCGATTCAAAGTCCATAAATTTCAAAAGAAAGATGCAATTAATCAAAAGAATAATAGTATCTGATATTTAATTTAAGCCACGTAAAATGTTAATTTATTATTAAATAATTATAATCTAAAATATAATTATAATTATTCAATAACAGACTAATACGGCATCTAATACGGTATTTAATATTAGACACAATAGGGTGTTCATATGACACTCTCCACTTAAAACCGTAAAACTTGACATTAATAGACCATGGTGACAACATTCTCTGAATGAAAGAATAGTTGAAAGTACGAGATAATTAATTAGGCTACAAGCAAAATTGAGTTGTCATAGTCAGCTAGGTTGGACTTGTTTTGCATCTCATGTATTTCTCCCGGTTGTTAGAGCAAAATTGAGTTACGGTGCGTCTTATACTTTTGTTAGTGTAATACATAGTGTTATACAGTAGGCTTTAGCATTTTCATATTTACTAAGAGAACAATGCTATATATTCATTCCAAAATACATATATAAAGTCCGATGACATGATTGTATTAATCTTCATAATTACTAAATTAATCATTCAATGTAAATACTAGACAATTGATAAGCGGGTGGTTTTATTTATCATTGACAACTACAGATAACTATACAAAATGAAATACATTTGTGTTGCTATTTAAAGGTGCGGATATTGATATGACCGTACACAGCCCCAGTGGGTGGGTGAGAGGGAGAGAGAGAGCGATTTTAACTCGTGCAAACGACACATCCTAATCCTCTCGCTCATCTCATCTTCTCATCTATTATCTCTCTGACTCTGATAAAAACGACCTCACACCGACACAACTCCCCAACCCCACCCACCGTCGCACCCTTCGAGCGCGTGACTTCACTCCCACCGTCATCAGTTCACCGAGTAACTCCACCCCCAAAGTACAGAACGCCACGTGTACGGCTACAGTTGCAACAAAAAACTGATCACCATATAGTAAATTGGATTATTTAAAGGGGGGAAAAAAAAAAAGAAGAGTATTCGCGGCGAGAAGAGGGATTTATTCATATTTATAATCTAGTGTAATAATGAGGGCGTGGTATGGGGTTGTTGGGTTGTGGGACCCATGTCGTGGGGTAAGGGGGACTTAAAATTGGCCGTACATCCAAAAAAGATTCCGCTTCTTCAGAGGGGCTCACTCTTGTGCAGGCTAACTGACAATTTTCGCCGTTTATTAGTTTCCGTCATCTTAACTCTTCCTTTTTTTTTTCTTTTTTTTTTCTTTTTTTTTTTTAAGTATGTCACTCTTTTTTACCGCTTTACCAGTTTACCGTTATTCCTCTCCCCGGCTCCGGTTAGCTCGGCTTTACGGCTACCTACCTAAGTTTACATTTTACAACCCTGTTTTTCTTTTTTCCTTTTTTTTTTCCCTAAAATAATTTTACTTGTCCACTTGTTTTTTCGTTTTTATTTCACCCATATCCTTAGTTGAGAGTGAAGAGAGGTTTATGTTTTTTCTTTTTACCTTGATTTTTAGAAATATCAAATATTTTTTAACATTTTAATGAATGTCTTAATCAGCCATTTTTGTACTTTGGTGACTGCTATCGGATATATTAAGCTGATAAACTCAGTGTAAAAGTGTACTAATTCAGTAATTTCAACAACAACAAAAAAGATTAGACATACATACATTTACGTTTTTTTTGGAAAAAAAAAAAAAAGAAGAAACAAACATATATTTACTTTGATGACACAAAAAAATTTGTCATTCTCTTAAAATACCCCAAGGTTGACAAAAAAGGGATATGGGGAATGAAAGGACAAACAAAAAGAGTGTTTTGTGGAGGGGTGAGGTAAAAAAATAAAAATAAAAATTTTGTGGCAGAAAAGAACATGGGAATGGGGACAGAATTTTGTGTTGTGTTGTGTGAATGTATCTTTGTAAAGATATTTTATCAGATGAAAATCTTCATCCCTCAGTCATTTTTAAGATTTTTGTCTCTAAAACAATCTAGAATTTGGGGAAAGAAAACCACCCCAAAAAGGCCAAAAATAAATTAAAATGAATAAACGTTGACAAACAGCACTTAAAACCCTTTTACCCTTGTCTCAACTTTGGCAATTTACTTTTCCAGCTATTATGAATAGGTTCTATTTTAGGTATTCCTTTGGAATGTAATTCGTCTCCACACAAACACGAATCAATCAGACTCAGTACACTGCAAAAGGCTTTGCCAAATTTTGTATATTAATGTTCTCAAGTTTTAATAACATTAGGCCCCCTATTTATGCTACATGCTACTTCTATGGCTACCTAGCTGTGAACACACACGCAGTTTTTGGAATCACAATGCCGAGACTGTTCTTTTTTTTAAAAAAAAAAAAAAAATTAATGCTGAGAGTAGTGATTATATATATAGTAGTACTTGCTACTCTGGCCCAATTAGTGCACACCGAACAGGGAAAAATTGGCAAGAAAGATGTCCATGACTTAGTAGATAGATGCTATGGTGATCATAGGCTTAAATTAGAGTAAAGAAGTACTTTATTACTCAAGAGGACTCATCAATGTGCAATTGGGTTCATAAACAGCTAAATTTGTTCGTTTTTACTTAAATTTTGAAATAGACAAATTTATATATCAAAGGATACATAAACACACATTATAAATAGTTATAAAGGTTCGGCTTTCTTGGAAAAAGATCGATAATGAACATTGTCATTTAGACTAACCTTTTGGGCGAAGTTTTCTATATAAATTGAAAGTAAATTAGCATAACTTTCTTACCATACATTTTTGTATGGTTATGGAGTTTAGCAGCAAAAATTAAAAAAATACAAGAAACAAAAGGAATAAAAGGATGTTACCTAAAGTAATAAAGGATGTATTAATATACGAGATATGCATACACATTATTGCATTGAAAAATGAAATATATTGACAATAATGATATGAAATATAGTACAAATCCATGTGATGAAGTCGCATAGCACCATTATGTTTATGTTTAGTTTATCAACATGGTTCCGGCTTAGTATTCAGTGACGAATTATTTGTCTAATGGCTTAGCCTACGAATTTAAGGACAATGTTTCCACTTATAATAATTATTCATGAGTGAGCTCTTTGGTTAATGTGTAAGACGATGACTTTATGGACATTGTAGACTTATAGTTGGTCAAAAGTTGCTTCTATTTTCCAGGTTGGGATCGATAAAATTTGCTCCTTGTTTTGTATTACTGGTTAATTTATTGGCAAAAAAGAAATTGCTTCTAATTGTATGTACTTCCTAATTTATTGGTAATATTAACCTATGCATGGAATTGGTGGCGGGTTCGAATTTCAATAATGGACAAGCAGCCTCCATCTTTCCGCATGCCACTAAGGCTAAAAATGTGCATTTTTATGCCTATATGAGCTAATTAATTAGACTTTGGTGGATCTGATTTGGGTATGAGGACCATGCTCCTCCATTAATTTCACTCGAAAATTCCATTTTATACATAGAGATATGGTGCCTGAAAAACTAATAGAGGAATTAAAAATACATCATACTAGCTACCAACTAAAGTGAATGTTGCTTTTTGTGAAAGTATTACTCTTAGACCATGTTTTATTAATATGCAATTAATGGGCTATAAGAGAACTAAAATAAGAGGAGCGTTGGACATTTATGGCATAAATTTTGGCGAATGCCTTAGTGAGATTAGGAAGCTATTATTTAATTCTTTTTATTCCATTTTTCATTGTTATGAATTATTTCCCGTTTCAATTCTTTTCGTTTTAAATTAGTAAACATAACATTAAGCTATGTGTAGTAACTAGGTTTTTCAAGTATCTGTCGTACAAATGATATAAAATTTGATAAATTCGTTAGAGGATCAATCATGTCTATTGACAATAAGTATCTTTTTTTTTTTTGCTGGAAACAATAAGTATCTTAATCAAGTCACATGATAGTATCTTAGTTAATTATGTTGATATTTGTAGTAGGTGATTAATATTGCAATCTTAGGATAAGAGAGATTAAGAAATAGCAGAGCATATTATTAGCCTCCAAGCTAAGGCCTCATCCTAGCTTTCTTTGATCAAATATAATGAATTTTCACTCAGAGCAAAAAAAAATAATGAATTTTCACCATTCATAATTTCTTCCACTTGGGAAATATTCTCCTTCCCTCATGAAATTCTTCCACGTGAAAGGGACAGTAAAATACATGTAGAAGGGAGTCATAGTACTACTTCTCCTTGGGAAATCAAGCAAACAGAGAACATTGTCCTAACACA
Organism: Trema orientale; assembly: GCA_002914845.1. Taxonomy (NCBI): domain Eukaryota; kingdom Viridiplantae; phylum Streptophyta; class Magnoliopsida; order Rosales; family Cannabaceae; genus Trema; species Trema orientale. The sequence continues at coordinate 1,724,006 of JXTC01000005.1, forward strand.
TAGGAATATGGGGTATAAAAACCCTACTATCCATGAAAATAAAAAAAATAAAAAATATATATATAATAGAGTAGTGTGACTGTGAGAAATGAGAATGGCCTCTCACTGCCTACATTTTCGGGTAGGGTGCACCGGTGTTGTTAGGCAGTGGCCAATATGGCCCCCATGTGATTTTACTGCTAATTCCTTGAACCATGAGCTTTGAATGAAGAATTCCTTGCTTTGACTTTCTAACTATTCTTTTATTATTTTATGTGTGCATTTTTTAAGTATTTAATTTTGTGGGAATATCTTTTTGGGCTTACCTAAATATTACTCCTTATACTAGTAGGAACTAGGCTGCAGCTAACTGTCTGCACAAAAACTTGTACAAAGTCCAAGAGCCAGTTAGAGGGCTGCTGCCTTAGCAGGTATACATTCTGCCACATTCACAATGTCTACTCTTTTCAAGGCGAATATATAACAAACAAGATAATGAGGTACTTATATATAATACCAAAAATTTAAAGAAAAAAATTATATTATAGGATATGCTGAATGTGTAGCAGTTTGAGATTAATATGTGTGTAACAGTCGTATATATCATAGTTTACTACAGAATAACTAGACCAAAAAATCTGAATTAGTTGGAGTCAATTGACGACAAATAGAATCGGATAAGATTTTGAATATACATATAACAACATATTATATATATATAATCTCTTTATTTGATTATAAAAAGATGTTAGTCATGTATATCATTACAATTATATGTGTATTCATAATATTTAACTTCCAGACAAAGCATGATGTAACTTTGAATTATTTCTGTCTGAAAATTGACTTTGTTACAATTTTTACCAAAAGTTTGAAATCTTATCACGTACGTAATAATAAATATTGCCACTGAATATTCTTCCCAAACTTTCCCGTGAATGGAGATATATATGTACTATTAATCCTTTATGAAAGTCTTAATTGATAACGAAGCTAGCTAATTAACATTGCATGTTCTTTTGGAGGCGCTTTAACATCTTTCTCACATTTGTCCGTGATGATTTGGCTTTATTAAGCTTAATTATAGTTAACGCAACATCTTGGGCCATAGCTACGTATTTTTATTGCCAATAACATATATATTTAACTCGTACAACTTGTTTGAAGTTAACATTCAATATTCTAGTCACAAACTTAACTAGATGATAATCACATTAACTCTCAATGAGTCAATGTTAACGTCCATAGACTAAATAATAGAGAGTACATTTTTTTTAAGGAGAAAAAAAAAAGTTAACAATCAACATCCATGAAAAGGAAAGCCACCAGTTGCTTTTCATGTTAGAAAAATAATTGAGCTCCGACCTATGTCCTAATTATCTTATATTTTCAGGTGAATTGGACATGTCTTTAAAATCTCTATCTTTTGATTCATGAATCAGAATAATGCATATCACATATATTTTACAGTAGTACTTATAATTATAGTTTTTGAATTTTCAATTAGCTATGGCGCAAGATTCATGCTCCCAAGAAAAGGAGAGAGATAAAAGATAGCCATTGTTTTATGGCTTTAGGCAGCTTATGAGACATTATAATAAAACGTCAAGTGTCAATCTTTAACTTTTAACTAAAGAAGCTCATACTAGGAAAAAGGAGTAGTGCCACTAAAACACCTTTAAAATAATCACAAACGAGGTTTATAAACTTATCGAGTACTAGCCATTAGAGTGAATTTGGAGACAAATAACCTCATAATAAACTATCATTTATTTGTATATATAGACTATATCTATATCTAACATAAATAATTAATTCAAGCTCAAAAGAGTTAGCACTTAGCAAGTTCTTTCTTTTTTTGGGAGGGTCCCCGGGATGGTGTCAATTATTATGATCATGCTCATCAAGTAGTACTGCTGCTACAAGTGAGTTTCTGACTTGTTTTATCATATATTATCCCGCAAATCTCTCACGTTGCAAAAAGCAAACTATATATATCCTTATCTCTCTAGGTTTTAAATGTTTTCATATATACATTACCCGTTTACTAACATTTATATATACATATATAGATGTGTGAAAGAGATATACATTTTGGACAGTTATTATAATAATATATTGACAATAAGAAAAAGATTTAAACTAGCAAACAAAACTTGGTGGTTTGGCACTGAAGGGCACTTATTGTTGTAGATTATCATATATATCATAAGGACTAGTCATTTCTCATTATCAACAATTGTATTTGTAGTTTTCCCCATCATTATAGCCACCTCCCCATTATATACATGCTTCACTCCAACATGTCGGCCCCTCTATCCACCCAACTTCACAAGCATTTCTTTTTTTCTTTTTCTTTTTTTTTTTTTTTTGAAAGAACAAGCATCTCTTATTTTACAGTAAATATTGCACACTTATCTTTTTATTTGTTTTTGTGTATTATTAATATTTATTTTTATTTTGTCTTTTGGCTAAGGATTTATGATCATCCTATAAGAATAGACTTATATATATACTTGTAATTAATTTTTATTCCTTGTCAATAATTGGTTTTAAATCTTAATTGTTTTCTTGATCTGTTATTGCACTCTTATTTAATGAGTACGGATGCATAATTCATAGCTAGCACAAAAGGGTAACAAAAAGGGATAGAAAAGTTCAAAATAAGATCTAACTATACTATGCAGGCTAGCATGTTGATACCAGTTAGTGGAAAAGTACTGGCTCATTGTTACATGAAGAGGGCGTGGGATTTTTTCCCCAAAAGGAGCATTTATATAAATATATTCTTAATTGTTGTTAGGCAGGACTAGGACTGGTACCCTTTTTTATCGATCAATCATCTATTCAGCATGTTATTTGTTAAAATTTAACAACATTTTTCAGTGCAAAAATATGGCAATAATATGCTAATTTACTAATTACCTCTTATATGGGTGATGGGTCACGTTGAAAATAAGATTGGAACATAATTTTCTATGACAAACTTGAATTAGACAATTTTTTGTTTGACTGTATAGTGTTTTCTTCTGGGTCGAGAACTTTGCATGGATCTCTCCCTTTTGATTTTCCACACAGTCTACAAGTTTGTGGTTGATTTCAATATCTTTGAGTAAGAACTTACCATGGGAAACACTCCAAATAGTTAAAAGTACAATAATTGCCAAAAGCAAAAATCTTTGAACTTTATATGAAGAGGAAATGGAGTATAGTTAAAGTCTTAGAATTTGACCTGGTTGCTCAAAAAGCATAACAGAAGTTGAAAACTACGATCTGACACTTGATAGGTTTTGTCAAAATTGCAAAACACTAACGCCTATGTATAATATATCACACTTTTTAGAAAGGGGGGGGGAGGGAGGCGAATCAGAGAGTATGATCAAACTGTGACAGAGAATGAAAATTTAATATGTATTAATGAATAGATACCATTCTTGTTGCAGAGAGTTAGTTGGCTTCTTTTTTTTTTTTTTAAATTATCAAAGTAACATAATCATTTCTTTACGTAGTATCTCTCGATATCCAAAGGGCACGTGAGTAAACACTCTACAATCACTGCAAAAGTCACCAGATGAACAGCCTAAACATCAGCTTTTGTTTTTATTCCTTTATTAAAGTTTTTTTCTTTTACTTACCTTAGATCTTAATCAATTTTAATTAGACAACTCAAAGTAATCATTCTGTAGCACAAGTCCAATCTGTCCTTTGCCACTATAAGGCTGCATTCTGAAATTTAGCTTAGCTCATCTTCTGCCAAGTTTGTTACCTTTTTTCTTTGGCTAATTTTGTTAGTGGATTAGCCAACTCATTTTGTGGTACATTACTCTTGTGTTAATTTATTTTTTCTAATCAAAAGTCCTTTTTTTAATGTACTATATTAAACAAGTATAACATGAAGTGTCAAATAAAATATCTCTGTCTCAAGATTTGCCTAAAGCAAATTACATGTTATATGTAACCTGCGTAACCTTTTTTTTGTCAAAAAAAAAAAAAAAAAAAAAAAAAAAACCTGCCTAACCTTTTGACACAGTGGACTAAATACCGCTCTTTTTAAGACAAACCTTCTTCAAATTATAATTAATTAAACAATTTCTTTGAAAAATGAAATTACCTATTAATATATCTTTTTAAGACAAACCTTCTTCAAATTATAATTAATTAAACAGATTCTTTGAAAAATGAAATTACCTATCTATATATTAAGAATAAAATGCAATTACTAGACTTTTTCCAAGCTTGACACATCTAAAATCGTGTCACAAAGGTCAAGCTAAATACACATATACAGAACAAGAACAGACTTTTCACTTGACGATTGTATATAACTAAAATTACAATAATAGACACATCTAAAATCGTGTCACAAAGGTCAAGCTAAATACACATATACAGAACAAGAACAGACTTTTCACTTGACGATTGTATATAACTAAAATTACAATAATAGTAAGTTATAAGTCAAAAGGTACATTTTCTAGCATGGCAGCCAAGACAATGTAGTAGTTTAATATTGATAAAGAAAGGAAAAGAAAAAAGAAAAAAGAAAGGGAAATCCAATAATTATAGTTTGAACAAATAGGGCTCCACTATAGACATGCCCAAGTTTCCCAACCAAATAACTCACTCCTCCAATTATAAAGGCAAAGAGAAGACACACCCACTCATGTCAAAGTCTTGAAAATTATATTTATACCATATATTCATAGACACATAAATATAAAACCCTCATTTTTTTTTTGAAAGAATAAAACCCTTATTTTGAGTCCAAATCATATGTACTGATCACTATTTAAATATTGCCCTGATTTTAGGCAGCATCGAGTTTAAATACGTACTAATTTGACTCTTTTCTCCAACTCCACTTACTTTATATTAAATCCAAAAATGTGATGGGGGACCCATATATATAGTGGATGAATAATAGACCCTAAATGTGAGATAGATGTCAATGTGAAAGAATTGAAGTTCTTAGGATAGACTCAATATCTGCCTCCCACCAAAAACATTGGCACAGTTCTATTTTGATAGACACTGGCCCATACTTTCTACACTGTCGACTTGAGTGTAGACAACCTTCTTTAAAACCTAACCTTCCACTGGGGAGAGGGGGGCTCTCAATTTGATCATCTACTTATTGTTTGATTAATCTAACCTAACTGGGGAGATTATTAAAGCAATAATTTATCTATATTGAAGGAGTTTTTGCACCAACTTGTAGCATTCTTTTCCTTAATAAATGAAGGAAAATAATTAATAAGTGTATTAATTAATAAACGAAACCAAAAATTAGAAATCTTGTAGAAACAACAACTATGGCCAATTTAGGATTGTTTTGATTTTTTAACTTACAATTAGTATTTGATAAATCTGCTTTATGTTTTTTTTTCTCCTTATAGACTTATAGTGGGACTTTTGCTATTGATAAATCTGCTTTTGTCTCTGGATTTGTAAAATGATATCAATTCAGTCATCTTAAATTTATATATATAAATTATTTAAATAAGGCAATAATACTTAATTGGTGCTGTAAATATGACCGAGAGAGAGCAATATAATAATTTTGTTGGGAAGACATCGTTGTTTTAGCTCAAGATATAAGAATATAGTTGATTTGACATTTTTTTGCAAGACAATATATATTGGTTTGGTTATTAAGCCACACAAAAACCCAATTGGATTAATAGAAGTGTAATGTAGACTTTTGGATCTAGTCTTGTTGGGAATTTGGTGCTTCAAACTGTAGTCCATACTCCATAGTGTTAATTTTAGTGCGGTAAAAGGGAAATGGGCACAAGAGTGAATAATGTGGGATCTATATTGACCCTTGCAAGTGGAAGGGGTGGTGGAATGCCCACCATGGCTACTACTCGATAGGAGAAAGACTATCTAACTAAATTTTAGAGGCACGTTGAATTTCAATGTCATATCTTAGATTAGAAATTATTCAAAACATGTGAGAACAAACCATTATTATTAAGGGTAAAATAAATAAAAAGAGGAATTAGCTTAGCTTCCACAAGGAGATATTAGATTTCTCACGAGGTATTATTGAGATCAAAAAGAATGGGCAGCCATCTTTGTGGAAAGTCCACATTGTTGGCTTGACAATTCAATACCAAATTTATCAGCCTATTTTTGTTGACAATGGGTAACCATTGTAGGCTACCAACCGTGTGAAGAGGAAGGGTTTTGGCCTATAAATAGACCCCTTCACAACTCTATCAAAGCATCCTAAAAATTAGAAGCATTTCTAGTTCTCTCTTCTAACTAAATCCTTTATTTTCTCTTTGTTTCTCCTTTCGAGAGTGGAGTTTCTTTGTATAAGAAGAGGTTTCAAAGAGTAACAGTATAAGGTGTGAGTGAGAGAATACTTATAAGAAAGTGTTTGAATGTATTTAGAATCATGGTTGTGAATGAGTGTTTGTAAACACTTATAACAAATTTTCTCCTTATAGTGAAAAATCTGTTGCAATTCTGTGGTCGTAGCCCAAGTTGAGTGAACCACGTAAATTTATGTCTTGTTGTGTTACTTTATTCCTGTATTTATTTCGAAGCACTATTTACATATACGATACTATTCACACATACGAAAAATCACAAGTGGGAAGGTGATTTTTTTCCAACAACTGGTATCACATGTTGTGGTCGGTTCGTCGGCGCACTAAGGCTTGGTGGCTAAGAAGTTTTGTGTAAGGAGATTGTATTTAAGTGGGAACATTTGAACCCTCCATGGAACTTTCTTGGTTGGTTTTTCAAGCAAGAAAGTGTAAAGTAATATGTCAGGAATCAAGTATGCAACTTCAATCAAAGCTGATTTGGAGAAATTTGACGGCAACATCAACTTTGACTTGTGGCAAATTCAAGTCAAGGATTTGTTAATTCAATATAGTCTGCACAAGGTTTTGAAGGGAAGAGATATTTCTAAAAAAGTCATAGTTGGCGACGAAGACTGGGAAGATCTAGATGATAGAGCTGCAAGTGCAATACGGATGTACTTGGCAAAAAATATTCTAGCAAATGTACTAGGAATACCTACAGCCAAAAAACTCTGTGAAAAGCTCGAAGAATTGTATTTGGCGAAAGGAGTCTCAAATCGGGTGTACCTAAAGGAGTAGTTTTATATACTATGTATGAGTGAAGATATAACAATATCAGATCATTTAAGTATTCTAAACGGCATCGTTTCTGAATTGGAGGCTATTGGAGTTAAGACTGATGACGAGAACAAAGTATTGCGACTCATTTAGTCTCTTCTGTCTTCTTATGAGCATATGAAGCCAATTCTGATGTATGGAAAGGAGACCGTGATTTTTTCAGAAGTGACGAGCAAACTCTTTTTTGAAGAAAGACGACTGAGTAATGGTAGAAATAATGCATCATTTGAAGGTTTAGCATTGACAGTCGACAAAAAAAGAAGAAACTTCAAGCGAAAAAATATCATTTGTTGGACGTGCAGACAAACAGGGCACATAAAAAGAAATTTCCCAGAAGATGGAGCGAGTTCGTCTAGATGCTCCAAGTCTAATGAAGCTGTTAATATTACCTTCTATAATAGAGGTATAGAAGATGCTCTGTGATAAAAAAATATGCATCCTCATGGCAATATCATTGATTTCTAAAATTGCTATGAAAGAGGATGTGTAGTAGCGGCAAATTCAAGATTCACAAGTTTGCACAAGGGCATTGGTTTGGCATTAATACAGGGTGTGCGGTGAATGATATCGATGGCTAATGGATATCTGGAAAAGTCAAACATAGGAGTCAACACCATAATTATCAGTAAGATTCTTTCGACATGAATCGAGATAAAATTCTTAGAATTCGTCAATTCTCATATGGTGGAGTATTATTATCGGTAAAGACAATGATAATAATATAAACTATGAGATGAGCTTCTACATTGATCGTGTGTGAAGACATGATAGAAATCGAGTTTTTAAGTGGGAGATTGTTGATGTCAAAAAGAATAGGCAGCCACCTTTGTGGAAAGTCCACATTATTGGCTTGACAATTCAACACCAAATTTGCCAACCTATTTTTGTTGATAATAGACAACCATTGTAAGCTACCAACCATGTAAAGGGGAAGGGCTTTGGCCTATAAATAAACCTCTTCACAACTTCATCAAATTATCCCAAAAATTAGAAGCATTTCAAGTTTTCTCTTCTAATTAAATCCTTTATTTTCTCTTTGTTTCTCCTTTTAAAGAGAGTGAAGTTTCTTTGTGTAAGAGGAGGTTTCAAAGAATAATGGTGTAAAGTGTGAGTGAGAGAATACTTGTGAAAAAATATTTGAGTATATTTAGGATTAGGATTGTGAGTGAGTATTTGTAAATACTTATAACAAATTTTCTCCCTATAGTGAAAGATCTATAGCAATTCCGTGGACGAAGCCCAAGTTGAGTAAACCACGTAAATTTGTACCTTGTTGTGTTACTTTATTCCTGTATTAATTTCGGAGATTACTATTCACGTATATGGTACTATTTATATATACGACACTATTCACACATACGAAAAGTCACAAGTAGGAAGGTGATTTTTTTTCCCAATAGGTATTTTGCCTATATGATCAATAAGGTGTATATTTTTGTTAGCAAAGCATATACATGAAAGAGATAGAGACATAAAACCAAATTATTTTTCTTCTAAGGGAAACATTTATTTTTTAGGAAATAAAATAAATAGATAGAAATCTATAATGTTGTAAACAATAACGTTACGATGGTGAAACTTTGTAACTACGTACATGTAAAAGTTAAAAGAAACTACTTATGTAACATTTGATACTCCAAAAAAGCATAAAAATCACAATTTTATGACAAATCGTAAAGGAGAAAGATTACTTAGATGATCTCATTCCACTATTTTTAGCATACGATATAAGTAGAAATGTTCACTAATGTAAAATGTTGTATTACTATTTTCATAATGGAGCCACATGAGGCTAAGATGGGCAGTCGCTCCCCATCGATTTTATTTCTCCTCTAAATAGCATGTAATTTTTTTTTCTTTTTTTTTTTTTGAAAATTAGTTTGTCTTTTTGAACTTAACTTTTGCCGCACTGAACTTATAAAGCTTTAAGTATACCTTTCAAGTAAAGCACATTTGATATTTGCTCCTACAAGATTGACTTCTTGGCTTGCTTGACTATTTTTATATTAAACCCTTGACAATTTTTATATTAAATAAATTTCTTAAGATTTTTTTTTAACCTATGATCCTGGTTGAAAATAAAATTCTTAGTAGTTTTTTTATTTTTTTGTAATAAAAAAAAGGTTATAAAGTTGCAGATCACCACCGGTCAATTAATAGATCTCTATCAAAATAGATTACCCATAAACTTTCGACTACCACGATAGTGATAATTCGAACCCAAAATTTCTTTGTTGAGGGAACGAGTGCCTTACTACCTACCCGTTAACACCATAGTAAATTTAGTAGTAGTTGTACGGTGGTAAATTTATTAGAAGTTATACATGTTCTAACTTCATTTCTATACTGATTTGTACGGAAAACACCTCCTTTGGTATATGTACAACAACATAATACTAGGGAGCGGGAGAGAAGGTGCGCAGGTTAAGATGGGTTTTTCCCCTTTTTTTTTTTTTTTTTTTCGGAATGACGCAGGTTAAGATGTTAATTTATGTTTTAACGTTTTTGCTAGAGGCGTAGGATAAGAAGCTGTGCGTGCAAAAAACAGAGAAGAAAGAATAATCAACTCGTTCTCGCCGTCCGATGGAGATAGGACATATTTGTTTTAATCGTTCGATGGTACGAATTTTACGACTCCATGTTCTGCTTTTTACTAGCTTGCAATTATCACATTTTAACCCCTTTTATTTCTTTTCCTTTTCAAAAGAATAAAAATAATAATTAATTAAAATCCTTAACGGCGTTTGTTTCCTCCGTCAGTAGTGCTTTAATTCGGAATTTAAAAGAAAATTTTGGTCTTTTCCGGTGACATTTTGGGGGCCCCACTTAGGGTGGATCATTCTGTTGAGTAGACCAATCAAACAAACAAGTGGGCCCAACCCCATATCGGCCGTAGAAAGTAATTTGGATCCATTTGCCATCTTAAAATTACGCAAATAACCCTAACTATCATCACTGAATTATAATTACTTTTGTCTTTTTGTTGGAAACACTAAATTACATTATATGTCCCTAATAAAATTATCTTATAAAAATAGTATATATACTATGTAAAAAAAAAACCAAAAATGTATACCTTACAATGTATTAAAATAAATAATTTTCTATAAGAGAGACTAGTAGCTCAAGCAAAGAATATGTCTTTATAGGTGTGTACTTGCTAGGAAGACCCATTTCCATTTGCTTCCCCAACCTAGGAGTTGAAAATATATACATATACACACAAAAAGAAATCCCTCGCCTTTCTATTGTTTTTATAAGAAAATTTGTTTAGTTTTGTCATACTTTTTGTAGAGAGTATTGAATTAGATAACTAGAATAATGTCATCAAATTAACAAGAATTTTAAATAAAATGGTTCATATAATATTTTTGGTATGATAGAATCCAAGTTCATCCAAGTAATGGAAGTGTTGACTCTGAAATAACCATTTTTTTCCCCCTATTTTTTAGAGGGTGTGGTGAGTTCCTTATGGTTCACAGGGCAAGAGATGATTGGGAAAATGGGAATACAATGTTGGGAACACCAAAAGGTACGTCAATCAAGTGGAGCCAATACAACAACACAGGCAGCAACTAATAAAGGAAGGGCCAGCGTGAAAGTTCAGGTTTTTTCAATCCCTAGTCAAATTAAATGGCCCAAAAGGCAAAAGAAATGAAATATATACATACGTAAACAAATAAATTAAAAGGTCTTAGCTTCTGTCCTTTTCTTCATGATTAACCCTTCTCTTTCTCTATCACATATTGGATAACACTTTTGTCTCTAAAACACCCTGAATTTCTCCCCTAAAATAGGGCTAAAGTTATGCACAAAAAGCTACGTATATGTATATTACTCATTCATAAACCAAAACCTTCGTACATGGAAAGGGATAAAATCCCAACTCGAGAAAAAAAATAAAAATAAATAAATCTTTTGACCACTTAACAATTTCATGCAGGCTGCACGTTGTTCGTGCTGTACCAAAATACAACACACAATTTTCTTACTTGTAACAAAAACTCACCTACAATCATTCTACCAAAACCTTTTTCTTAGCTTTTTAGTGATACAAGATAGCTATTTCGCCGCTAGTGATGCCAAGCGTGACATAGACTTCTAATCTAAATGTTATATGCAAATTTTAAGTACATTGCATTCTTGTAATATGTACCTATTTAAATGCGTATGTTTAATTAAGAATGTCTATCGAATGTTAACGAACCTTCCGATTTTTCTTTAGATTCTATATTAGTCGCATATACATATAATGCTCAGAAACACGCATCATCTATTTTTTCTTCTAGATGTTTTTCCTTTTTTTTTTTTTTCGTCCAAAAAAGCAACAGTAAGTAAAATTGGTGAGTTTAGCGCTGTTAGGTTTATGTGGGTTTGTGCCCCTGGCAAAATTCAATTTTATGAGGCATATACATCCAAAACATCTCCCATAACTCCCAGGCCCCCAAAACCCCTTAAACCTTATCTCACAGAAGAAGCCTAGCCTCTCCCATGTGACTGATTCTCCTAAACCTGCCCTTGCCAAACCCCATTCTCGTCCTCTTCCCACTTGTCTCCTTTGCATGCTCGCCAATTGGCAATTACAGCACTCGTCAGTAACAGTTTCATATCATATGTCCCCATTATCCTTGTTCCAATACGGAATAGGCTATTCTCACTTACGGGGGATAGTACTAATCTCACTACCAAACACCCCCTTAGCAAATATTGGATCTCGAGCTACTCACATTAAATGTTCTCTCAGGTTTCTCCTCAGCACCCGTGCAGCAGCATCAGCCTTGATGGTGAGCCTGAAACACACAAGTTGGCGTAAGCAGACACTCAATACTCGAAAGTGCTTTTTACCCAAAAATCTTCAAAATCTTTGGGAGTGAGTCTCTCTCTTTTTTTTCAAAAAAATAAAATAAAATAAAACAAATAAAACCCAATACAGAAGAGTTAGTACTGAATAGGATAAGCTCTGGTGATATTTACCTGACCAAAGTTTTTATGTGATTTTAATCCAAAGCTGGGATTGGTCCCATGAAGCTGCAAAACTAATGTGTCCTTTATAGTAAAGTATAGTATATAAGTTGCACTAATTATGGGAAATCGTAAGCTATACAAACAGAGAAGTACTTTTGAGAAGGTACATACAGCCTTACAGTGGGAGAGAGAGAGAGAGAAAGAGGGGGGACCCTTCAGGCATCAATCACTGTCCTGATTAGACAGATAGATGGATCTTGATGAGCCCCATTATCATGATGATCATCATGTGACAAATCCAATGCATGATAGTTGTGGAACGTGGGTCCCTTTTCTTTTTCTTTTTTTTTTCTTTTAAAAAAATTTATAAAACATAAAAAAATTCTTATGTCTCTGATACCCTTTTGGTTGATAAGACTAGACCCTACCAGAAACTAGTGTCAACGCCGTTAGATTTTTCAAAATAAAAGTAGTTAGCTTGTCCTTGTCAACACGTTCTACGGTTTGTTTTTCCTTCTGGATTTTTTGGTGCAGTGAGAAGTGAGAAGACGATTTGGCCTCTAGTGAGTCTGAGTCTGACTCGGTGAGTTGAGTGAGTCAGTCATAGAGACTAGTCTGTTTTCCTTCATGACCACCAAAAATGTTCGTACTTGTATTGTAATAAAACCCAACTTCCTTCCTTTCTTTCTCTCCCTATCTATGCCTTTGGATTAGCCCTTTTTTTTTTTTTTTTTAAAAGTGGAGCTTAACTAATGACCATCACTTATTACAAATTAAAGAAAAATAACACACACACACATTACCAAGATTTGAACCCCTGACCCCCCCAAACACACACACACTACCCTCAAATCTTGGACCAACTGAACTAGCCCAGTTGGCACCTTTGGATTAGCCATTGATTCTTACAAATCCACAAAAGGGTGCAGCATAAGCATGGAATACAACCCATCACCCACAGTAGTGAAAATGGTGGGCCCCATTTCCTCCACTAGGCACTAGCCCTACTCATTCATTGGGACCCCCCACCACAAACATCCATGATTTCAATGTTACAAACGCATTGAATAAAATCAGTGCACATGATTTATACAAAAATAACATTATACATCTCAACTTTTAAACTAAATTTTTTACTAAATTTTTTATTTTTTGTACCAATAATATAATTTATTACCAACTAATTAATGTATTAAAATTTATTATAAACAAATCACATGTAATATGTATTGGTATTAAAAATTAAAAATTTTGTACAACATGTATTGGTATTAAAAATTAAAAATTTAGTACAAAATTGGTACAGCATTATCCTTATATAAATGCATGCACTACGCATATCTATATGTATAAAACCCACCAGAAAATTAATAATAAAGACGATATTGTTGTGACAAATATAGTGTAGAAGAAAAAGACGATAGACTATAAAAGAGCACTTGGACTTTTGGGAGAGAAATGGCAGTAGAGATGGGCTTTTTCTTTTTCTTTCTTTCTTTTTTTTTTTTTCCGAACTCCCATTTCTTTCTTTTTCATCTTATTTTTGTTTGCAACATATAAACACATATAAACATCTTTCATGAAAAGAGATAAAAAGCCCAGAAGAAGTACAGAGTATTGTCTCTCTCCTCCTCCCACTTACATCTCATCATCCTTCCCTAAAAGGATTTTAATATAATTATATAAATACTCCCCCTATTGATAATTAAACTCCTAATTAAACTTAGGATTAAAGAGTAAGAGACTTAAGTGATAAAAAAAAAAAACTAAAAAGCGAAAATGAGAAAAGAAAAAACCCATTTCCATGTATAATATTATGGCATCATACTTTTTTTTCTAGTCCCCTTTGAAACTATGACTGAAGAAGAACCCAGAGAAGCAGCACCAGAACACTATCACAAACCAATCAAGTTAACCCACGTCAGCAAAGTGTTTCTGGTCAAACCTCTTCTTTTTTTTTGATCTCACATAACATTGCAACTTGCGGTGTTTTCATCACTGAAGAAATGAGCATAATGGGGCTCCGGTTGGGGTTGCGGGTACGGATACGGGTACGGCGGAGGCATGTAGTTCACCGCCGGCGGTGGCCTCGCGTACATCATGGGCTGAAACCTCTCGTTGCCGGCCATGGCTCTCTGCTGGTTTATAACAGCCGCTAGGTACTGCTGCTGCTGCTGCTGCTGCTGTTGATGGTACGGATTACCAGGCATAGCCTCTGGCCCGGCTCCTTGGAAATAACCACCTCCGGCGCCGTTCATGGATGTCGCCGGAAGGCCTTGAACCGCCGGGATGTGGCCCATTGGGCCGTTGCCCATTTGGCCCATCTGGCCCATCGCCATGTGTTGACCCATGTTGGGTCCTCCGGGCATGCCCTGCTGAGGAGCAGGGCCAGAGCCGGGGCCCATGTGGTGCTGTTGAAACCCTTTGTTGTTCATAGCCTGAACTTGAACCCCATCAAGACCACCACCCTTCTTACCATTCGCCCCTCCGTTACCGTTACCGTTACCGTTCACGTTCACGTTCTTGCTGTTCCCTCCTCCACCGCCATTGTTACCGTTTTTACCATCAGAAGGTAAAGAACCTCCATTTTTGCCTCCATTTTTAGCTCCACCCGGGTTTTGACCAGTTCCACCACCACCACCTTTCTTTCCACCGCCGCCGGGAGCATTGACCTGAACAGGGACGGCCCCAGCTCCACCACCGCCTTTCTTTCCATTACCACCCTTTTGAGCACTTTGGTTCATGAGCTGGGCATGAGGGTTCCCATTCATCATACCATTCAACATCATCATGTTAGGGACTTGACCAATATTGTTCCCCATACCAGGCTGTTGCTTCATATTTTTGGGGAGAGGAGGTTGTATATCATCCATGTCATCATCGAACTCATCATCATCATAGTCATCATCATCTTCATAATCATAATCATCATCACTCATGTAATCCTCCTCTAATGGGACATTGAACTTGACTGCCTTCTGGTTCGGGTTCGGCTGATCCTTGTTGGGCCCCATTTGCATGCCTTTCAATTGGGGTAGCTTTAGATCTTGAAACCCTTTCATGTTCTGAAGTTGCTGAAGCTGTTGCTGGATATGTTGCTGCTGAAGCTGCTGGTGGAGCTGCTGCTGCTGCTGCTGTTGGTTATTACCATTTTGCCCTCCACCCTTTGGCTGGCTGTTGTTGTTATTGCCACCACCCTTTTGAGATTTGTTGTTGTTGTTTCCACCTTTGCCATTATCAATTTGCATGTTCTTGAGCTGATTAGCGAGATGGTTCTGGTTCTGGTTGTTGTTTTGGTTCGACTTTGGAGCACCCCAAAGCTCTGCATGCTTACCAGATTTGGCTAGCTTCTTGATAATAATGGCGGGGTCAGCAGTACCAGAGACGGTCACTTTCCCCTGGTCTGCGTCTATGTCGATGGTGAAAACGCCTAGGGAGG
The DNA here is from genome assembly GCA_002914845.1 of Trema orientale. NCBI lineage: Eukaryota > Viridiplantae > Streptophyta > Magnoliopsida > Rosales > Cannabaceae > Trema > Trema orientale. The sequence goes on from JXTC01000005.1 coordinate 1,739,543, forward strand.
TTTCAAAACCAGTCAAAAACCAAGATTTATTTTCAAAACCATACAAAACCAAATACAACTCAAAGATACAAGGCTTGTTAATGAAATGTTACCATCAATTTTTTGCAAGATTTTCTTGACTTTCGCCTTACATCCATCACAGTGTATATTCACTTTGAGGACACATTTCTGCATGAACAAGTAATCCAAGGCACAAAAACAAAAGAGTAAAGGGACATTATTATTTAGAGAATCCTTTTTGCTTAGTAAGATGATATGTGCATTAAAATGTCATAAGAAGCAAAGTTAAGTTGTTGAAATAAATAGGAAAGTAAAAATGGTGAAGGGAGAGTACCTGGATCTTCAAAAACTCCTCTTTACTCATAGTTGTTCCTACTCAAATGCACCGAAATAGAAAGGTACAAGAAATGACGAGAGGAAAATTAAAGTTGTAGAGAGATCTCTAAAGACCAGAAGTAACTGAGAGAGAGAGAGAGAGAGAGAGAGTTTTTTCTTCACAAAATGGTTTCTTCTCTGTTGTTTCTTTTGGGACTTTTCTAAAGAGAAAAACTCAGAAAACAAATGAGTATGAGTCTCTGAGCAGAGAAAGTTTTAGAGCCCAACAAACAACAAGGTTCAGTCTTGGAGAGAGAGAAAGAGGAAAAGAGATAGAGAGAGAGCAAGAAGAGGTGGGATGGACATTAAACTCTTCTGTGTGACTCTGCTTCCTCTATTTCAGGGTAAGAGAGAGAGAGAGAGCTAAAACAAAGTGCAAAGGAACACTGGCAGAAAGAGAGAGAGAGAGAGACTCTTTCAGGGATTCAAGGCTTCTCTCTTTATTTTGGTCCTTTATTTATTGGTATTTGGCTTAGCATATATTTATTTTATTTTATTTTTACACTTGAACGTATTCAGTCTTGTAACTTACTATGCAATCTAGTCCCAAAAAAAAAAAAAAAGGAAGAATGGCTCTAGCCATGTGGAGCATGGCTTGGCTCAAAGCTGTTAGAGGTTAAAGGCTTAAGCTTTTGAAAGAAAGAAAACCTTGTGTTGTGTGGCTTAAGAGTCTTGACTTGGCTTTAGTTTTACCTTAGTAGTGGTGATTTTTTATTCTTTATTTTTTCACTTTTTTTTTTTACTTTATTCTTTATTTTTCACTCTGGGGGTTAAAAGGTGGTGAGGTTCATAAATGTTCATGGGTGAGAGCTCAGATTTGTCTTTAATCTTTGATAATTATTATCAGCAGATTTGAATGAACTCTGTCAGATTTTCTCTCCCCAAATTGGATGAGTACAATAAATAGTGCCATTTATTGGGGGCCTTTGTTGGGTGGCTTGCAAAATTCATTTAATTTTATACTCTTTCTGGTACTTTTTAACTCGGATACATGTCTTGCCAAAATTACCAATGTAACCACTCTCTTGCCCAGTAAACTTAGGACCTCTATAGCTTCAGATGCAATTTACTTGACCCTCTTATTTTGTTGTTGGGGGCGGGGGGCGGGGGGGCGGGCTTTAGTTGTTTTCTTGGATATGCAGTCTGAAAACATATAAATACTTTAGTACAAAAATTAAGAGGTTTAGAAGAATTCTGCACAAAAATTTAGCAAGATACAGATGGTGGGTTTCTACAAAGACTTTTGTGTTGATGAATTTAAAATGTCATTGATAAATTCAAATTGTAAAGTCTCATTAATTTTTATATCATAGCTCAGCATATAATTCTTGAATAACTTCATAGACTAGTTCCTTAAATTTATAAACGACCAACATCTATATCAAACTTTTAAAGAACAATTAATTCTTGTCTTTCTAGACTTAATATTTCAAACTTATCAACAAAACATATAAACAATTTATTACTTTCTTTTGAACATTTTCATTTTTTGTTGTTCAAAAGTCAAGATCGGAGATCCACTATGTATAAGAGAACTTTTATGAAGATATAGCATCTTTCTTGTGCCAAGACTAGCAAATTGATTAGTAATAAATACTTTGTGAACCTCTTCTAGACCATGGCTAAACAAAGCAATGAGAGATAGGGTAAGAACGTGACAATAAGAAATGCAAGATGGAGTTGTTATCTTCTGTCAAGTCATCATTAAATTCTGCATAGTTTAACTTAGTACCATGTCTCTATGTGAACAAGAGTTGCTCAATTTGGCTAAAGGTTCAGTTAGTGGATTATAGCATTATTTATGCTGCATTGGAAATTTTGATAAAAATGGGACAAGGAATCCATAATTTTTCATTGAAGCAGTCCCTCGTGACAAGAAAAGATGTTTGAGTATCAGTTGTTTACAAGGGTTTCTAAAAAGAAATAGTTAAAGGTCCAAAACTGGGGACTAATAAAGTCCTTTTGGTTTGATCATACCTTGCTTTAAAAGCAATTGGCTTAAAAGAAAGTTTCTACAAGCATGGCACGGCCCTTTGATTGTGGATGAAGAAGAATCACGTTTCTAAGGCAATTTTTCTTTCACAAGGTTGGACCCTTCTTTTCTGAGCAAATTATTAGTTTTCCTTCTCAAAAGCCTAAACCGCAATGAACCCTTTTCCCCTTTGTTCTCTTTTATCCCTTTGAAGGGGTCGCTTTACCTGTAAAAGATCGTTTGAATTGTGACAAAGGACCTAATACATGGCTTTCCTGCTCTAACTTGCTCAATTGGTAAAACTTGATTAGGTTTAAGCCCAAAAGAAAACATGTTCTAAAGCTTGTTGATTCAATTCACAAATTAAAACTCAGTAAAAAAGAAGTATCACATTTAATAGATCTCTTCCTTTAAGCATAATTTTTTTACTGGCCTTAGCAAATAACAAGGAGAATTTGACAGCTTAGTCAATCATGGAATTTCACATGCTGAAAACATGACCAAGTAATTTTGAACCAAACAAAGGGCCTGGCTGTATTTGGAATTCCATATTACATCACATTTTGCCTCAAATTCTTACAAGGAAAAATGACTTGGGTTTCTATGCAAACTCATTGCCATTTAAGTGGAATGATTCACATGATCACCACATGCTTGTTGGATAGTGATAGATAATAGAAAACAGACGCAGATTAAGTACCTCATTTATTATCAACCAATACGACCAGAATTGCTTACATACCCCCATGGTATCTGCAGTCTTTCCATGTTATGACTCCAAAATTTTAGTCTTTAATGGAAACTAATGATGGAGATGATGGTGGAGTAGGTTTTGACAACAGAGGAAAGCAAAACTCTATGATAGAATGATCTTTTGTAGTGTTCCATACTCCCACAACTAGTCTTGCATAATTCTAAGCCTTTTTAATATTTTTTGTCCTAAAAGGAAAACCTATTCTGGTGATTCATATATACCCTTTTGCTCAATTTCATCCAAACTTCATTCCATAACAAAATTAATAATGTGAATTCAAAAGGGTCTCCCTTTTCCTTTGCTTTTCTTTAGGTACAAAATTGTAGGACAAACCTCTCCAAAAAAAAATAATAATAAATTGTAGGACCACCAGCTTGCCTATGCGATGCACATGTACTGCAGACATAATTCTTCCATGACATCCAGAAGGCATGCTAATGTGGAACTACGTTGGCTAACATACAAAGAATGAATGTTCCGGGAATGAATTGTTAGAAAATATTTTCCAAAAAGATAAAAAAAGAAAAGAAAAGAAAGATATACTTAGTGAATATGCATTGCTTATTGGGCTTGGAGAGAGATCACAGAATACAGGTTGTTCACATCTCATATAAGAGAGGGCCATAATGATAAGGTAAAATGTCCTAAGTGTGTATGGCAAGCAATAAGTATTGAGAGGTACTCTTTACCTTGGATGTATAAAGGAAACAAAAGCCAGTATAAAAGTGGAGCTAGAGTTTTGTGGCTAAAAGATGATGCTCACATAATCAACCCGAAGATAATCCTTGTGGGGAATCACTATCAACTAACGGTAACTTTCCAGTTATGCTGAATACAAGCATGAGGTTTGGGAGAGCTATGGTCCAAATAATTTACTACCAAGAAGTTTTACCATGTGAGGAATCAAGTTAAACAAATGGTCAAAAATGACTAATCATATTAGATCTGATAATCATCATGCATCACAGCCTAAAACTCTTGTCCAAAAAAGATAACATTAACTCAGAAATTTGTCCACAAGATAAAGTGGAGTAGGAGCATATAGCATTATGCAATCATGTATTCAATTTTGCCCACTACTCAAGAACAGTTCCAGCTTCACAAACTGAACATGAAAACAATTTTTTCACTCTTATACTAAAATAACATTATAAGTATCTGTAAATGCATATATATGTGTATATAGGAGCCACCTCAGATGAGGGACGCATTTTGGTGAACCCAATTGGGAAGCAAGAAATTGAGAAAAGGCAACATATGGAGAGAATAGTAAACAAGATGCAAAGAATAATTAGTTTTATTCCAGAAGCTTTTTATCTTCTGCTGTTCGAAGTTAATATACTCTCAAGTCTCAAGGCCCACTCAAGCTTTATAGATTCTTAAGATTGTCCCCCTTAGATGCTAACTTCTTAAACAAACATTTCATCTCAGCTCCCCTCTTCGGCTATGAGCCCAAATAAAATGAGAATTACAACCCCTTCGTCTAGAATGTTCATCCATTTTGCTAGTCCTATAACCCCTTTTTTTTCACTTGCTTTTTTGACTCTACATACTCCCTCCCTCCAAGACGTATGAGTAAATAATAAGCTCTACCAAAAAAGACCAAGGAAGAATTATTTACCTTATAAAAATAGTAAGGAGTACAAAGAAAAGACAAAGGCAATTGACCCTCAGCATTTAACATTGAAAACTAAATATTGTGACAACTTGAAACGACATCAGTTAGCTCAAGATAGTTCAAAGAATTTATTTACCTTAACAAATGGCAGAGAGTATAAAAGCAAGGACCTTGACGCTCTCCATTACCATGGTAAAATATCGTGACAACTTCAAACAAGATTAGGAAGCTGAGAAAAATTTCTAGTGAAGACTGTTCCTCAACCTTTCTGAAATATGTAGTTTAATTTTGCTTCAACATCCTAATATATAAGCTTTACAAAATTTACCGGGGCAATATGAAACATACTTCTATTCGCTTATTAGTACAAGTATAAAACAAATTGTCTGGCTAAGACCGTTGAAAGAAGCTAATGCTTCACTTGTACACCGTATTGTGCACACAAAGTTAACGATGTCCATCTTTTGAAATTGGAATTTGCATGCTCTATGAAATCAAAGAAGAGTTAGAAGTAATACGTACAAAAGGGTGAAGCTGCACACAAACAAATATATATTTATACGTATTTTCCCTTTTGACTAAATAAAATCTGTATAAGAGGGAGAAAAAACTCTTATTGATCATCATTATTTATCTTGATCCCTACAAGTTCCTCAATTGGTTGGCGGCATATGGGGCATTTATTTGATTGAAGTCTCAACTCTTTGGCACATTCACTGCACATACACTGCAAAATAGATAAAATTACTTGATAAGTAACTAATTAGGTTCTAAAAGCAAGAGGCAAAAGAAAAAATTAAAAGGTGGGAATCTATCTAAGCTTACATCTTTTTGCTCAAACAGAAGCAAAAAATATTTGAGATCCACTAAAGAAATTTCAAGTGATTGCTGCGTTACCAAAATTCTCTGTGCTAGATAAGGCAACCACTTGAATAGCAGTCCCAAAGAGCCAATATAAAACTTATGAAACAGTAAAAAGCAGCAAACGATGAAGCCACCATTAATTTTTTCATATCAAGGATACTTTATTTAACCAAAAACCGTTATTGCAGGAGGGTTAGCAGAAATCACTCCAGGGACGAATAATGGTAAATAGGTGACCAGATGACTCAAGCTCATGTGCCTAGTTCAAAGTTCAAACCATTCATTATAAGACATGCTTGAACACAATGAGCTTGAGACTTGCTGATCACTATTCTCAACAATAAATCTAAGTTCTGGTGAAACAGCAGAAGCACCAGCTTGTAGCAAACTTTGCTCTTGGAATCCAGTATATTTAAAAGAATCCAAGAGGAACTCACCATATGTCGGCAAGGTACAACAAAGGTGTCTTTAGGTTCAGTCATGCAAATAACACACTCCTTCCCAGAATCATTGTCATTAAAGCCTTCCACTGATGAGCTTGCTATTCCAAATATATCCCGTAGCTCATAGCGAACCCCATCAACCCATAATATTTGTCGAATTACTTTGACTTGGAAAGACTCTCTGTTTCTTTTCTCCAGCACAGCTTGAGTGATCTGCATATTAGAGGATGCATCTTGCATTGGATCATTAACATGTCCGTCTTCTGAATGAGGTGGTGCGCATGTTTTAGCACATATTACAAGAGGAAATACATCTTCTCCTGGTGATGCTTTTGAGAGGTCATCCAACTCAAAGAAGCCTAAGTCAATGCCAGTTCCTGAAGGCTGGCGAAATTTCTGCCCACTTCCTTTCTGAAAGGGAATTCTCACAGGCATAAATGCGTCAGGATATTGTGGAAGAAACTTACAGTTTGGTTCTTCCTTTGCAAAGTATAAGATGGTAATGCTGTAAATGAGAATACAAGATCAGATCAACAGAATAATATTTAGTTAAAAAGCGAATTTCTTTATTTAAATAAATGTAGCTATATTTCTACAAATAGACTGTTGTTATTGCATGAGCTGAGACTTAGAACCATTCCTTACAAATTTATTATGAAAAGTTTAGTACAATATCATCTTGATTCTTACCAAATGCTACAATAGCATTACCCCCTCCTCTCAAAAAAAAAAAAATAATAATAAATAAATAAAAGAAGAAGAAGAAGAAGATAGAAAGAAATAAAAGTTAACCCACTCACAATAACAAGGAAAAAAAAAAAAACTTAAAGAGATAAAAGAGGGGAGAAAATTTTGCATAAGATCACAAGGAAAAGAAATAACATTCAAATTCAAAACTTTAGTTGGGTAAAATCCTTATCAAAACTATCAGCATAGACTCCAAAGGGCACGCGCATGACAGTTGGTTCCATCTAAATTTGAACCAGTATACTAATGCTTCTAACCTACTTGAAGGAGATTGGAAAAGGAATCTTTAAACGCTTAAGACCAATACGAAGATATAACAGACCAAAACTCTCAACCAAGGTGGGAAAAAAAGAACTAGAAAATAAATTTTACCCTGACTTTAGCTATTGTCATACCTTCTATAGCATCCTATAATCTCTGACCCCAAATAAAACAGCAAAGTGAAATGCATGAGATCCATTTCCCTTCGCCTCTACCATCAACGCATTCTACTCAAATATTATCATAAAATCACAAATAATCCCACTCCGTATTTCAAAATGCATCTATCAAACTTCATCAAATGTTAGCCATTCATTTTCCATCCCTTTTCCTTTCTTTTGCTCAGGTAAGTCTGATACACTACGAAGCACTAATCTATGACTCCAGCTACACGATTTACTAGAAACAGGAAACTAGTTCACATATCCCTCATTCTCTAGTAGTGTCAGTCTTCCCTAAACACAATCCTACCCAATTTCCCCAACTCAAGTTAAGCCATAATGCCAAAGTAAGCTTATAAAGGTTGGAGCTTACTTTCCTCTATGCTCCTAATTAACAGTCACGTTAAGAATCAAACAAACAACATTTTCCATTTCTTGTCCAAACTTTTCATCAGCCAAATAAAGGAACTAAAACCCAATTTCAAAAATCAATCAAACAAATTAAACCCATCACTACCCCAAACCTCGAACACACATAACCAACATCAAACACCCCAAAAACAAGTTCAGTCACCAAACCACAGATAACCCCAATAGATATACATATATATTATATACATATGTAAAGAATTGGCTTTACTTACCTTCCATCATACAAGGCGTCAAAAACGAAAGAGACCAAATGGTGATCAGGATTATGCTCATCGACCTCGACCCGCAACGTATCCTTATGAACATTGACGTCGTTCCTGACCTTCTTCGCGTTCTGATGCTCCACATAGGGCGGGGGCGTAGCCTGCGGCGGTTGCGGGGCCTGACCCACCGGAGGAGGCCGCATCGGGGGCCACCAATTGGGCTGATTTGCGTAAAATGGCTGGTAATTATACCGACCCATCATCGAGTTCGGGTGATTGCACGGACCGTACGGCCCATGGAAGTAGTGGGCGTGAACCGGAGGAGGTGGGTTCGGCGAGTACACACTGTTGGGCGGAGCAGGGTAGGAAGATGACGTGGCACTGGCTAAGACAAAGTTACTCGCCGTAGGAGGAGGCGGAGGCGGAGGTGGTGGAGGAGGTGGTGGTAATGGTGGTTCCGGGGAGTAATAAGGCACCGGAGGAGGCGGTGGTGGAAGCGGCGGCGGAACCGGAGGTGGGTTTTGGAGGTAGTTGTTTCTTCTTCGACCACTCCATGAAATACCCATCTGAGAAAAACGATGGAAGATTCGTTTGTTGAGTTGAAGCAGAGATTTGATTGGAGAACGAAGAAGCCTAAGAGGAAAGGTTTTGAGGGTTTGTATTCTGTATCGTATTGTATTTGATATTGATTGTGGATGAAGCAAGCAGCGAAGGGCATTGACCTTTGTTTATATTTTATTCTTTGATTTCTTTGACATTGTCGTTTTACCGCGTGTCAATGCAGAGGAGAAGCAGCCTTCCGGTTTCCCAGTCCCACCAACTAGCAACGACGCGTCGTTTTGTACGTTGGACATGTCGTACACTCTTCTGGAAACGTCCGTTTCTCTTGTAATTATAGTAATAGTAGAAATATTAACCATACAAGGAAACACTAACCGTACAATTTTATAATTCAAAGAATTTCATTTTCTGTCATTTGGATTTACACAAAAACAAAACCGACGAGAGAAAATTTTTTCAGAGAAAGTAAGAATTAGATTTGATATCAGTTTTTAATATATAGAAAATTTGACAAATTGATTAGGAATGAGAAAAGTTTCATAATAGATTTTATAATTATTCAAAAAAAAATAGAGTTTATAAAATTTTAGGAAAATATTTTCTTCTTTCTTTTTCTTCCGACTTTTCCCTCATAATTTTTTTTTCCTCTAAAAATTTACATTCCAAACAGAGCTTTAGAGTCTCTCATCCTCTTTATAAAATTGATATTTCACTTCACTGAAAATGGAGATTCTTAGATCGTTTCTGTAAGATTTTTTTTGTGTGAATGTAGATATCATGCTCTATTACCGAATTTTTTAGAAGAACAATTTATTGGCTTAAAATCTCCCATTTTATAGAGTAGTATGCATTGACAAGCTTTTAAAATCTCATTTATTGATTAGTCCACTGTTTGCGTCTTTTTTTCCCTAACGTGTGGTTGATAACATTTGTTTAATAGCAGGTTTTGTTTATTTCAAAAAATAAAAACATTGACAATTCAATTCTCTTCTGGATTTTGAGTCCCTAGATTTTCGAAGCTCAATTTCGGTCAAAATTAATTTCGAATTTTCCAAATAAATAATATTAAATTAATATAGTTATATAACGAATTGGATGACTGAAAGGTTGTTGTTTTTAATATTGTTAGCATGCTCCGACTTACTAGAGAACAAACAGATAAAGCTAAACAACTTCACGAGGGTTGGTTGATTTTTTTAGAAGTAAAAAAAAATCAGAATGAATCATTTACATATCGTAAATTTTCAAACTTACCAACCATTAAAAACTTATTTGTTTGTGTTCAACTACTAGTATATTTGATTTGATTACAAATCCATTCAACATGATTATTTCACATGCGCACAAATTTTATACCACTACTTGCATAAACTGATAAACATAATATGGTTTTTTCTTATAGGGAACGTAGCTTTTGGGTCCCCTCAACTCTTTTGGATCTGACAAAATGCCCCGTCACACAACNGGATTGGAGTTGAGATCCATAGTTTTAAACAATTCTCAGGTAAACTAATTGTCGGGTTGTCTTAGACTTAAATCAATATTCTATCATGTAGGGTTTAATGAGAAATGCCTTTTGTCTATGTTGCATGCTTTGGCCATCATATCCCATAAATTTTGGAGTTGAAAAGTGGAGACCCCAATAATAAATACGTGGGTTTTTGTTATCCATTGTGGAGGTCCAAACGGAGATGTTAGATAAACAATTTGCAATTAGGATTTTCAATGCAATGTCATAATTACTCTTACTTGTAAGACAAGGAAAACCATTTAAAAATTGACCCCTTGGAAAAATTAATATTTAAGGACCATTTAAATTGTCCATAATCACACCGAGAGGGCAATTAATCATATATTTCTTCACACACCCAGATGACCATGCTTCACTTCTATTATGAGACTAGCTCAGTCTCAGATCCTGAGGCACTCTTTTCCATTCATTGAAAAGCTAATATATATATACACATATTATAATATAGGACCCAAAAAAGAAAAAAGGGCATTATTAGGCATCAAATGACAGAATCATATCTGTATGTGGATTGCTTGACAATTCCATAATTTATTTGAATAAGTTGAAACATAGCTTTCTTGAAACATCAGCAACCCATAGGAATAGTACATTGCCTAAAATGGCGACTCTTAAACCTAGTAAAACAACAGTTCGATTTTGAGCAAAAGTTCATAATTCACTTATGAAGAAATCAGAACAGAGTAGATTAATACAAAACATTTTACAAAACTAGTCATTACCATATGAAGTCAACAGACGATAATGCTACATCTCGAACACATCAATATGCCAAGATTTGTAAGTTCTGCCTGTTATTTCTGCAGTTTCTTTTCACTTTCTTATACAATTTTCTGAGTGGCCAAACAGAGAAGGAGAGTTCTTTGAACCATTTCAAAACATGGGATTGACAAAATTTAGAAAGAAAATAAGAAACCTAGATCCAATAACTGCACTAATATCACTCCCCTTATTCTAACTAGTACATTAACTTGCTCTATTTATCAATATGACCCTTTAGAATCTGAACTCTTCCAACAACACACCAAATAGAGGCATTAACATCTCATCAAAAGGCTACCCCAAAAAAAGAACAAGAAAATATTATAAAAATGACACAAAAACAACAAAATGTAACATTCAAACTTACAATATTTGAGACTTTAGAAAGAGCAAAAAATATCAGCAAAAATCAGGCCTAGCCTTCTTCCGAACCGATATGCAGCCTCGTTGGTGATCTCTGAAGATTCTAATCTCAGAGTAATCTCTCAAGTCCTCAAGGCTAATATATTGTTATCACCTCCGGTATCATCATAGTAATAGAGCAAGCTCCTCATACCTCCATTGATGTTACCACCAGGCATAAAGGCTTTGTATATGGTTTTGCATTTGAGTGTCTTAGAAGAGCCAGGTTTGAGGGTATGGACCTTCTTCAGGATGGACCCAACTCTTATTTGAAGCTCGACCGGCTTGTCACTCAGGTTCCATATTCTGGTACCCAAGCCTGACCTTGAGTGTGGTCTCGGCAACATCAAAGCAGCCCCCAGCTGGAAAGATGTTCCCAAAACTCGGCAGTTCTTGGATAGGGACTTCATCAGACACAACATACATTTTAGTGTTGGGCATATTATAATATCATATGGATATTTATATTTGTTTATATATTATATATAAATGGAAAATTCCATTGACATCCAGATTTTTGTCAAAATTACAGAAATATTCCATGGAATGGAAATATTTATTGGAACAACCCCTAGACTGTAAAATGACTAGAAAAGTCAATGAAATTTGCAACTTTAAGCTATATAATTCGTCTAGTCTAATCAATTGCGTTGATGAAATATTTCATCAAATAATGTAAACTTAATGGCCAAAGGTACTTATTCTGTCACATTTAACTAAATGGACGGGTGGTTTTGTAGTTTCTCTTTGAATTTTAGGGGTGTTAGTGTAATTCAGCCATATCATTGTGTAAAAAGTGTAAATCACATAAACTATATAAAGTTAAAAAGTGTAAATCACATAGAGTAAGAAGTAATACGTACAAAGAGGTAAAGATGCCCACAAACACACACACACACATAAAGATGCCCACAAACACACATATATATATATATATATATATATATTCCCTTTTAACAAGAGTACCATGAAATAAAATTTGCATATGAGAGAAAAAATTCCCATTGATCGTCATTATTCATCTTGATCCCTACTACAAGTTCCTCAATTGGTTGGTGGCATGTGGGGCATTTATTTGATTGAAGTCTCAACTCTTTGGCACATTCACTGCACATACACTGCAAAATAGAGAAAATTACTTGATAAAAAACTCATTAAGGTTCTAAAAGTAAGAGGCAAAACAAAAAATAAAAGGTGGGAGCTTATATAAGCTCGTATATATCAAACACAAGCAATAGATATTTTACACCCACAAGAGAAATTTCAATTGATTGCTGTGTTGCCAAAATTCTCTGCGCTAGAGAAGGCAAAGAGTTTAGTAGCAGTCCCAAAGAGCCAATATAAAACTTGAGAAACAGCGAAAAGCAGAAAATGATGAAGCCACGGCTAATTTTTCATATCAGGCATACTGTGATTAACCAAAAACCATCATTTTTAGGAGGGCTAGCAGAAGAAATCACACGAGGGATCCAAATAATGGTAAATGGGTGACCAGATGACTCAAGCTCATGCGCCTAATTCAAAGTTCAAATCATTCATTATAAGACATGCTTGAACACAATGAGCTTGAGACTTTGCTGATCACTACCCTCAACTGTAAATCTATAATCTGGTGAAGCAGCAGCAGAAGCACCAGCTTGTAGCAACTCTTTGAAACTTGATTCTTGACATCCAATATATTTAAAAAGAATCCGAAAGGAACTCACCATGTCTAGGCAAGGTACAACAATGGTGTCTTTAGGTTCAGTCATGCAAATAACACACTCCTTTCCAGAATCATTGTCATTAAATAAGCCTTCCACTGATGAGCTTGCTATTCTAGATATATCCCGTAGCTCATAGCGAACTCCATCAGCCCATGGTAGTTGTCTAATTACTTTGACTTGGAAAGACTCTGTGTCTCCATTCTCCAGCACAGCTTGAGTGATCTGCATATTAGAGGATGCATCCTCATGCATTGGATCATTAACATGGCCGGCGCCGTCTTCTGAATGAGGTGGTGCACATGCTTCAGCACATATTACAAGAGGAAACACATCTTCTCCTGGTGATGCTTTTGAGAGGTCATCCAACTCAAAAAAGCCCAAGTCAATGCCAGTTCCTGAAGGCTGGCGAAATTTCTGGCCACATCCTTTCTGAAATGGGATTCTCACAGGCATAAATGCGTCAGGATTTTGTGGAACAAACTTACAGTATGGTTCTTCCTTTGCAAGGTATAAGATGGTAATGCTGTAAATGACAAAACATGACCAGATCAAATCTTTTAAGTAGAAAGCACGAATTTATTTATTTTGATTAGATATTTCTACAAATAGCCTGTTGTTATTGCATCAGCTGAAGACTTAGAACCATTTCGTACAAATTCATTATGAAGAGTTTAGTACAAATATTACCACAACACCACCCCCCCCCCCCCCAAAAAAAAAAGGAGAGTTAATCCATTCAAAATAAGTTGAAATAAGAAAACTTAAAGAGATAAACGAAGGGAGAAAATTTTGCATCATAGATCACAGGGAAAAGAAAAAAGCTTCAAAATTCAAAAGTTCAGTTGTATAAAATCCGTACAAGGATAAATTGAATTCCGAAAACTAGAAAGTAAATTTTACCCATGTTTGGCTATTGTCACACCTTCTACGGCATCCTACAATCTCCACTCCCAAATAGAACAGTAAAGTAAAATGCATGAGCTCCAGCCTCTAATATTTATCACGCGTGGATTGATAACGTTGTTGAAATATTAGAGGCTGGACAGGACAAATGACAAAGAATCTGGACAGAGGATCCGGCTCCATTTCCTTTAGCCTTTTCTCTTACCATCAGCGCATCCTTTGTCCAGAGACTCAAATATTATCATAGAATGATAAATATATACACACTGCAGACGCATATAAAGAACTGGCTTTACAAACCTTCCATCATATAAGGCGTCAAAAACGAAAGAGACCAAATGGTGATCAGGATTTTGCTCATCGACCTCGACCCGCAACGTACCCTTATGAACATTCACATTGTTCATGACCTTCTCCGCGTACCGATGCTCCACGTAGGGCGGTGGCGGAGCCCGGGGCTGTAGCGGGGTCCGACCCGTCGGAGGAGGCCGCATCCAATGGGGCTGATTTGCGTAATAAGGCTGGTAATTATACCGACCCGTCATCGAGTTCGGTTGAATGCACTGATCGTGCGGGCCAGGGAAGTCGTGGGAGTGGAACCGGAGGAGGTGGGTTCGGCGGGGCAGTGTTAGAAGATGACGTGGAACTGGCGGAGACAGAGTTACTCACCGTAGGAGGAGGAGGAGGAGGTGGAGGCGGCGGAACCGGAGGTGGGTTTTGGAGGTGGTTGTTTCTTCTTCGGCCACTCCATGAAATACCCATCTGAGAAAAACGATGGAGGATTCGTATGTTGAGTTGGAAGGAGAGATTTGGAGAACGAAGAAGCCAAAGAGGAAAGGTTTTGAGGGTTTGTATTCTGTATTGTATTTTATTGATATTGATTGGGGTTGAAGAAAGCAGAGGAGGGCATTGACTTTTGTTTTATATTTCATTCTTTGATTTGTTTGACGTTGTCGTTTTTATCGCGGGAAAATGTATGAGAAGAAGCCGTTCGGTTTCCCACCAACAACGACGTGTCGACGTTTATGGAGTCGGAGTTGGAAGGATTAGAGCTTTGTATTGAAACGAGTTGCGTTGAGTTGACTTTGGATTGGTGTCATTGTTGGACCATGGGGTATATTATTGACTTAAAACATGCTCTCCACGTTGTCTAGTCTAATTTTATTCTCTCTTGTTTAATTCTATTAGTTAGGGAATTTGAATTATGGATATGTCAAACTTAGAGCTCATTTCCGTAATTGATGGAGATAGATCTTCCAAAGAAGGCTTTAATAATAAGCTAATTCAGTTGAGATTTGAAAATTGTAACATTATGTCATAAATATTGCTAGAGATTCCACGTATTATCTCACATTATATATGTTTAATATATTTTGTTTATGAGCAATACTATGGGGTACTAGTGGTGCTCAGCACCACAGTGACATGTCTGTTTGTCACTGGATGATTTAATTAATAAATTGGGTCCCACATAGGTCCCACTTAAATTATAATTATGATTAGCTAGTAATAGACTGACATATCACTGTGGTGATAGTTCTGCATGAATTTTATATTATCTCACGTTATGTTTAATATATTTTATTTATTGTTCTGCATGAATTTTAGCAGCTTGTCGTAAGAGATACCCAGCTCGTTCGTTCAGATCAGAGCTAGTCGTATCGAGTTACCGTGTGTGAATATTTGAGAAGGAAGCGTTCGGTTTCCCACCAACTACCAATGACGCGTCGGTAGACGCTTTTGAAAACGCCTTTTTTGAAGCGGATGTCTTGTATGATTGTATCTATAGTAGAAGAATATTAACAGTTCACGAAAAGGAATGCTAAATGTTTTTTTTTTCCTTTTTTTTTTAACTCTTCATTCTCTCTTTGATTATATAGATATTTTTACACTTATAATTTCACCGTTTAATATAGTTTTGCTTATTTTTTCAACGTGTGTCAACGTGTGGTTAATAATGCTTTTCTTTTAATAATAGAAGGTTTGACAATTCAATTCCCTACTCGATTTTGAGTCTCTAGATTTTCCAAGCTAAATATTGGTCAAAATACAAAGCTAAATTTTGAAACTTTCTTAAAATAATAATAAATTAATAATATAGTAATATAACGTCTTAATGATAATTATATTTTGACTGTTTATTCAGTTTATACTTTTCATTTAGTTATACCTTATTTTTAGTTATTATATATCAACATTGACTTTCAGATTTAGAATTTATAATAAATTTATACCTTTTATGGGTCAAACAACTATTTTGACCATTATGTGTTGTTTGACCATTATGTTACCCTTAAAAGTTTGAATATATATATATTTTTAAAAAAGCCAAATTTAAATTTTATATAAAATTGATAAAGTTTTTTTTATAAATAATATTTAATTTTTATAAGTTTTTGCATTTTTTAATTTTTTTTTTAAATAAAATATTTGCTCTTTTAGCTATTAATTTTAAAGGGTTAATATAAATAAAAAAAGAAAACCTCATGACCTTTAGCCTTTTTAGCAAAAAAAAAAAAAAACCCTCACATTTTCATTAATATCAAATAAAATCTTTTATTTGTGTTTTTCCGTCAAATCTCACTAGTTTCACATAAACAATTTATTACAGAAATATTTTAATTCTTTAAAATTGTCGATTAGCATATACGGAAATAGTCGAAAGACAACCATTTAGACCAGCGAATGATCTGTAACCTCTCAGAAATCCAACTATTACATCTATTGAATACTCAAAAATTATTTTTCTGAATTTTATTATCCGAAATCAAAATTTAAAAATATTCGCCTTCAATAATTTTAAGTTTTAACTATTTGTGTGAATCTGATGAGATTTGATAGAAAAACATAGTAGAAAGTTTACTGGATATTAATAAAAATGTGTGTATTTTTTTGCAAAAAAAGTTAAAAGTGGTGGGGGGGTTTTTTTTTTTGATATTATCCCTGAATTTAAATTAGTTTTAAATATAAATTAAGTATTAAAATATATATATCCTTGAAATTTAAAAGAAAATTTTGTTAAACTCAATGGTCAAGTTGGCGTTTGACCTAAAAAATCTATAAATTTGTTACAATGTATAAATTAAACAAACAGTCAAAATACAAAGTATACCCAAAAAACAATATAGTAATATAACGAATTGGATGACTGAAAAGTTTTTATGTTGAATATTGTTAGGGTGCTCGTACTTACTAAAAGAAAAAACGGATAAAGGTAAAGCTAAACAACTCCACGAGGGTTGGTTGATCTATTTACTAAAAATCAAAATGAATAATTTACATATTGTAAACTTTCGAACTTACTGAACATTTAAAATTTATGTATCTTTTTGCTCAACTACTAGTAGATTTGATTTGATTACAAATCCATTCAACATGATTCTCTCACATGCACACAAATTTTTATGCCACTACTTCCATAAACCGATAAACACATCACATAGTTTTATGATTTATCATATAGGGAATGTAGATTTTGGGTCCCCTCAACCCTTTTGGATCCGAGAAAATTCCTCCCCTAATCCAGTTCCAAAACCGATATAAACTTTGGTAGAATAGAACATAAACGAAATTTTGTTTGATTGACTTGGAGTGGAGATCCATAATTTTATACAATTCCAAGCTTAACCTGTTGTTTGGATTGTCTTAAATCAATATCTTATCATGTAGGAGAGAGATGCTTTTTGTCTATGTTGCATCATATCCCATAAATTTTGGAGTTGAAAAGTGGAGACCCCCAATAATAAATATGTGGGTTTTTGTTATCCATTGTGGAGGTCCAAACGGAGGTGTTAGATAAACAATTTGCAATTAGCTTTTTCAATGCATCATCATAATTATTCTTACTTGTATGACAAGGAAAACCATTTAAAAATTGACCCCTTAGAAAAAAAAATTTGAGGACCATTTAAATTGTCCATAATCACTCCGAGAGGGCAATTAATCATATATTTCTTTACACACCCAGATGACCATGCTTCACTTCTATTATGAGACTAGCTCAGTCACAGATCTAGAGGTACCCTTTCCCATTCATCGAAAAGCTAATGTATATACATATTATAATATAGGACCCAAAAAAGAAAAAGGGGCATTATTAGGCATCAAATGACAGAATCATATCTGTATGTGGATTGCTTGTCAATTCCATAATTTATTCGAATAAGTTGAAACATATCTTTCTTGAAAAATCAGCAACCCATAGGAATAGTACATTGCCTAAATTAAAATGGCGACTCTTAAGCCTAGTAAAACAACAGTTTGATTTTGAGCAAAAGTTCATAATTCACTAGTGAAGAAATCAGAACAGAGTCGATTAATACAAAACATTTTCCAAAAGTAGTCATTACCGTATCAAGTCAACAGACGATAATGCTACATCTCAAACACATCAGTACGCTACGTTTTTAAGTTCTGGTTGTTATTTCTGCAGTTTCTTTTCACTTTCTTACAAATTTTCTGAGTGGCCAAACAGAGATGGAGAGTTCTTTGATCCATTTCAAAACATGGGATTGACAAAATTTAGAAAGAAAAGAAGAAACCCAGATCCAATAACTGCACTAATATCACTCCCCTTATTCTAACTAGTACATTAACTTGCTCTATTTAACAATATGACCCTTTAGAATCTGAACTCTTCCAACAACACACCAAATAGAGCCATTAACATCTCATCAAAAGGCTACCCCAAAAAAAGAACAAGAAAATCTTATAAAAATGACACAAAAACAACAAAATGTAACATTCAAACTTACAATATTTGAGACTTTAGAAAGAGCAAAAAAGATCAGCAAAAATCAGGCCTAGCCTTCTTCCGAACCGATATGCAGCCTCGTTGGTGATCTCTGAAGATTCTAATCTCAGAGTAATCTCTCAAGTCCTCAAGGCTAATATATTGTTGCTTAACCATTCTCATGGTATCACCTCCGGTGTCATTGATCCAAACATAAGGGTGACAAGTCTCATCATAGTAATAGAGCAAGCTCCTCATACCTCCATTGATGTTACCACCAGGCATAAAGGCTTTGTATATGGTTTTGCATTTGAGTCTCTTAGAAGAGCCAGGTTTGAGGGTATGGACCTTCTTCAGGATGGACCCAACTCTTATTTGAAGCTCCACCGGCTTGTCACTCAGGTTCCATATTCTGGTACCCAAGCCTGACCCTTGAGTGTGGTCTCGGCAACCATCAAAGCAGCCCCCAACTGGGAAGATGTTCCCAAAACTTGGCAGTTTCTTGGATAGGGACTTCATCTGTTTGGTCACCTTAGATTTAGACACAACATACATTTTAGTGTTGGGCATAGTATAATAGCATATGGATTTTTATATTTGTTGTCTAAATTAAATAAATCTGTACATATATTTTATAGAAAATTCCATTGACACCCTGATATTTGTAAAAGTTGCACTAATATTCCATGAACCGGAAATATTTATTGGAACAACCCCTAGCCCCTAGGACAGTAAAATGACCGAAAAAGTCAATGAAATTTGCAACATTCGTCTAATCTAAACAATTAGCTGTTGCTTTGATGAAAAACTTCATCAAATAATGAAAACTTAATGGCCAAAAGAACTTATTCTGTCAAATTTAACAAAGTGGAGGGGTGCTTGTGTAATTTTTTTAAAATTTAAGGGGTCTTAATATTAATATTTTTGGTCTACAGGAATCACTGTAATTAGACATATATTAGGGGTGTTAGTGTAATTCTGCCATATCGATTTATATAAAGTGTAAATCACATAAAGTTAATTTTTTTTGTGTGTGTGTTTTTTTTTTAATTTGATTGTGGAATTCAAGTGCTGTGATTTTAGAGGTTTTGTATCATGAAGAGGTTGGTCATCATTTTGTACGGTTATGATAGTGCGTGAGACCATGTAGATGAGTTAATGGGTTGAAGTGGAGAATTTTTTTAATATGTTTGAGAATATTGCTGGCCCTTCCATTAAGGAATTGGTGGGGTCCCCAATACCCAAAATTCAACACAAGAAGACAGCGGAAAGGCTAAGATATGCCAACCAAATTCTGTAAAAGTAAGCTGGAAGAGTGGATTTTCCTTTGTTTGGGAGGGAGGAAAGAAAGAGAGCAATGGTGCCCACAAAGCATTTAATATTTTCATAATGAGGTCTCAAATGTGTATGATGTTGCTTCCTCTTTTATCATTGGAGTCACTTTTTATTTACTCCTATTTAATTCAAGTTTCGAAGCGGGCATCTTTCTTTTTTTCAGTTTTATTTATGTGTAGTAGTTAAGAATTAAGACTAAAAGAGTAGCTTGGACTGTGAGATTCAGTCAATGGGGGCAATTGGTTGTTTCATAAAGGGCTGGTTAGGACCACCTTTTGATGGATTCTTGAACAGTGTTGCAGTTGGAGGGCGAGGCGAATATGATCAAGCTTACCTGCTAAGGCCAACAACATGCCCAAAATCCCAAAACGAAGGGCTTCCTTCTGGGCATGATACAATTGTAGTAACTTGTACAGCAATTAAGAGAAGAATTTAATATCTTGTACTCAAAGCTCGGACTATACTTGTGATGCAAGGAACAATTGTAAGGGAGTAATCTGTTCAAACAAGTAGAATAGTGGTGTTTTTTTTTTTTCAATCAGTGAAGTAAATTGGATTTTGCATTCGTGTATGAATATAAACCAATAACTATTGAAGACAGTACACTAGAAACAATGATACAATTAGCCATTTTCAGTTGTAGAAGTAACCATATCATTCAAAATTATGATTCTAAACAGAGATCTGTACAAATCACTGATACATAAAATGCACAGAAAATTGACGAGTATGTAAAGCATGGCTCTCTAAAGAGAGCAGGCAAGTATTTACAAAACGAAACATTTGGTTTTCAATTTTCATGTTTTTCTTCTGAGGGATTTATCTTGATTATGAGAGGCTGGTTGAGATCTGCAGCAGGGTCAGCTGAAATGGGCAATTCAGGTGACCCTATAATGCCGTCGATATCCTCGTTTTCAGCCAAAGCTTTTTCCAGAGCAGCCTTGGCAACTCTTGTAACACAGATCATTAGAACCACTGCAAAGAAGCCACAAAGGAAAAGGGCAATGTTTAAAATTCAAACATACAGGCAGGTTATTTTCTCACTTATCTAACTATATTTCTCTTGGTTTTAAAACTTCAAACAATACAAGAGACCTTCCAAAATTGTATTTTCAAGTTGGGCGGTGATGATAGAAAAGTCATTATGTTCGTAGGCAATGTTTTGAGGAATTCATATTTTTCTTTGGAAATTGTAAATTTTGGTTTAAGTTGAATAACCAAGATAGCTATATGATATTGCAAAGCTAATGCAAGCAATGTAAAGTCAAAATGTTAACTATCCACTGCTTCTCTACTTTGTCATATTGCCCCAATCATGTGACCTGTGAAGTGTGTGCCTGCTCAGTTAAAATTAGCAACTTACCAGATACCACAAGTCCCAATACGATAAGTGCCTGCATTTTACCATACGAGAGAGGACAGGTATCAGAATACAGAAAAAGACACACAACAATTAATAAAAGCAAAAATAAAAATAAAAATTAATATCCCTCGATTCAAGAAATATAACAATTTTCTCCTTGAATTATGCAACTAAAGAACAGAACTATGCATTCTTTAAATAGGGTGCTCCATAAAGCAAACCATGGGCCTTGGGAAAATATTCTTAATATCAGCAATATCATGAGCTTACAGGGAGTAGACAATAGCATGGCTCTTACCCAACGAGTCTTTGAGAGCTCACTCCATCCATGTGTCACGTCAGAAAGATCCTTGAGAGTGGTTCCAACATATACTAGAGCAAGTGTTATTGGCTGTAACAGAAATCATAATGGATGCATTAATACAAATAATAGATGATAATAACGAAACACACAGATAAAAAGTTAGAAGAAGGCAATAACCAACCATAACGGTTATTTTCAGTTTCTTTAAGACCCTTATTATATTTATACTTGGCAAAAGAAAAGTATCATAAATTACAGAGCATGATAATCAGGGTACAAACACTTTGAAATAACAGCTAAAGGATATAGAAGATACCATCATTCCTATCCATGAGGCTAGCATGTATTCTCCAATTGGAACAGGAGTCACAGATAGGAGGTAATTTAACATGTTAAATGGGAGTAAAGGTACAAGCCGAAGCAGCAAAACAATCTGTGGAATAAGAAAATAGAGCATCCAATCAAATTAAAGTAAAAGGAAAAGGTTAGCCACAATTGATATGGACATCCCGCAAGATTCTCACTATAAAATGGGTGTGTTTGTGATCGGTTCAATACAAGATACACCTTTTAGCTACTTTACTAACAGTAAAAATGAAAAACTGTCCAAGCCAATGTGCAGAACAAAGTAAATGAAAGAGTGGAAGACAAGAACTAATGTATTGTAATTTGTATGTGCATAAGAAGAACAAAAAAATTCACTTTTCAAATGTCATAAACAACTTATACAGACCTTAAATCCAGATCTCCGAATTGCAATTGCCACCGAACAAAATTGAGGATAATCCTTCAACTTTGAAATAACATATGATTTGCCAATCTGCAAGGAAGTTCCATTATAAGATAAAGGTCATCGCTAACATAAGGCCAATCTTCTCTTCAATGCACAATAACACGAGTTAAGATACTCACAGTTCTTCCCAGAAAAAATGCAGCCCCTGCACCAAGAGTAGCACCAATGGAGTCGGCCAAAAAGCCCACAGGCAGCCCAAAAAGATAACCACCGCCTAACTGAAAGATGGACAACAAGTGAAATGAGAGTGGAGGTAACAATATTGGCTAATATCAGACACAGTAGTTACTGCTTACAGTAAGTACTGAAGCTGGAACAGCCAAGACTGTCAAAGGAATGTACGCGACAGCCCTGCATATCACCCAAAGAAATATATGTTGAGATGTCTATGCATAGAAATTTCAGTTTCAGCATTGAGAAAATGGCGAAATTAGAATCGACTTACAGCACCAGGGGACCCCATGGCCCAAGATCCTGCTCAACCCATACCAAAAAATCCTTCAGGTACTGAGAAAACAATTCTTTCCGTCAGTGAAATGAGAAGCCTAATTTACATGGTAAAATCCATCAAAGGCAAGCTAAACTAGTAATTTAAGTGGGATTAACTACTATTCGAATAAGATACCGGATTTTTTCTTCAGAAAATATTTATCTCTTAGTAGAATATAAGCACCACATGCCATGATCTTTAAGAAGGAAAAACAAACTCAATTCCAAGACATCCAGATGGTAATTGGGGGTTCCTAATGCAGACATTGAAATAGCAATGCCATAAATATGTGGTGCGAAACCCCAAGATCACATACTTAGAAAACTCAATGAATCATATTCATCCCATTCAAAAAGAAAGATTCAAAAAAGCAACTCATAAATCCTCAGATAATGTCAAGACGCAAACAAATTCAACAATATCGCAAAATCATCAAATTCAACACATATGCCGGAAACCTATTTCAGATTCATGATAGAACAAGCGAAAATCCCCCCAAAAAAATAAACAAATCAAGCAATCGAAAAGCGAAAACAAGACCAACCCAGATGAGAAAAAGGGCACCTTTTCAATGGGTAAAGTAAAAAAAGCGGTGACAACAGCTGCGGCGAGGAGGAGGAGGATGGTGATCCTGAGAGCCGAACCCCAAGTGAAAGCCATGGAGGAGAGCCTGCGACGCCAAGGCCTGCACTCGTCGTCTTGGTCGTCGTATTCGGGTTCAGCTTGCTTAAACGACAAGCGAGGCCTCAAGCCCCCAAGGTTTGCCAGATTTGTCGTTTTGGGACCAAAAATGAAACGAAACTCCCCAACCCCAGATTAGGCTTTAGGCCAATCCAATAAAAACAAGAACACCCAAAAAAAAAAACCACAGAATCTTAAGCCTTCGATTATGTCGTACGTGGAAGCACGGTATATGGGACTTGGGAAATTTGAGATAGAAACAGTAGTAGTTGGATTAATTAAGATTTAAGCTCAAAAGTCCTATGTTAATGTTATTATCTTCATTCTTATTCTTATCTGATCTCATCTGTTATGGGTTTACTTCTTTCTTCAGGCTTTTTGCGTGAGGGTGCCAACGCGTGATCCACACGGCGTGGTTTGGTTCTACCATAATGGGCTAACCATTTTGAGCCCGATTAGTTTTAATCTGGGCTTGGTCTCGTTCAACAAGTCCGAAGTGAACCTAGTTGGATCCAAGAATGAGTTGAATGGAGGAGGTTTTTCTTTTGGGCCTCAAGCAGGATGGCCCATTTTTCAAATTCATTGGAAAAGGAGAAATTACACATTATACGGTGTTTTTGTCAAAAAGTTTGAAAAATACGGTGGTCAGAAGATGTGATACGGTTTTTATTAGAAAAATACCATTTTTTTAAAATATTTAGAAAAATATCATTTTTAAAATAGTAACTAGTACCTGGTAATCAATTTCTGGAAACTGGTAACTAGTAACTAAAGCTATTTATAGCTAGTATATAACTAGTAATCAGTAATCGGTAACCAGTTTTCAGAAACTAGTAACCAGTAACCATTTTTAAAATGGTATTTTTCTAAATATTTTTTAAAAAGTGATATTTTTCTATAAAAATTTGGAAAAAGTGTGAGTTCCGTATTTTTGTAATTCTTTTAGTTTTTATATGTAAAAGTGATAGAAACTCATTGGAAAAGAGAAAGAGGAAATTTGATTTTTTATGATAATTTTTCAAAAAAATTGAAAAATCTCGGAATTTAAAATTGTTCTGAAGAACTCCGGATTCAATTATAAAAATATCACTTTTAAAAATATTTAGAAAAATACCACTTTTTATTAACTGATGAGACACTTAAAGTAGCTAGTCGAGTTACCTGAGGTAACTTGAACAGTTACTTCAAGTAACTGAATTGGTTACTCTAAGTAACCTAACTAGTTACCTCGAGTACTATTGAAAAATACCAATTTTGAAAAATAGTATTTTTCTAAATATTTTTTAAAAATGTTATTTTTCTAATAATACTTTTAAATAGTGATATTTTTCTAAATCAAACCGGGATTTTCCAAAAAAATCAGTCCATCTGGGATTTATCAAATTTTAGTACTTTGGACCTGGATTTTTGTAATAAGCCCAAAGAGAAATTAGGTTAAATACGCACAAAAATGTATAGAATTTGGGGATATGCTTCCTCTAATAAATGTTTGAAGAGTGACTTTATTGCCATCTCTTATCTACTCTCTGTAGACATAAGTTCTAAAAAAGTTTTAATACCAAAAAATCGCTTGATAAAATTACATCTAACTACACAATATTCTAATTAAAAAGACGGCTCTCCACACACTTTTAATGGGGGGAAAAAAAGCTAAATACCTCTTATAAAGTTAATTCGTAATAAAAATTATTTATAATTGTTCTTTTTTCATATTAAAAAGGTACATATATATCAGAAAAGCAAAACATGAAAAATTATTAGTATTGTTGTAATTATGATTATTAAACGTACACGCATCGATATAGCATTTTTCTAGAAAATATCATAAATAATGGAAATATGATTTTATTAGTGTTATTATAGTGATGTACATACGTTGTCCTAATTTGAAAAAACATAAGTAGTTAGAATACACAATATGACAATATGTCCAAATTTTGTTTGTAATTTGCATGTGTTCCTAGCATCACTGCATTTTTATTGATATAGTATTGGTGGAAGTATTGACTACTAGGCTTATTTTTTCCCTTTTCCACTTCTCTCCACTCTCTCACTCGGCCCTAGCCTTCTCCTTCCTTCTGTTGCCTAGCCCCTCTAGTCGTCGTTGGCTGCGTTAGTTGAGGTGTACTTTACGTCTAAGTTGCTCCATTTAACATCCATGGACTCTTGGATAAGAATTATTTATTTGTGTTTTGTTTATTTGGTTGAGTTGATTTTAGATAATTTGATTTCCTTTTTCAGTGTAATCTTAGATAAGTTTCGACTATAATTTTGGTTTAACAAGTAGGAAAACCAATAAAAAGCACGAAACAATGCCTTGGGCTAAAAGAAACAGGATTTTTAAAAAAATAAAATAAATTAGGCTCATTACCGTTTGTTTGCCTTATATTTCACAAATATCCACTTTCTCATTTTAATAGTTTTATTCTCATTTTGAGGTATAAATTTCATGTTTAAAATAAGTGTGATATATATTTACAATATGGATATATATTATGTTATACATCATAAAATGTACACCCGATATTATGTATACTTTTTAAACACGAAATGTGTACTTTATATCAAGGTATATATACCTCATGTATAAAATAAATGTGATATACATTTTTCCAATAATGGGTATGAATCTATTAAAAATAAAGAAATGGGTATTTATGCAAATATGATTTAAAAAGAAGGATATTATGTACTTTTCCAAAAGACTGGAAAAAAAATCGGGTCCCAAGATAAACTCAAATCGAACCAACACGTACCAGAGTTGGGTTACGTATGTTCGGTTAGAAAATTGGGAAAAGAACATGAATATATGACTAATTTGCGCCAAAACGATTTTTCTATAAATTTTTTTAAAATGATATTTCTAGGAATGTCGAAAGCTTTACGACTTGTAGTCAAAAGTTTTTGTCCATTATTTATGATATTTTTAAGAGTTTTCATGGTAAAAAAAATTTGACAACAAACCAAAAAGTCGTTGATATTTCAGAAAATGTCATTTTAAAAAACTTATAAAAAAGGTCATTTAGGCTCGATTACTCCTACTGGTGTCCTTTCCCCTTTAGAAAATGGGAAAGGCATAACCAGCACTAATTAAAAAAAAAAAAACTAAAAAATACGATATCCTCAAAATAATTATTTTTCTGTACAACAATACATTTTTCTAAATATTTTAGTTATACGAAACTAATACATTTTTCTAAATATTTTAGTTATAAGAAACTAATTGCATTATTTTCTAGAAACCAGAACCAAATTGGTTTTAAACAGAGAAACTCGTAATCATTAAATAGAGAAACCAATGGCCAAATCCCAAAGAAATTAGTAATCAAAATATTTAGAAAAATGTCATAGAATGTCGTACGGAAAAATAATAATTTTGGGAAAGTGTCCAAATCTCTTAAAAAATGGGCCTGAACAACCCAATCAAAACGAAGTTCACCCACAATATTAACTAATATACTCATACGTAGGGGAACTGATTGTAGAAATTGCCCATACGTAAAACTAAATATTAGTAAAAAAAAAAAAAATCTTTTGAAGATCAAGTGTCCAAAACAGAAACCCAGGCCACTATTCTTGGCTTTAAGAAATTAATCTGGGTACTAGTTTTTAGGTTGATGTTTTCAAAAATATAGAGTTGGTCTAAAAATTGAAAAATACTACACACACCAACAATACTAGGGAACTCTGACAGTCGCCCAATGGGTGACAAGGTCTAGTGATGACTTGGAAAATCACCAACCAGTTGACCAGCAAACAGCAGGTCACCTGGCGGGTGATTTGGTGGGATGGATACCCGTTTGAGTTTGACGTCGGTCTTCGGGCGGTCACCTACAAGGTGACTCAAGCAAGGGCCGACGGGTGAGTTTGGTACCCAAATTTGGATTTTGCAATTTCTCGTCTCATTACATAAAATCTTGTGTGAATTCTCTTTTCCTATACGGCCTTTTGCATTTTTATTTTAGATTGTCAGCCTAAGATATGTAGTTGTCCTAGTTAACTTTGGCCCCATTTAGTACAAACCATTTATTTCTGCCACGGTCCAACCAGTCCTTTAGTAGGCCCAAGTTACTTGATTGAAAAATGCTAAAAGATCATGCTAAATCTCACCGGTCGGCTATAATCACTAGTGATCTTTGATGTTTAAAATCGATTTTTGAATCTGTCAGAAATTATGGGTAGTCCTTGTACCATAATATCCAAGTCTTAAAGAGTTTTTTTAAATCATATCATTATGTCATTGGCTAGAGACTTAGAGCTTGTATTGATCTATCTGGTTTGGATTTTAGATAAGCAAAGTCTTTCATACTTTAAATCACTCCAGGCAAACCAAACTTAGTTTGCCCTGGTAAACTCCTAATTGAGTGATGCAGCTGACCTACTTAGGCTGTTGTATGTATATCCATTTCAATTTAGGCTAAATCAGACACCTTTTTCAATACCCATGTCTTTCTGAAACTGTGTCGAGATTACATTCACTCAGAGAGGTAGTTCTAACATCAAAGACAACGACATAAAGATAGAAGAAATTGGATAAACATGAATACTTTTTGAGACTCCAACATTCAATCCTTTCAGTCTTTAGCAGCTTTGAACAAAAGGCAAAAAGTAATCTTCATTTATAAGACAAGTTATTAGCACCAGATACCTTTCTCAAGTTGTCAGACTTCTGCTATTTTAATCTGCTTTTACTAGAATTTAAAGTTCGTGAGGTAAGATCTCAAGAAATGAAAATGTATTGCAAAGACCATAGTGTACATGTAAGTAGCATTATAACAATATAAGACTGAACCTTCTAAGCGAACAAGTATAACCTCATTCTTCTATGGACTCGGTTAAACTTGACGCTGAGGTAGAGGAACAAGAGAAAGATTTGAACTAATTAAGTACATTCTTCTTCGAGTAACTCTAGAACCGCTCATAATCTACTGGATATGCATGTATCTAAAACCATACATGGTAAAAATCAATACTTACAACAAAAAATTAAGAATGCCAGCCGTTTCTTTCTTAAATGAACAAAAATGAATCATTATAAGGTAACACACTATATATATCTCATATATGCTTCCCCTCCGAGTGGCAAAGCTGTAGTAAACCTCTTTCCTTTCTAGTCTCTTACCATGCATTTCAAGCAATGCCCTGAATTTGGTATTCACTTTGTAGCGCCACAAAGCCCCTTCGCCATGTGCTTCTCTCTCGTCCTTAGGGAAGTCCGGAAATGGATTCTGAACCGCTGGAGATTTAGACGAAATAATTTTGCATTACTTTCTATCTTACACAGAGAGCATTCAGCAGAACATGAGCCAACATGAGGTCAACAAAATACTGGTGCCCAATTTGGCCATCCCGCCACTTTAACTTTGCTGGAGCCCTACCGTAGTGAACCCCGTCATTGCAACGGTTATCAAAATGCCATGGGAAAGTCATATCAAAATTATCGATCACACCAGATATAACCCCAGCCTGCCTTAACTTCTCCAAGAGTACCCAATTGAAAGCCTCCATCTTGCTGGGATTGAAGCCTAAAGATCTGGCATAACCACCAGTGGCTACCGTTGTGCGGTAGAAAACTTTTGGGACCTTCAGTCCCCTTTGCCTTACAGACTCCAGAATTTCTGCCCAAAAGGAAGCTGCATAATATGCCCCTTTGGAGTATGCTCTTATGGTAGACCAAAAGATTCCATCATGTAAACCAGAATTCATAATTACAGTGTCTGGAACTGTGTCTTCTGAGAAGTACCTTTTTACCAAGTTCCGAAAACCTTCGTCTTTCAAAGAATTCAAACCTTGGTAGTTCTGTGTTTCGTTCCAATGGCCATTAAAGATGCTTGTGATTCGAACTGTCTGAGAAGGGTCCTTTGGATTGGAGAAGTTCATATCGAACCGTCTAGGAACTGATTTTATTTCAGGCAGATCCAAGATGAAATTAAGAATGTTTCGAATCGTGTCAACATGATTGGAGTCTCCCCAGAAGAAAATCCACCTATTATTCAAGCAATTCCAAGCAGAATCAGACGAAAACAATCTAAATGAACAATGTGTTGAGTAAACCCAGCCATTACTCTCCAACGATCCCAATGAACCATCACACCAAGGATTCTGGCACGGAAAATCCGCAACCAGGCACCGGTACCGCCCGTCATTCCCGACTTTGCAAGCATCATTTTTCCCATGCCTAGTCCACCTTCCGGCCCAAATGTCTCGACCGAAATCAGATTCTTGGCAAAGCTGTAGCTCTGGCAATTGAGCTGAGCTTTTATAGAACCGAATTCGAATCTTACGAAGTTCTCGATCATAGGCAAATCTAGAAGGCGAAAACTTAAGACCCTCAAAGTGCCTAAAAAGGAGTATTATAGTAAGATTATAGGTGCCCACGAAATCTGGATGAACTTGAAGTGAAACAGAGTAAGACCCATTTCCAAAATCTCTCACCAAAGGCCTAGATTTCCATGAATCCCCAGAAAGATCAGTCTCGAAGTAATCCCCACCTAAGCAACGAGGGTTCTTAGCCTCATCCAAAGATTGAAACCCAAATTCATGGATTTCACCGGCTGGTAACTCAACCAAATCCTCACCGTCCAAACCAGGAACTGCAATCTCCACCGTCCGAGAATCCCTACAAGGCTGTCCTCCCGGAGATAACCACCGGGCCAGAAGATTCGTCGTCACGTTGGGCTCTAACTCAGCTTCAACCCAACTCAAACTCGCCGGGACTGAAGCTACAGGCCAAGTTTGACTCGGCTCCGACTCAGTAGACACATAAGATGAATTCATACTCGAAAGTGGTTCATACTGAGTAAAATTAAGTGGGTTGTCGAGATTGAAGTTGATACTCAACTGGGTCGAGTTGGTTTCATTCTGGGTCTGGTTAATTACAATGCTAGAAGAGTTTAAACGAAAACCGCCATTGATATGGGTTAGATTACCTCGGCCAGTGGAACTAACCTTCATAGTGAGGAAATCTTGGTTAGACCTCCAAGCTTCAAGAAAGGACCTTATGGTGCAACCGTCGATGCTCCAAACCACCACCATGGAGACAAGAACCAGACTCGTCAGAAGCCCAAACCGCCATTGGAGCAATGGACTCGACCATGGAAGACATGGGTTTGATGAAGACCAGTTAACTCCCTTCTCCTTCATCTGCAAAACTGAAAAAATAAAAAAATAAAAAAACAAATAAACAGGGGTATTTGTATATATAAATCTGCGTGTGTTCACAAAGATGAAAACTTTACTAAAGAAAGTTACTTCAAGTGCTTACGATTTTCTCGAGAAATTATGTTCAAGATTTTCCTATCTAACGAGAAAATCAATATGCAGTCTTTCGATGTTAAACGATACTGAGTTTTTTTTTTTTTTTTTAATTTTTATGAGAGGAAGAGGAATGTTTTTCAAGAACATACGGCGGAGGGACACGGTTAGAAAAAATGGTTATTTTGGTGGAATAAATAATCTATAATATATAAACATTATATAAATTCCAAATTAGTACAACAATACAAAATAAATAAAGATTATAAAATAATAAGATAAAAAAATAATGAGAGGGGGCTACGTGGATGGAAGTTGGGAATCCAAGAAGTCACTAAACAAGGTGATCACTAATCACAAGAATAGAAAAGCTGGTGGTAGAGGACCAAATTCTAATTTTAAGAACGAAAATACCCTTGAAAGGGGTTAATAAAATTACTTACGAGGAATAGTGGTACTGGTGATCCTCACCGACAATGGAAGAGTAAGATGGGACAGGGGCATTTACGTCATTGTGAGTTCATATTATTGGATTAGTTGTTCATTAATGTATCAAAATGGGCATCACGTGAAGATGTTTGATGGAGTTGCTATGTATATGAATCAATGAACCCAAAAGCCGACCCATTAAGTAAGGCATATGTTGTGCCAACAAAACAAACCCATGATCATGCACATTAAACGAAAATTCTTAATTAATTAAAAAAATAAATTATTGTTCTAAATATTGTAATCATCCTTATGTTGTGTATAAATATTGGTTAATCTAAGTTAGATTAACTATGCAATCATCCTTATGTTGTAACCAACTAGAACAATATTGTAAGTTATAGACAATGACCAGCTAAATTTTTTTTTTGAAAAAAAATTGAGATAAAGACAATGACTTGTATTGAAAAACATGAATAGGAAGGTAAAAACTACTTGTGAAAATGAATTAATACATATATAAGTGCTTTTGTCTTCACCTAATTGACAACAATATAATAATAACAATTTAATATTATTATCGTTATTTTCAGCAATAGATTCCCAATTTTTCTGAGAACAACATTCCAATAATGACTTTTTGTAGTAAAATATGTACAATTCCGAATGAGAATTGAATAAATTAGTCTATGAATTATAATAATATGCAGAAAGACTAATATAATAACATTGTTTAAGATAGTAGCTAGAAATGAGCCCCTTTTTTTTTCATATCTTAATCATCATTTGCACACTTTTTCAGCTAACCTTGTATTGGTTATGTCACCAAACGATGATATAGATGGCCATGTATGATATTAGAGATCCAAACTTGAGCAGAAAATTGGTGAAAATACGCGAATATGCAACTTTCTTCTATCAATTGATAACGAGTTTTGATGGGTCACAGATGACCCTTAAAAAACTCGATTTAAACTTGTTAAACTCTTGAGGGAAAATGAACAAAGTTTCTAGGGTTATAGGAGAATAAATTAGGATACTTTTTCTCTCCAATTTTGGAATACATGGTTTTGTCATGCTAACTAAATAATCTTCTTGTCTAAGATTGCAGGTTCTCGATTTTGCTATCACCAACTTTATCCCTTAATTACTCCCTGGATTCTCGATAAGTATCATTAGGCTTTTCTTAATTTGCTATAGCCAATATAGGAATTAGGAGACTTTTTCCTTTGATTCTGGTCAATTCATTATTTACGCAAATACAGATTAGATATAATCTTGTGTGTACAATGTACATAAGTAATATATCCATCCCATACAGCAAAAAAATAAAAAATCTTCACGGTAACAGATGGTTGATTATAGATACTCAAACATAGCAACTACACAACTTTTGCCTTTTGCCTTTTTCTTTATTTGCTTTTCATTTTTTTTTTTAAAGATAGAAATTAGCCATAATTTTCAACTATATTTCGGTACGTAGAAAATGAAGGCCAGTAGGCCACTCGTTCTTTTTGATACCTTTATTGCATAAACACTCATTATTATGTCCCAACGATCCTCTACACAAAAGAGAAAAAGGTATGCCAAAAACTTTTTTTTTACAAAAAATATATGAACCGCGCTGAATCTAATCAAACACAAGAAGTTATTGGGCGCTTAATGTGCTCTACATTTAAAAAAATAAATAAATAAAGATCTGATTTGGCCAAACTCGCTACTACTTGTATGGATTATGTTTTTTATTTCATTATGTATAAGAAATAAGGATTTGATAAATAAATGATGCAATAGTTAATTATATTGTTTTTGTTTGTTGGATATTTGGGAAAGTGTTTAGTTTGTTAGAATCGGTGACCTGTCACACTTAGGATGTGCATGATGATGAAAAATTAAGAAGTACCAGCAAGTTGGGATGTAATATGAATAGCATTATGATTCCACAAATTAGTTCATCTCATTTGTTATATACGAACATATTATTATAGCAAGAAATCAATCAATATTACAAGTTAATATCCATTATTGATAAGAAGTTGAAGTGGCTTAGAAAACTCAATAACATATATAAATAAATAATAGAGTCCTTAAAAAGGTAATGACGGGTAGGGGTGTTCAAGAAAATCGGTGCACTAAGGAAATCGATCACACCGAACCAAATTAAACCGAAATCGGTGGTTTTTTTTCATCTACGGCCAATCATGGTTTAAAAAAATACCAAACTGACCGGTGCGGTGCAGTTTACAGTTTTTGATGAATATGGTCGGTTTTAAACCGAATCGCCCAAAATATTTGTAATATATATATTTTTGTCATAATTTTCTATGATTAATATTTTAGATGATGGTAAATAATTATTTTTGGTTTAATTTTTGGACTTTCAATTAGGTTGTAAAAGATGTGATGTATTTTTTTTTTCTTTGTTTTAAAAAGTATTTTTTTTAAAAAAAATAAAGCTTAAATAGTGAAGACCCAATCTATCAAAGCCTAAACTCGTTATTACAAGAGCCTAAAACTCAAACCGTGGAAACCATCCAAATTGCACCGCAAAATGTAGGTGCGGTTTGAGCGGTTTTGATCAACAATGACAGACCGCGCGGTCTGGTGACCTAGCAAAACTGCACATGCGATTTAGTCAACATATAGAGGGTTGAGACCAGCCAAACTGGACCGTAAACACCCCTAGTGATGGGGATCAATCTAAATGTTGATCAATACTTTTCAATTTTAATGCTTTGACAAATGTTTGATGGCGTAAGCAGGAGAAAGATAGTAATAATTTGTCAACTAAATTATAATCCATATTTTTTCATGTAATTTTTCTACTATATATAGTCCAAAACAGGAACCCCATACGAGCTGTACTCTTCCATGTATCATTGGGGTACAGTTGGTGGAGTTGTGAAAACACTGGGGACCAAAACAAGGAGGAACTTTCACCTAATTCTTAATTTTTATTTGTTTAAGAAGTTAAAAACTTTCAATTTCGTCGACCCTTGAAAATGCAAATGATAAGGTAATTTAATGTGAGCAATAAATGGCGTCCTATGGCATGGTGGTGGGCCGGTGAACTTTCAGTTTTCATTATTGTGGTCCGTGGACGAGATAGCACCAATTTATAAAGAGATTTTGGTATATGTGACTATGTGAAAGACTTGATGCTGACTCTAAATTTCTAATGTGACAACTGGGTTTGATTTATTTTTATTAGAAAAAGAGTAACCATACTCTTATCTAAGAAAATTCCCTACGTATAAAAGTAGGTGGAAGCTTTGAAATCTAAGATACCCCATTCTCCGTGTGCTGTAAGTCGTTATAAATGGCTGAATTTAACCTCCCAAGAAAGTAAAAAAAGTATAGAACTTTGGATTAATGGTGTCATTGATGTGGTGCCAACCCCACCAACAACCAACCAACTATGTTTTTCCGCGTCTGCTCTTGATAAGTTAAGATTACCACTTAATGAAATGGGTGTAGTAGTTAGACATTTGGATTAGGATTTTGGATTTTTAATTTCTTATTAGTGAGAGTGTTCAAGTTGTTATATCAAGGTGTTTAGTCTCATGTGAGTGTGTTTAGTTCTAGAGAGATTGTTGAGCCTAATCCTCTTTCACCACTAACAATCAACAAACAATGCTATTTACTACTACCATAATTAATAAACATGACTTATATCACCTATTTATCGCATACTTTATTTAAGAGTCCTACATTGTGTCGTAAGAAAACTTGTAAAACAATATATATTTTGCCAACTCACATCGTTTAACATCTTTAGGTTATATCTACGAATATGTCCATTGTCCCTCTAGCGCCAATTCAGAATCAAAAAGTTAATTCGTAACCTAGTAGCTAAGGAAAACAATTCTAAAATTCTCAAACCAATCTAAAGTTTAAGGTACAAAAGTGCAGTGTACTAAAAACACAATTTATATGAATAGGACCAATTACAAATATAAGGTTTAACTTTAGTTTTTATTTTATTTATTTTATAAATTCATCTTTCTTCAAGATTACATTTCACCCATCGGATTTGTAACATAAGATTTCAATTTACCTATTTTGGAAAAAAAAAAAAAAAAAAAGAAAAGTTGAGAGCGTTGAATTATTTCCAAATAGCTTCTTAAATAGTAGATTTTTCTAAAAATTTTGATTTGTATGATATTAACTTTTTATTAATTTATAAGCTGTTTTGAAATAGTATATATTTCAAAACACTAAACAAAAATGACATTTTCTCTAATTAAAACTTTTTCCGTATACTTAAATGTCACAAGGATAAAATTGATGTAGCTTCTAACAAAAACTATAGGGATTTATCCTAGTATTTTTTTTTTTAGCCGTTTGATAATCATGCTATAATAATAATTATCAATGCTATAATGATGTGAGGAGTAAGGAAAAAAAAGTAAAATAAATATATATTATTTAATATTTTTTCTATTTTTTAATATAAAAAAATGTGTAAAATAAATTTTAATTAAATAAAATAATAGTTAATAGAAAATTAATATTTTTTTTCAGCCGTTTCATCAATCATCAAGGCTATAATAATATGAGGAGTAAAGAAAAAAAAATAAAATAAATATACATTATTTAATATGTTTTTTATTTTTTAACATAAAAAAATGTGTAAAATGAATTTTAATTAAATAAAATAATAGTTAATAGAAAAAAAATATCTTCTGAATTGATGCCCTCCGTGTGCGTGTGTATATGTATATATAATTTCCCAAGAAACGTACAATATTTTGTTCTTGAAAATTAAACAGATACATCATTACAAAAGAATTCAACCTGAAGCTGGCATAAGTGGTTGGATACACGTGTACGTGAGCGATCGAAGTTAAAGTATCTTATTCAAAATTTTTATTAAAAAAAAAATCTAGAAAAAAAACTAGAAAGAATGAGATATTTGGAATGATTCCAAAAAGGATATAGACAGGTTCCAGGAAGACATCGATGTGAACGCATTGTTCTATCAGAAAGTGCTTGATTGCGCTACATCCTCGACTGTTTTATTTCGTTTTGTTTTTCTCTCTTTCGTTTTTCCTTTTTTTTTTTTTTGCCACAAATATTCTAGCAAGTATCATATTGTAGATAATACCCATGAAAAGCAGTGATAAGCAACGACTCAGCATGGATGACTATTTCAATGCAGATATAATAGTTTCTTTTGCGGTAATAGGAAAATACCACATCTTCGGATTGGTAGAACTAGAATAAGTCATAAACAATACAAGTAACAATTATCGATTTTCTTATTTCGGTGTTAAACCAACCACATTAATGAAAATGTATGTATTATTGTATAGCAATGTTATGGAAATTTTTTTTTTTCCCACTTTTTCGGGGAAAAAAAAGAGAAATAATTATGAACAGAAACTTAACTTGTTTAGATCTAGGAGAAAAGAAAAATGGTATAAACAAAAATCCATGTGAGACACGACCGGAATAAACAATTTAGGTCTCGTATCACAAGAACTTCCATAGAGACGACAAAACCAATCAACGGAGTAACTCCAAACAATGCTGAGAAAGCCAAAGCATGGTTGAAGCGAAAGAAAAATTTTCTTCGCAAATTAATAGGATCGCTTTTTCGCTTGTTTCTTTCTCGACACC
Source organism: Trema orientale (assembly GCA_002914845.1). Classification (NCBI taxonomy): domain Eukaryota; kingdom Viridiplantae; phylum Streptophyta; class Magnoliopsida; order Rosales; family Cannabaceae; genus Trema; species Trema orientale. The sequence continues at coordinate 1,776,241 of JXTC01000005.1, forward strand.
AGCTCACCAATCAGGTCATCAATGCAATAGGATGCACATAACAGCTAATATATAAAGAAATTGAAGAAGAAGAAAAAAGAAAAAGAAAAGAAAAACCTTGCACAATTGAATTAGGCAAAACAATAAGAATAACAAGAAAAAGGATTAGAAATGATAGAAAAGTTACATCAAGGCACCACGCTAATTCCACGGATCATCCCAACCACTGGGTCCCTCTCTCTTAACAAAATCAATGATTGCCTTGACAGCTTCATCTACTCTGTTTGAGAGGGAGTGATTTCCATATTCAATTTCAACTTTCTCCGCACCCCCCATTGCTCTGCACAATCTGCAAACGGTTTTCAAAAAAAACCAAAAGGATCATTAATCAAATACTAGATACTCTCACTTTCTACAAAAAGCATAAATGTGCAGGATAGCGGGAGCACGAGTCCTGCACCCGCATATAAAAGAAAACACAAAAAAAGACATTTTATTTTCCTATTGTCTATGTGAACACAAAAATTCATGCAGAAAGTAAACCCGAAATAATTACTACTGTTACCTTTCAACCAATGCCTTTTTGTCAACATAGTCTGGCACATATTCATCAGACATGGAAAAGATGACCTGCAAAAGTACATGACAGAAGTAATATTTTGTAATATAACATGTAATATTGTGGCTACGAAGATGATCTTGTTGATATCTACAAAGTTACCAAGAAAAATCCGTCCACACTTTTCTTAATTAAGTTTGCTGATTAATATACAAGGTCGTTTCCCAGTGACATTCCCACCGAACATTGTGTGTTGGTATGGAAATTTGCACACTATTCAATCTTTGCTACTTCTATCCTTTCTTACGTGGTTGAAAAGAAAATCTGGTTTCTCCTTGTGTTAAGGTACGCTCTTGGTGGCTTTCTAATTTGTGTTGATATAAATGGCAAACATTTCTGCAAAAACTAGAAAAAGTAAATATGGAACTCATACCTGGCAAGGTGTGTTAGACATGTGTCCAAGTCTCATTCTCAGTTGGTCATCACTGAGGTCGGAACTGAACATGTCATCATCTCCCATGTATGCGCATAGGGAGTGATACCTGCAAGGCAATTAGTTCTTCAGGGAGGGAGCAGTGGCATAAGGAAAAAAAAATCTCATATGCACAATCCATTTAGTTGCCAACTTTTTCGTGAGATAGGATAAAGCGGAGATGCTATATTTACACAGGAAATACTCCTAAATAAACAAACGCAAAATGAAGTGAAAATACACTAGGAGAGGATAACGAAGTTGTTGCAACAAATAGGAAATGAAATTCTACAGAGCAAAGAAAGTGGACCTGCCTATATGCTATAGGTGAGAAAACATGAGTATACCAACCTATTGGCCGTTATTGGGGCAGTTGGATCCGCCTCCCTAGGCATTAGTTCTGAACCACAGCCTTCACTTATCATGGATGAAGCCATGTCAATCATACCAGCTGTTTCAGGAAGAGTTGCTCTGTATTCTCGATCACTTACTGGGGCCTGACCATTGCATTCCAGTAAGCATTTTGACAAAGCTATTTGTAAGAGCAAACACATAGGCAACAGAGGACAAAAGTTGTTGCCAAAGTCAATATGAAACCTGATATGCCAATTAAAAGGCATCTAATCTTGAAAGTAGGAAAACGCCCAAAACAATTTTGCCTATTCTGTAACATACACATCATCCAGCATTGATATCCCAACGCTCATTCGATGATAAATGCTAAAATTATGTACCGTAAGAGACCAATGGTCATCAGTGTAGTACTAAGTAGAGTTAACATTATCATCACTATTCCAAGTGTCATGTACAAAAAATAAACTATGGGCCAGTTTGCATCAATGTTAAGAAGCCTAAATGGAATCAAAAAGTTAGTAGTTTAGTACCTGCAAAATGGCAGCACGGACTGCTCTGGAGCACGCAGCATTTGTTCGCATATAATGCACAATATCCTAGAGTTGAAACCAAGATATTTTTTTACCACAACAATTTTGAACTTTAATTATGATTGTTCGATTTTACTTCACATATAGTTCAAGTTAAGATTCAGAGCACTAACCTGACAGCCGGTACTATGACCAAGTAGTACTACACCCTCAGAGTCTTCTTTGTTTATAAAATGACTTATCAGCTGATCAAGCTCCATAGCGTCCTTTGAGATCCAAAAGGTGAAAGTATCTTTTTTAAGTAAATCAGAAAATAAAATAAAATAAAATGTCGATCTATTGCACAGAAAAGCAATAAACCAAAAGACAAAAACAGACACAGCTGAGGCCCGAGGGTCATCTGCAGGACCTCAATCCAATATAGTCATACTACAGACAGAAACTTGAAAACATGGAAGATTGCTAGTCATGGGTCAAAATGCTGAAGATTCAAATATTTAAAAGCCTAGCACTGCAAGATAATAACTAAATCAACTGAATATTTCTTGACTTGTTTCTTAAGCTCATCAGATTTCTTCTCATTCCACATTTAATTATCCCTCAAGCCAGTGCTTCTAGTAAGTCGTAGTGTCGTACATGCTATACACGAAAAATTAAGTTACTTCTTTAGTATAAAAATCATGTGACGTAAGAAAGAAAACTTTACAACAGGTTACATCTATTAGTTTTTATTTCCAAAAGACACCTTGTAGTCAGATTGCAAAATGACGAGCAAGCCACACGCACACAAACAGAAAAACAGAACAGACAAGCTGTTTGACTGCATCATTACTATATTGCAATATGTTCTTAAACTAGAAACATTATAGATTGCAATCACCATCAAAAAAAAAAAAAAAAAGAGAGAGAGGGGGAGAGGGACCATAGTATGATTTACTTGTTGCAAGCTGGAGGTGCCAAATCCAGTATATGACGATGACATGAGAAATTGAACGAGTGACCATTTCTCTTTATCCAAAGCAATTGCAAGAGGTTCCAAATATCTACACATCAAATAAAGTACACGACAGGAAACAAGGATTTAGAAGATGCATTAAGAATCTAGAAATGTTTTACCGAAGTGTGGATATTGATTAAGGTTCTCCGTTAACATCTTTCTGAAAATGTAAACTAGGTCAATTTTCACACAGAGAGCTTTTCACCGTGGGGTGCTCCAGTTTTGTTTGTGAAAAAGAAAGATGGGACTATGAGGCTTTACATTGATTATAGAGAGTTGAATAGTGCCATATGCCAATAAAATAAAGCCAATAGTATAACCCATACTCAGTTGCCAGAAACCCATCGGTCAGCCCACCAATAAAAATTACTTGCTGCTTGTAATCACCTGTTTTAAAAGCAACCTGGATAGCAATTAGCAGGGATAATTATCAGTACCCATCAATTTGTTTCGAAAAATAAGTTAAAGCAGACGCGATTTGCGTATAATAGGTGAACAAATCACGGTATCTGATAGCTGGGTTAGGATTAACACCTCACACTAAACAAAGCAAGTAAAGGGAAAAACTTCAATAACAAAATTAACATTGCAGAAACAAATCTTCCTAAATAATGGCCCTTTTCTGAATTGAATTTCTAAAACGAGGCATGCTAGTGATTAGTTTAACAACACTCTAAAATTAACACTCATCTTAGCTACTAAAACTAATATTTTCTCATATATAAAACATTGTTTAAACTTCGTTTCAGTTTTGAAGCATCAAAAAGCTGTAAATGAACCAAATTGAAGCACTCGGATCAATCAAGTAATTTGCAGAGATCGAAGTTCAGTTCACTCAACCTAAATTCAAATCAAATCACGGACCTGAATAGGCTTGGAGCCGTACTTGAACAACACTCCCCGGTACTGATTCTTCCGGACGACCGGACCAGCAAAGTCTCCAGCGCCGGAGCTTGTGGAGTTGGTACCCATCTTGACGCTCCCAGGCCGGTCGGACCGGCCGCGGACAATGCCGGAGAACCAAGAACCGGTCGAAGAAGACGAAGACGAAGAAGATGATGATGAAGATGTCAAGGAAGAGGAAGACGAAGTCGTCGTCGACGACGAGAGCGAGAGATTCATCTCAGAGAGCTCCGATTCAACTACTTCGTTCGCCCATATCTAGGGTTTCGATCTGAGAGACTTTGGTTTATCGAGCTTGACTCTTTGCAGAGGTTTGTAGAGAGAGAGAGAGAGAGAGAGAGAGAGAGAGAGAGAGATTTGGTGTAAGAGTTGGTACGATTTGTCTCTATCTCTCAGGAACGAAGAAGACCCTGATGACGTGGCGGATCAGCCAGCCGGTAGTTGCCACGCGCCTGCTTAAGAAGCGGCGCGTGTGGTTTAATGCTCTTCATTTGATGATGGGTCGTTTGTTAAGCTTTTCGGCCCCGCCCATCGACCATCGTTATACGGGCTTGCATCGGCTTGCATTTGATGTTGGGCCCAGGATGCTCCTTTTGTAGGGAAATTGACGGAAATAGTTCTTTTTTTTTTTTTTTGAGAAATTTAGGTGGATGACCAAAATTTTAAATTTGATTAAGTAGATGTCCACTTTTAAAATTTTATAGCAAAATATCCAGGTATATATATTTTTACACTTAGTAGATACAAATATCTACTAATTTTAGTTATCGTACTGAAATGCACTGGGTATATAATTTTTTATACTTGGTATATAAAATTTTGTACTTGGTATATATGCATATATACCGGATATTTTGCTATAACATTTGACAAATGGACATTTATTGAAATTGGGCTCAAAATTTGGTCATATTTCTATAAGCCCCTTTTTTTTTTTTTTTTGACAACTTGACTTTTTTTAGTCTCTTTTTTTAGAATGACTTTTCTAATACTCTTTATATAAAAAAAAGTCTAAAATACGTCTTCTATGAATAACCTTCCACTATCTTTTGTTACTATCTATCACAAATGTGTGAATCTTAGTTATACTTAAATATAAATTTTATAAATTATTCATAGCGATGTAAAACAAGCTGTGACTCTCAATCACAAAATTGTGACTAATTGTAATAAAATTATGAGTAATATAACAATTTAAAACATACATTGAAAGTTATCATAAATATTGTGAGACATAGTCATACAAATTCTAAGTACTTATAATCACGACGTAAAACAAACTGTGACCATCAGTTACAAAATTATGACACTGCCAATGTCTTCAAAAACTCACAATATTCGTAATAATGTAAAACAAACTGTCACTATCAATCATCAAATTTTGACTACCAGGAACAAGCAGAATAGTAGTTTCGCAATGACTATTTTTTTTCTCCAAAATAGACTAAAAAGGTCATTATTTTATACTGTAAAAGTCATTTTGAAAACAGAGACTAAAAAAGTCAAGTTGCCAAAAATATTCCGAATAATTTCTCCCTTTTGTAAAGTATTTGGACTTGGGGGGTTCTTTTATAAATGAGAACTTTACACTTAGTACCCGTTTTTATACTTTATTTTCATAAATACTTGTTTTAAATTTTTCTTTCAAAAGTACTCATTTTTTTAGTACACATTTCATGTGCAAAATATGAGTGGTATATATTTACAATATAAACTTTTACCTATGAGTATACATTTGGGTTAAGTAGATAATTACCACTTTTTTCAAATGTTTAATTAAATTTACCACTATTATTAGATTATACCACTTTTAGGAAGGAATTAGTCAAGAATTCATCAAGAATCCATTAAGAACCTGTAAAGAATCTGTCAAGATTACTACTGATGTCAAGAATCTATCAAGATTGTCAAGAACCTGTCAAGAATTCATCAAAAACCCGTCAATAATTCATAAAGAATCCATCAAGATCGTCAATAATCCGTCAAAAATTCATCAAGATCGCTGCTAATGTCAAGAATCGTTCTAGAATCCGTCAAGATCGTCAAGAATTCGTCAAGAATTCATCAAGAATTCATTTTAAAAAAGTAGCATGGTGGTAGATTTTATTAATGAGGGAAAAAAAAAGTGGTATACAGCTAATTTATTCTATACATTTCATGTTAAAATATGAATGGTATATATTTACAATATAAATATTTACTACGGCTTATATTTTTTATTATAAATTTGACCTATGGTATACAATTTGAAATGCATACTAATTTTTAGTGTAATTTTTATTCATGAAATGTATAGCATAGTATACATATACATTTAATGTAATAAAATATATATTATAGTATACATTTCATGTATAAAACATTGGTAGTCTACATTTCACAAAAAATGGGTATAAAAGGGTATAAGTGAAATAAAAATTAAAAATGAGTATTTATGAGAATATAGTTTTGAAAACTAATATTTATGAACTTTGTCCTTTATAAATACTAGATCTANGGAAGACAAAACTTGATCCAATTGAAAAAGACTCAACTAGCTAGTAGATAACTCAACCAATTTAGGAAAAAAATTATGGGCTAATTTGGAACTGTCACAATAAAAACTGCTAAACCAAAATATTTGAAAAATACTGCTGAGAGTAAAAACTTGGGTTTCTTACACTTATACCTATAAAAAATGAAAAGAATTACAAAAATACGGAAGTTACGGTTTTTTTCAGTTTTTGTACGATTTTAATTAGGAAAATATCAATTTTTAAAAAATATTTAGAAAATTACCACTTTTAAAATAGTTACTGGCTACCAATTTCTGGAAACTGGTTACTGGAAACTGGTTACCAATTATATATCAGTTATAAATATCTTCGGTTACTAGTTACCAGTTTCTGGAAACTGATTACTAGAAACTAGTTACTATTTTAAAAAATAGTATTTTTATAAATATTTTTTAAAAAACGGTATTTTTCTAATAAAAACTGTACCGCACCGTGAAAAATACAAAAGCACCGTATTTTTCCAATTCTTTTCAAAAATACCGTATTTTTTCTAATTTCCTACCTTCCCAAACCGCTAATGGGCCTCCTCTTTGGGCATGTGTAATAGTAATTTGGGCCAAAACGATTTTTTTGTGACTCTATCCTAAAATGGCATTTTCAGGTTTAATCATAAGTTTTATAACCTTTAATGAATATTTATAACTTTTATAATTTTTATACAAGTAGTCATAAAATTATATTCATTTTTATTCTTGGTATATCCACTTGTATACCACCTTTTAGTTTATGTATTGAGGACTGAGTATATTAGCCTTAAGTTTATGTATTGAGGTCTGAGTATATTAGCTTTTATACCGGGTATATCACATTTGACACTTTGTATATCAACTTATGTAGTGGTTATTTTACTATAACATTAAAATGGGTATTTACTTAAAATTAGAACAAAATATGGACATTTTGCTATTAGCCTCAAACTTTTGTGGTTAATAAAAAAAAAATCATTATTAAAAATTAGAGGAAATTTGATTTTTTATAGTATTTTTTCAAAAAAATTGAAGAATCCCGGAATTTAAAATTGTTCTGAAAAATCCCGAATTTAATTATAAAAGTAAAACTTTTAAAAATATTTAGAAAAATACAATTTTTTATTAAGTGATGAGATACTTAAGGTAGTTAGTCAAGTTATCTAAGGTAATTTGAACAGTTACTTTAAGTATCTGAATTGGTTACTCTAAGTAACCTAACTAGTTACCTCGAGTACTATTGAAAAATATTAATTTTGAAAAAAATGATATTTTCCTAAATAGTTTTTAAAGTGTTATTTTTCTAATAATACTTTTAAAAAGTGATATTTTGCTAAATCAAACCGGGATTTTTCAAAAAAATCAGTCCATCCGGGATTTTTCAAATTTTGATACTTTGGGCCTGGATTTTTGTAATAAGCCTTTTTATCATAAAACGTCATTTTGGCCCAAATTACACTTTGTCAGGTTCATTTTCTAGTGGTGATTTTGGCGAACACCACATATGTTAAAAGATATAACTCAAGATAACAATATTTTCTATATGGTCTCATTAAGACCACTTATTTAAGGTAAAATAGCCAAACTTACCTCAAAAATCAAAGTTCGCAAAGTCCTAATCTAGACCCAAACGGCGTCTGTCGTCTTCTCATCTCCGCGTGTGCTCCACGAACTAAGATTTTGGGGTTTGATGATTATTATTCCCCTTTCGTCTACTATATGAGAAATGAATGGAGTACGAATAAAGGTGATATATGTTGTTATTTCAAACGGTGCCGAAGATCCTGTCTATTTTCCTCAAATTGAATAGAAGGGCATAATTGACTTTACAGACAAAAGAGGATGTAATATTACTCGAAGCAAATAACCAAAAAAAAAAGTGATACATATTTGCTCCCATTGGAAAGTGATATTCAACAAAAAAATTTCTTGAGAAATTAGGTGAGTCCCATTTTTTACATTTTATTTTAACAAGTAAATTTTTTTTTTAAATTTATAACTAAACATCCAAGTATATCTATTTTTATACTTGGTATATAAACTTTAGTCCACGTACTAACTATATTAGTTTTTTGTGTTGGATAGATTTGGTATATCTACTGATATACCGGCCATTTTACTATATTATTTGAAAAAGCGAACAGTTTGCTTAAAATGATCCAATAATTCGATCATTTTGCCAGCCCCATTTCTCTCTTGTTGTAACCTGAATTTTCAATGGGCCTAGCCCATTAATGCACCGCATCATTCTAATATGTAATTGGAACCCGTTAACGTTGATGGACAGTGTTGGAAATGTGGGCCATTAACGTAGTATAGGAAAATAAGATGGGCTTCTTACAAGAATCAATGCATAGAGTCCAAAAAATTTAGAAGTTCTGGTTGGGCTGCATTTTTTTGATAACACCTATTGATTTAGAAACATATTACTTTTGAAGAAGTTCTTCAGAAAAATAACACCTTCAAAAATATTTGAAAATATCACTTCTTCTTCAAAATTGGTAGTTTTCAATAGTACATGAGATAACTAGTTGGGTTATTTAAGGTAACCAATCGAGTTGTAAAAGTTTTTATATATAGGTTATTTGAGGTTACCTCAAGTATCTAATCAATTAAAAAGTTGTATTTTCTATAAATTTTTAGAAGTTGTATTTTTAATAAATAAATCCAGAATCTTTCAAACAATTTCAAAATCCAAAAATTTTCAATTTTTTTTTAATTTATCGTACAAAATTAAATTTTCTCAAATAAGATTGGTAATTCTGATTTCATACTTTGGATTAGGGTCGAAGAAAGAAAAAAAAAAAGCCAACCAGCCTAATTCATGAGAAATCTCTTCTGAAAAGTCACCCAAAAAGAAAAAGGTTTTGAACAGTTATACCTATTTTTTCAAAAATAATACCAAAAATACGACCTCCAAAAAAGAATTAAAATTTTGTACAATCTAAAGTGTCATTTTTCTAAATATTAGATCTGGAATATGCAGTGGCATTTTGTGTGAATAAAGCAATCTTTATATAACACCGTTATATAAAAATCATTTTGCTAGAAGTTATTAAAATGATCGTAGGTCTAGTGGTTTCTGGATTTCAGGTAAGGCCTTTATTACCCAATCCAGTCAAGTGCTCAAGCCATCATAGTTTCACGTTTTAGTCTTTTTGAATTTTTTTTTTCCTTTTGGTTTTTTCCTTTTTTTTATTCTTTTTTTTTTTCATTTTTCTTTCCTTTACTATTATAATTATTTATCCTTTTTGATTTGCTCCACTTTTATTTTATTTAATTATTTTATTTTTCTTTTAGTTTTTCTTTTTTTTTTGGTTATTTCTTCATTTTATTATTTCTTCTGTAATTTTTTATTTCTCATTTTAAACTATTTTTTTCTTTTTATTCCTTCTCTTATAAATAAAAAGAGCTACTCCTTTTTTTCTCACTTAGAGACATGAAACACCATTTCTTTTCCATGTAATCTCTAACAAATGTGGAAAATATATATTTTTTTCTTTCTTTTTTTTTTCTTTTTTTTTTTAATAAAGAAACTGTGATCTTATTAATAACATTTTTTTTTTGATGTTACTATAGCTTATTGTTATTGGTTAATAGTTTCTTTGCATACTGTTATTAATAGTAACCAATTTGGTTTCTGAGATAATAATTTCCAAAATTAGTTTCTAGTTTCAAAAAATAATATTACTCCTAAATTGGTTTCTAATTAATATTAAAACCAATACTAGAAACTAATTTGATTTTTGGTTTCAATAGTAGTCAGTAGCTATTCCATTAAAAAAAATTCACTAATTTGGTTTCTCAGTAACCATACTGGTTTCTTATTACTAACTAAATTAGTAACCAACTGTTAGAGTGATTTCTGGTTATTGGTAGAAACCAATTTAGTTTGGTTTTTAGTTTCAAGAGAAGCTAATAACTATTTCCTCGGAAAAAAAAAAGAACTAACTAATTTGATTTCTCGATAACCAGATAATTAGGTTTCTAGTTTTTAGTAATCAAATCAACAAAAAATTTTCTGTATGTAAGTAAATCACAGAAAACTATAAAAATTTTCATGAAACCAAAAAGGTTTCTAGGAAAGCACATAGACTTCCAAGAAACCAGTTTGGCTTCCTTTTAGCAAAATATCTTGTATATAAGTAAATCACAAGAAACCACAAAGATTTCCTGGAAACTATTTAAGTTTCCTATTAGCAGAATGCCATATACGTAAGTAAATCACAAGAAATCACAAAAGTTTCCTAGAAACCAGTTTAGTTTTTTTTTAGGAATTACTTGTATATAAGTAAATCATAGGAAACTATTTGGTTTCCTTTTAACAGAATGCTTTGTACGTAAGTAAATCATAAGAAAGCAAAAAATTTTTAGGAAACCAGTTTGGTTTATGTGTAGCAAAATATCTTGTATCTAAGTAAATCACAAAAAATTATAAAGGTTTCCAGGAAACTAGTTTAGTTTCTTTTTTTACTTAAAAGAAATCACAAAGGTTTCCAAAAAACTAGTTTGGTTTCTTTTTAGCGAAATGCCGTGTATGTAAATAAATTATAAGGAACTATAAATATTTTCTGGAAACTAATTTGGTTTCCTTTTAGCAAATGCCCTGAACCAGTTTCGTTTCCTCTTAGCAAAAAGTCAGATAACAAGTAAACCACAGAAAACCACAAAGATTTCCTAGAAACCAGTTTGGTTTCTTTTTAGTAGAGTGTTATGTACGTAAGTAAATTACATAAAATCATAAAGATTTTCTAAAAACCAGTTTAGTTTCTTTTTAGTAGAATGCCATGTACGTAAGTAAATCATAGGAAACTAAAAAAGTTCTAAAAAAAAAGCCAATTTGGTTTATATGTAGTAGAATGTCCTGTATGTTAGTAAATTACAGAAAGCCATAAAGGTTTCTTAAAAATCAGTTTAGTTTTCTTTTAATAGAATGTCATGTACGTAAATAAATCATAAAAAACCATAAATATTTTTAGGAAACGAGTTTGATTTTATTTTAGCAGAATGTCTTGTATGTAAGTAAATCACAGGAAACCATAAAGGTTTCTTGGAAACTAGTTTAGTTTTCTTTTAGCCCAATACCATGTACGTAAGTAAATCACAAGAAACTACCAAGGTTTTTTCGAAACCAATCTGGTTTCCTTTTAACAAAATGTCCCATATGTAAGTAAATCATATAGTGATTTTCTGAAATCCAGTTTAGTTTCTTTTTAGCAAAATATCCTGTATATAAGTAAATCACAAGAAATCGCAAAATTTATAAGTAACCAATTTGGATTCTTGGTAACCAGATTATTGATTTCTCAAGTTGGTAAGCACTTATTGCTAATTATTAGGCAATGGTAAAAACTAATTTAATTTCTCTTATCCACTAACCAAACTAACATAATTAGTTACTGATTTTCAATAATTAATTTTATTATTAGTTTTTAATTTCGAATAACTAATTTCTCTACTACCAGTAATTAGAAACCATATAAACTAAATAGCAATCATAAACCAATAACTAAAGAAATATATTTACTAAGAAACCATATGGTTACTATGGGTTCTTCAACTTTAAAAAAAAAAAAAAGCATGACAATAGGTTAGCAAGCATTAGTTTTTTCTAAAATAGTTAATTACCTATAATAACCTAAAAAAATACTTGTAAACTAACGATTTTTCATTTTCTCAAATGATAATTTGAAAAATATATATGTTTTGCTCATTCTTTAAAGATTAAAGGAAAAAAAATATTGTCTTGTTACTCTAAGGAAAAAATAAATGTAGTTTTTTCTGTCATAAGAAAGGGGAAAAAAAAAGGTCAGTATTTTCATTTCTTTAAAAAAAAAGTAAAAAAAGAAAAAAAAATTATTTAAAAATATAAGAGGAAAAAGAAGACAGTGAAATGGAAAAAGTACAAGGAAAAAAGAAAGGTAAAAAAAGAAAAAAATAATAAAAATAAATAAAATAAAAAAAGACAAAGAGAAAAAGAAAAAGAAAAACAATGGCCTGGGATTTGAAGCCTCAATTTGACTCTTAAAATCCTTTGAAGACGCACTAGCCATTAGACCAATTTCTTTTTCTTGTTATTATGTCACAATGTTTGTTATATAATCTATTTAAAAAAGAATAGCTTAATTACGAAAACACCACTGTGTTTTAGAGGTTATATTTTTTGAAATTACTTTTAAAAAAGTCGTATAAAATGTGGGTAATTTTAGAAAATCTAATTTTGGTATTATTTCCTAAAAAGTCGTGTCGAGTGTCTTTTTTCCAAAAAAAAAAAAAACAGTAGTGTACATGTGGTATCCTTTGAAACGCCAAAGCGAACAACAACTACAATTTTTTTCCCCTTTTAATATCACTATTTCAAGTTGGATAATATTAGGAGTCCCGAATATTATACTAGATATTTTTGTACTAACACATAGAACATTTGACTTGTCATCATTCGATTAGTCTATTAAAATATACCACAAATATATTTAATATTATCACCAATTGAGTAGTAATAATTCACGTGTATGTTGGTAGAAAAAAATTTTATATAATAGTTGAGACCTAAAGTATTATTCTACTAAATTATAATGCTCGCCTAAACTAAAACTATGAAAAAAGAAATGATTTTGATGTTATGCATTTATTTGCTCCACGTTCTAATTTTGTGTACTTTTTTTTTTTCTTATATTTATTTTATGGCATGTATTATGAAGGTTCAACAAGGAATTCCATTGGTTACCGGACTTAGTTAAAAGTGGTTTATGGAACTTTATTATTGTTAGTATTATGATTTTCATTCCGAAGATTTATTTTAGGAATTATCAAGTATTAATAGGCATATAACTTTGTTATGGGATGAATTTCTATTGCTAACATTTTACTTATTTAAAATTTAATTTACTTTATGATGTGGATTAAACAAAATTAATTTTGGAATTTCTGAAAAATATAACACCCAAAAATCGCACCATCGCACCATGCCACTTAAAAAAAAAAAGAAAAAAAAACTAAAAAATTCATCCAATCCGCTATATAATTGAGTAAATATAGTTTAGACTCCACAAAATGCAATAATAATAATAATAATAATAATAATAATAATAATAATGGTGATGATGATAATAATAATAAATAAATTAAACAAAACAAAACCATTAATAGTGCCCAAAAACCGCCCGCCCCCTGAATTTGAGTGTAACTTATCTTGAAAATTGGAAATAAATACTAATGAAAGAAAAGGTTACATCCAATAAAATGTAATTTGACAAAAGTAAGTTGAATTCGTATATGTACTTTTCGTCCTTGGCCTGTACCAGAAGTCGTCGTCCTCGTTGTTATTGTTTTCTTTTTTATTTATTTCTTTTTTTTTTGGCTTGAAACCAAATTAGTTTAGGTAGTAACACTAAATCAAAAGTAATACCTAGTAGAAAGTTTCCTAAATGAAAACATAAGCCTATTTTCTAGGATATAGACTCTAGAGCTAGACCACCCACAAGACAGGGAAACATAGTAATCAAGGCCATATTCGACAAGTCTGCCTAAAACAAGGGAAGACTATGGCTAGTCATAACTCATCATTATTTGATCTTAAAAACTCATTACTGTTCGGCCAAATCTTCCTTAAATAAACTTTTGATAACCTATTGTTGTTGCCAATATAATGACAAAGTGCCAGCTACTTCCATGTATGAAAAATACTATATAATAGTCAAAAACTTGGTGGACTATGTCATAATTTGAGTTTGAAAGCCTTATAGAGCTAGGTTTGGTTTGGCCACCATACAAGTTACAGGTATTGACCCCAAACAAGTAGGTTAGGCTTAAAAAGTTTTGACCCTTAAGATGGCAGCCCCTACCGGTAATTGCTTTTCTTGGAAAATGACTGCAACGTGGTTTCGTTCAAAACATAAACTAGATAGTTGACCAATCTACATGTGACATCTTTTGGTCAATGGTTTGTCCTAAACTTTCTATATTTCCATCTGAAAAGTTGGGAATAAGTCTCAGTCGATTAACTACTCGTCTTAGATACTAATTAGCCCCCCGAAAAAAAAAACTATATTCATATATCATGTTCTAGATGAAACATAATCATCACATGGTCATAGAATATAATAACCATTACTCACACGCCTCCTAACAACTAGCTACAATAAAAAAATAATAATAATAATTTGGGGTCACAATAGTTCCTAAGTTCCTTTTTTTTTTTTTTTTTAAGTGACACAATAGTTCCTAAGTTAATTAAAGGAAAAAAAGAGAGGGAAAAAAAATCATTTTCTAAAAGATAATGCTAAATGAGTTCTCTTTCTTTTTGCCATGCCTCATTAATTAACATATGAATTATGTAAAAATATATCAAATTATAATAATATTACAAAACATAATGGAATCCATATGTCAAGTAATAAAATTTAAGGTGAAAAGATTGATTGAATTAGCATTTTTCTTTCCTAAAACTTCATTTATAACTTTCTCCTTTCTAAAACTTCTATCTCATCATAAAGGGAGATTAATTCTTTGTTATTCTTGCGCTTTAGTGGTAGGATTTCCCTATTGTAGCTTTTGTTTTTTTCTGTTTTTCATATATATGTTCATTATTTGTGTGAAAAGTTTTCATTCTCATAAATGGTTTTCTCCGATTGAATTATATGTATATATATGGGTTTTGTTTTAGTTTCTAATTGTATGTTGCTTGGTTCTTTTTGTAGTTTTCTTGTAAATTTTAAACATCTAAGATCAATATATCAAGAATTAATATCATTAAAGATTGCCTTCTACGGAAGATAAATCCATCATTATAGCAAATATTAATCAACAACCAGTTCAGATTATGCATGGTGATTTAAAAGTGTTAAAAAGTCGTTTCTCTGGTGGAGTTTTAATTGTAGCTCTTATGGATTCTATGTCATTTTTCTTTTCCTTATGGGCGTTAGACAATAACTTGAATGATCATTAATTTATTATGGGTTAATTACATTTTATATTTTGTATTTTGACTTTTTTTTTTCAGTTTATACCTTACATTTTGATTATAACATTAACTTTTATCATACCCTTCAGCCTCTCTAAGTCAAACACTTATTTTGACCACTGAGTTTACTAAAATATCATTTTAAAATTTAAATATATAATTAAAATAATTTAAATTTAAAGCTAACTAAAATAATAAATATTAAAAAAAATAAATGCAAAAATCTATTTTTTTAATATTCATTAATTGGGTTATTAATTTAAAATAAGCTTTAAATTTGGATTGTTTAAAGTTTTAAGAGTATTTTAGTAAATTCAATTGTCAAAATTAGTGTTTGACCCACAAAGTTTATAAACTTGTTACAAATTTTAAATCTGAATATCAATATTGATAATAATGAAAACATGGGGTATGAACTAAATAAACAATCAAAATATAAGATATAAAAATGTAACTATCCCATGCATTTAGGCATTTACTACAATCGTATACTGTGAAAATTCGATCCTTTATACTGGATGAATTATATTGTTTCTTCTATTCTAATCCTAATTTAATTTTTGATAGCCCACTCAGTGGGCGGAGCGGGGTAGGGTGAGGATTATGTACTAGGTCGAGAGTTTGACTCCCAAGGGTGTGTGAGTTATTTTCCTTTCTTCGTAATAAATAGAGGTCATTAGTTAAGTCCCACTTTTTTCTTTAAAAAAAAAAAGAGAAAAGTTAATTTATGATAATTAACAGAACTCTTCAATTTAGGACATGAATTTAAACAAAGGTAATTCTCTTGTATTTTGCCTTTTGAAATCAAAGAACGATATATTTCAACTCATATATATTCAATAGCACTTAGGTAAAGAGAGTGAATTTAATTACGTCAAGAGAACGACATCTCTCCTAGTTAATTATTTATATACATATAAACAAATATTCTATGAAGTCTATGCTTTCAATGTTGTCAAGCATCATATTCACGGTCATGTTTCAAATTACGGTACGAAAAAAATAAAGAGAAACCATACTTTCATAGATGGGTACTTTACTTTCAGTGCACAATGAAAATAATAATTCCTGACACGCATAGCTCGTAGTATTACAACAATTTATTTAAGTACTTCTAAACTCAGCTACACTGCCCTGTCAATAGTTGTTATTTAATTAAGAGAGGAATAAAACGAAAGCGATAATTATGAATTTTCGAATTTGTCATTGTCCAGTACTAGTCATTAATTAATTAAAATGAATAAATTAACCTTGATCAATTGGAGCTTATTAATTGATAATTTAAAGCATGTGAACCCAAGTTATCATTAGTTCTAAACTACCCAAGAAAAGACTTAAACTATTTATCAAATAATGTTTATCACTATAGCTAAGCGTTGACAGCCACATACGATCGACTTGGAAGATTCTTTTAAATTTCTCACCGATTTCTGTTTTTAATTAATTAGTTGACTTGCATTGGAAAAAGATTCTTTTAAGATAGATGAGCAATAAAAATACCACAAATAGTCCAATAAAAGCATTATGATTAACTATACTATATGTATACATAATTAATTTACAATAAAGTAACAGAGACAAAAATGCCGAAAATGACGATTGCAAATGGTCATTATACTTTGTATTATTCTTATAGTATTATTACGTGTGTGTGTGTATATATATATATATATAACCCTACACATTGACGTACGTTGGAATTTTTATGAGGAATGCACTGAATGATGTTGGGTTCAATTGGAATCAAAAGAAATTTAAAAGGTGGGGCTCAAACGAAGAAACGACCCTTGAATAAAATAACATGGATGTGATTGTATATGCTTCTTAAGGTCTTAATCATTATATCAAATTATTATTGTGGTTTTCTCTGCGCACGGGGTCCTTTTTTTCTAAGGTTATTATAATAATCTAGTTATTTGTGGATTCTATTATAAATTAAACCAGCTAAGTCTTGAAACTGTTTAGACCCATTATGGACCATTTCTCATGATTGCTTCTTTTGGAGTAGTCTCTCTCTCTCTCTTGTAACACCACTAAGAGCGTGATTCCTCAAAAAAATTGAAAGTTATCGAAGATCAAATGTTAAATCAAAGATCACCCAATATTATTAATGATTTTGGTGGGGGTGTGAAACTTCTCTCTCATTAACTTGCTTCAAGCACGTGAATTTCACATGTAAATGCAGGATGTGAACGGTGATTATATATACATACGAAGACTGTTAAATATATTCTTTTTTCACTCTTCGATCTCTTTATTTGATACGTAGATTTCATTATTTACTATCATATTTTAATTATAATAGAATTCGGTCAAATAATGAGAATAAAGAATACAAAAAAAGTAAATTTAGCATTCTCCTATATATATTATTAAACTATCTCTTAATGGAGGAACCTAATAATGGAATGTATTCTTAAAAAAGTATAATTTCAAACCTCGAGAAAGTTTTAATGGCATGATTAGTTTGTTTGTCTTGATGACTTTGAATATTCATAATAGGAAATGGAAGACAATCAAGGAAGGGTCTTGGGGCTTAGAAAGAAAAAAGTTATGATTGTGGTGAGTCCCCTTTTATTATCTCTTACTTTATAATTAGTGCCACTTCCATTTTAATTTTGTTATAATGACCAACTTTTGCGACTTTAATTCCCCACGAACACTAATAGTAATAAGGCCATCATAGTCATTAGAGAAAAAAAAAAAAAAAAGAAAAAACAAAAACAAGAACGAATTGAGCTAGATATGTCCAACGTCTCATCCTTTATAGCTTCAGTTCAATTCTTATTAATTGAGATCTGAGGTCTAGTTTGACAATTTATATTTATATTTATTTTTGTACAAACTTCTTTAGTTAAATTAATGTCCCAAGTTGGTACTTCAGATAATGTTAAATATTCTCTTCCTAATGATTATCAAGAAGAGTATCATCATGTCCTTGTTGATCGATCATGAATATATATCTTTGAGTGCTAGTGTGTTTTGATTAATGCAAAATCGAAATTATTTATATCATGATTTTATATAGTTCAACGCAGATATGCATAAATATAGTGAGTGGAAGCTCAAGCATGCGTACCAATGAGAAAGAAAAGACAACTTATATTGTAATTATATTAACCACATTACAATTCAATCGGGTAATTGGCACGTGTAATATCCTCTAATTTCACTCAATTTTCACTTTAGCCCTTAAATTAGAAAAATCTTTAGAATTAAAGACAACAATTAATGTTTCATTTACTTAAACCCCATGAATAATTGGACAAGTAAATGAGCCAAATTAAGTAAATTTTATGCTAATAATTACACTAAACTATACACATCATCATCAAGATAACAAGCATGCTTTCCTTTTCAGCATTAAGTTCTCAAAACAACAAAAACTCCACAAGAGAGGAGGACGAAGATTGATGGTGCTCCACTAAGGAAGAATGGGTTCCGATTCAGATATAGCCTACCAAGTGAATAAGTTCATCAAAGTTAGCAGTTTTAAAGAGACATAATATCATACATTGTGGAGCTTTTGTGGTTTGTGAAAATTAGTAATGTTTTCGAGGAACCATGCTGCAATTGCAAAAGGAAAAAAGGAAAAAATAGAAAAGGTGATTCTACTATGAGTAGTCCCCATTTGAGACAGCATTTATTTCCGAATTATCTTTAGATTCTATACTGTTGAAACCAACAGTCACTAACATTTATTATGTGTGTACGCGTATATATATAAACGCATACCGATGCGAGTAGGATTTTTTTTTATTCCTATCAATAAGGAAATTATTATTCACATTTAGATATTAATCTAATGACTATAAATTAAAGTCATTAATTAAATATTTTGATTAAATATTTTGGAACGAATTCAAATAAGAACTACATTATAAGATTCATTTTTTAACCACCAGATTGAAATCTATACATAACAGTCAACATTAATTTCTCTATTAACACCGTACCCAATATGTTCATATATATATATATAAATATATATAATATTTTTCATTTTTACACCAATAAAAGGTAAATAATTATAATTATTATTATTATTTTTGAGAAAAGGTAAATAATTATTCTAGATTTATTCTCTTGGTAAATAATTATTCTAGATTTATTCTCTTACTCTTTATGCCCTTGTGATTCTAAAGCTGCTGCTCCACCAAAAGTTCGGATTGGGTTTTTAAACATATATTTACACTGACAAAAAAAAAAAAGATCGAAGGAAAAGAAAAAAATTGCTATCACATATAAATTGACATAACCATGTGTAATGGCAATCATTTTCATTGTTTCCCTTTTTCATCTCAAATTATAATTTAAGGTTCTACAAAATGCCGAACTTTACATTTTTCTCATGCCATTTAAGATTCTCATGTTTAATGTGGTCGCAACATATATTATGGGTGGTAATACTAACACACTTCCTTTCGATATGGAGTGTTTTGAATTTGAATATCATTTACTCAAGCAAAAGAAAAAAAAATATTCTCAGTCTCGTGATCATCGATATAAATGGCGGATTAATATTGTTTTTTTTTTAAAAAAAAAAATTAGCCGTTAAATTCAAATAAAAGAAATGGTACCATAACATATTATATCACTACAGGAAAAATATGGATTAATAACATTTTATTTAGTGACATCTACACAAAAATATCACGATAATAATATTTTAGTGTCATTAGCTTAAAATGCCATTAACATTTATATTTATTGACATTTTTTAAATATCATTGACATTTTAATTTTGAAACATTTAATCGAATGCAACTAAAATTTATCTTTAGTGGCATTTTTGAAATGTTATTTAAATTTTTATTAATTGCATTTTAGAAATGTCTCCTAATTTAAATTTAGTAGCATTTTTAATAATATCTCTAACTTTTAGATTTAATGACATTTTAAAATGTCACTTATTCATTTTAAAGTATTGATTAATTCAAGAATTGGAGTAGAATAAAAACTATAATTTGAAATATATATAAAGATATACTTTAAAAGGATTGAAAAATTCCTTCCAAAAAAAAAAAGATTGAATAATCTTTAAATAGAGAAATAAACTTATAAATACGTATAAATATGTGTTGAGGGAAAACCTACACGACACACACATTTTTATATTTATTTATTATTATTGTTTAATATAGAAAATACATATATATATATATACACACAAAAATATAGGAAACAGAAAAATTTATTTAGTAATCTTAACGCACGCTTTTTTTTTTTTTTTTTGAGAATTTTCACAATAGTTGCTTTTAATTATATTGAACTATTTTTTTGGTCCTTTCTAGTTAAATTTATAGATTTTTATCTAAAAAAGTTGAAGATCTCGAAAAATAGCTTTAAAATTTTTGCAAAGAAAAGCACATGTAGACCTTTATCTCAAAATAAAAAATTGAAGACCAAGAAATATAAAACTCTTCAAAAGTGGAAAAAAAAAAAGAGAAAAAAAAAGATTTGAATTTCAATTGATAACCACATCTTAAAATATTTCACCCATTCTTTTGGATTAACCTCACCAATTCTCAGTTTTTTTAACTCTTCTCTTTCTTTCTCCATGACTTAAAGATCGTAATATAACTCTCTCTTTATTTCTCTATGATTTTGAAGATTGCAATATAAGAAAATGATGAAGGTAACTCTTATATCTTTTTGAGTTTCTATATATTATTGATATTTTCTTTTGTTTAATGTCACTATCAAGGTCATTATTTTCTTTTGGTGGAAAGGAGTTTAATCTATATCGATTTTTTATGGAGTTAATTATTGGTTCTTAAAATTTTTGGAATCGTTTCATTGTTTTTGTTTTTGTTTNTTTTTTGCACTTTAAAACTCTATAAGATTTTATTTCATAAACTTCTATTTTGCAAATATTTCCTGGATGTTATATAATTTTTTTTTCCTTTCTAATTTTTGGTATGATCTTAAGCTAATTTTTGATAAGTTGAATAAAAGTTTGCAGAGTATTTTCTAGATCTCATTTTTTTTTTTTTTCAGTTTTCTTTTTCTTTCCTTATAATTGTATTTTGATGAAATTTGTTTCATCTTTTTCTTTTTCTTTAAATTAAATATAGTTCACTATATATTTGCTAATTAATTTTTGTTTGAAATTGTGCAGATTTTACAAGGATGCAGATATACAAATTTATAAATATTAATTGGAACTACAACTTAATGATTAATTGGAACTACTCTATTTTTTTGATAAAACATTTTCTTATAATTTTTTTTATATTCGTTTGAATTTATGTACAGAGACAAGTTTACTCTTTCTGTACTCATGTTTTCTTTTTCTTTTTTGTTGATTTTTTCATTTTTAAACTATTATATCTTTTCTCTTTATTTAATTAAATTTATGGCTTAGAAAGATTAAACACATGAGGACATTGAGGACTACTCTCTTTATTTAATGTGAAATCGGAATTGGTATTTGAAAAAAAGAATATTTACATAAAAAGGACTAAAATTAAGACCATATTTTTTGTTAACTGTTTATCCGATTTATTGACATTTTAGTAACATATCATGGCCTGTCACAATTTCTAACGAAAGAAACTAGTTTAGTGATATTTTCAAAATGCCATTACATGATTTAGTAACGTTTTTAAGAAACCACAAAAACCCTTTTTAGACACTTTAAAAATAATTTAATCAATTCATTAAGTAATTAGGTGACATTCAGAAATGCCACTAATACAATTTAGTAGTATTTTATAAATGTCACTAAAAATTATGATATTGTAATATTTCAAATGTCACTTGACTTTTAGTCGTGCATGCATATTTTGATATTTTTTTTACAAATGTCATTAACTTTACAAATATTATTAAAAATACATTACAGTGGCATTTTGTTTAAATGTTACATATTAGGATTTATATTAGGATTTTTGTTGTAGTGTATATAGATTTTTTATCATGAAATAATAATTGATAATTTCCATATGATCTCAGCTTCCTCTTATACCGAATTTACAAAGACATATCCACGCAATTAATTTCTTTTTGGTTTTGTCTTATTACTTAAAAAAACAACAAGATTGGCCGTGGCATGATCTTTGTTGGTTTATACATATGTCCTATACTAATTAATTAATAAAACATGTTATTTCTGTTTATAGATATTTAGCTGGAATAGTAGTACTACTGGGCACTGGCTTTAAAGGCCACTAAATATCAAGTTATATTCTTCAACATATGATCAGACTTTACAAGGAATATATATATATATATATATATATATATTCTTATAGAATGCTACTCTCCTATGGCGCCCCCTGTCCCTTTATAGCATGCATCATATATATATATATATATATATATATATATATATATTTAGGTATCAAAACCTCTAAAGGAAAATTCTTTTTGCCCACTGCTTTGTGGAAAAAAAAAAAAACTTAAATATACTAGCTAGCTAGCTAGCCAACCCAACATGTTGTTGATGTAGATTCTAATAACTGTTTTTTTCCCCAACCTTTATTTTAGGCCATTTAACCGAAAGTCCAATTTAAGAAAAAAGATATTTATAACCAAGCCAAAAAAAATAAAGAAAAAAGAAATCGTCTTATTAACCTTTTGCCCCTCTCCTACTTTAAGTTGACTAATATTAATTGAATTAATAGGAGAGTTTTTATTAATACTATAGGGTTGTAATAGGTGCCTGTCCTTTATTTCAAGGAGTTAAATTGTAATGAATATAAATATAATCTTACGTAGTTTGTAGGTGCATGTGCTTTGTTTTAAGGGGTTGTAAATTTGTAATAGGTTCATGTCCTCGTTTTACGTAGTTAAATATAGCTGTAATAATATATAGGTACCGAGAGATAGAGAACCCTGTGTTGTGGCGGTGCTGCCATATGTACAAAAGGATGATTGATGAACTACTTGCATGACTGTGTATGGTGGTCCCCACATATACAATATTGATATTGTCCTTATTGTTTAATTAAGGGCAAAACTCTGGTCAGCATTTAACTTTGACCTAACCTTTTCCTTCGAACGCTATAATAGATACACATATATATATATATATATATATATATATATATATATATATATGAGTTTGGTTTAAATGGTTACAACAATATTTACCCATGGATGGTTACAATGGTTTAAGCCCTTAGATCTAATATCCTACGGTGGTGATTAGTTTGGTGGTTGGCCAAAAAAATTTAATGCTGACCAAAAAAATTTAATGCTATCACTACTTTTTTAAGTACCCATCCATGGTCACAAAAAAATTATAACCATTGAGAAGTCTTCCATATGTATATATATATATATAGTATAGTACGTACTATTATAATCGATTAACTCACCCAGGTTACACCAAATCACCAAGCAACTAGTTAAACAAATTAAACCAGTTAATCCGTGCCGCATAATCTATAATTTGAATCTATTTATCTGATCAACTTCAAAAAATTTTATTTTTATTTTTTTGTTTTGAAGTCACATCAAATTAGTGGTTGAACACAAATTGGCAAGTTAAAATTGGATAGAAGTTTTGATTTTTACAGCAATACTAAATATTTTTACTATAATTTGAAACGATGTTTCCTTTCTCTCCTAAAGAGAATGTCTTTTTTTTTGGTGCCGGACAAAATCAAGTAAAAAAACTTGGGTACTTTTATATACGTAGTGAAGATATTAACATTGAAAAAGAAAAAAGAAAAAAAAAAATCAAAGTTAAACACCATCCCCACCACCACCCCCACCCTATGCCATTTTTTTTTTAAATATAATACTCACCGAGTTGGCCTAAAAAGTAGTCCTTCAACATCATTAGGTCATGCGGGTGTCCCTGCCTCCGGAGCGGTCAAAGAAAAATCAGTGCAACCTTTGGTACATGGCAATCCGTACATTTTTCCAAGCTCCATAAATACCAAACTCAGAACTTGTAGTTTGAGCAAGGAGTGTTAATACTTCAATTTCAGCTTCTAAGGGAGAACCCCCCCCCCCCCCCCCCCCCACCAAAACAATATATACAAAAACAAAGAATTTGCCTGATGTCACACATCATTTTCTCACAAACCCACAACAACAAAATCCCAATTCCTTCCTATATAGAAGTGCTATAGCTGTTCATATATCACAAAATTCTCCTTTTTCTCTTTTCTTTTCATTGTGTGTGCATATATATATATACACACATACATATATAGAAGATACATAAAGATTTCTATAACTTTTGTGGTGCTCAGTCTAGGAAAAACCAAACACTAGTATAGTACTCTCACTTTTGCATATACCTAAGAGAAGAAAAAAGAAAAAAGAAAAAAAAGCAAAACACTTCCATTTTAATTTCCCACTAACCTCATTAACTTCACAATATCCGTATAACCTTTCTTCCTCAGTAGTACTACTTACCACCAACTTTTTGTATCTTTTCTCTCCCACCTTTTCTCCTTCTCTTCACTCTATCTGCAGAGGAAAAAGGCCGTACAGGAGCTAGCTAGGCCATACTAATTCTTCACCAATTCGCCGCGTTTTTCTTTAAGGGGGACTAAAAAGGTATAGTGGTCCTAAAAACTTAAGTGGGGTAATTTTGAATTTCTCTAAAAGTTCATGTTTCGATTATTACTATTAGCATAGCTACTACAAGTTTATTTATTTATTTTTTGGTTTCAGATACTTACTTAGTTTCAAGATTAATGTCAAATAAATTAAGACTCTGTTTTCATATTGTTGAGTTGTAGTAGTAGTAGTAGTAAAAGTAATACAATTGCTACTACATATAAATTATCAAAAGTCCTAACCAAATGTATGTTTGTTTCTTCTTTTGTGTGTGTGTGTCTCTCTTTTAGGTCTCTCAACTGATCATAAAAACCATCCCCCCCCACNAAGCAAGTCCAACCCTTGGTTAGTTTCCAAGGGGGTGCTGGATCAATCAACCCACTGAGCGTCGAAGCCTTCTTTCGCCCAAAAGACAAGGTCGTGTTCGTGATCGGGGCTACGGGGACGGGCAAGTCCCGGCTCGCCATCGACCTCGCGACGCGGCTCGACTCGGGCGCCGAGATCATCAATTCGGACAAAATGCAAGTCTACAAGGGCCTAGACATCGCCACCAACAAGGTCACCGACGAGGAATGCCGCGGCGTCCCCCACCACATGCTCGGCACCGTCGCCGACCCCCAATCCAACTTCTCCGCCGCCGACTTCTGCCACGACGCCTCCGCCGCCGTCGAGTCCATCCTCGACGGCCGCCGCCTCCCGATCATCGCCGGCGGCTCCAACTCCTACGTCCAGGCCCTCATCAGCGACCACGCCCGATTCCGCCTCCGCTACGAGTGCTGCTTCCTCTGGGTCGACGTCTCGCTGCCGGTCCTCCGCGCCTTCGTGTCGGAGCGCGTGGACCGGATGGTCGCCGCCGGCCTGGTCAACGAGGTCCGCAAGATCTTCGACCCGGCGTCCGCCGACTACTCGCGTGGGATTCGCCGAGCGATCGGCGTGCCGGAGCTGGACGAGTACCTGCGCGCCGAGCGGCGGGGCGCGAGCGAGAGGGCCAAGGCCAGGCTCCTCCAGTCGGCCATTGAGAAGATCAAGGAGAACACGTGGCAGCTGGCGTGCCGCCAGCTGCAGAAGATCGACCGCCTCAATTACGGCCCGTGGAGCCGGAATGTCCGCCGCCTCGACGCCACGGAGGCGTTCCTCAGGCGGGGCAGGGGCCACGGCGCCGCCGACGAGGCCTGGGAGAGCCACGTGGCGGGCCCGGGGACCAAGATCGTTCGCGATTTTCTGGCCAAGGACTCTCTGTACGGTGAGGGTATTGCCGCTATGGTACCGAGCGATGCCGTTTTGACGGGGCGGGTACCGATTGCCGCTGGAGCGGGGGCGCGCTAGTAGTGGGCCCCACAGAATCTGCGGAGCCGCACGGCCATTGACGTGCAACAGGATTACGCCACGTAGCAATCGGCCCTTAATTTTCAGGAATTTACTCTCCCTGGTTTTTTTTTTTTTTCAAAAAAAGAAAAAGAAATATAATTAAAGATATAATTTTTAATTTTTATCTTATGGGTAAATTTGGGAATAAAAAAGAAAACAGGGGGAAAAGGGGGAAAAAAAAAATTACGGCGTGGAACTGACAGAGGGGGTTGCTGTCAGGTCGTTAAGTACCTACATTTGGCGGCCGTACAGTTAGGAGCGTTTTAGAAATCCGTGCAGGCTGGGCTTCTTTTTGGCCCTTTTTTTTTTTTTTTTGGTTGTTGTGACATTACATATATAGTTTAGAAGGAAAGAACAAAGGTTTGCACGCGCGGGCCTTTTTTTTTTTTTTTTTTTTTCCCTTTTTTTGGTCGGGGGTGTAGAATCTCCGCACGGGTGCGACTGCATCAATGGTGATATTGAGGGTATCAGCCATTCAGAGGGGTCCGGAAGTGACTTGCGAATGGTGACGTGGCAATATAGTCCAATAAAAAAAAATGTAGGACCCATGCCTTTTATGTAAGTATGTGGAGCAAACTGTTTTTTTTTTTTTTTTTTTTTGGGACTTTTAGTAAATGGTTCCGTCTTTTTGACATGACCTATATTATCGTCATCATCAGCACAGCACTAGTGAGAGCTACTTCTTCTATGTATTTATACTATTTTAGAATTGTATGCTATTTATTATCTAAACTACATTATGAAAATTATTGTTCTTCACCCTTTCTTTTTCTTGACTTCAAATTTGTTCATTTCTTTTTTGAGGGATTATCTTGTTCGTTTCTGCAGGCCAAATTGTATCATAGTCAAGTAATTCTAAAATGAACGATCAAGCACGTGACAAAACTAAATTAAAAACTTATTAGCGACAAAATATTTTTGCATATTTTATCTTAAAATTTCGTAAAATGTTTTCAGTATTTATGTTTCTAAAACAAATGAAAGCTGGTCATAAGTTTAGTCTCTAACCATACATAATTTGGTGGTAATAATCATATATCTCCTGATAGGAATGCACTGAAGTTCGAATCTTAGCTAGGGACAATGCTGCATTTTGGAGGAAAGGGGAATCTTAATAAGCTAGGGACTAGGGGCAATTGTCTGGCTACTAAGATGTCCCAAAGGGGGGCTAGCTAGAGTTACAATCCCTTTTGGTGCTTATTAAAAAATTTATTACAAAGGATGATAAATCACCATCATAGATCAAAAGGTGAAAGTAACCCCTTGATATGATGGAAGGTGAATATGCTATATGATTACCGAAGGGGATGAGAGGAATTGACGGCTGTGATTAACAAGCATTCGAATTGAAGATGGTTATTCTAGATGCAAAATGAATATGGGAATCTAGGAAAAGGGACACAAAAGGGGAAAATAGTTGTAATTGGTGGGGTCAATCCATGTTTTCTATCTTTCATGCCCACATGACTCCAATTATAATATTATCATATGGGTGGCCTTTATACCCACTCACCACCCCATTATTTGAAAAACCCTGTGGACCAACACTAGAGAAGAAAAAAATAAAAAAATAAAAACAAAAATAAACACATCTTCTGTTTCATAAGTTTCAATCACTTTTTATGGGAAACATTACATAAATTGTCAATATCATCTTTAAACGCTTATTTGGTGGGCTCATCTAATTGTTGGACTTGGATATATATAAATATATATAATATATAATA
>JXTC01000005.1:1805286-1947750 GCA_002914845.1 Trema orientale
AAAAAACAAAAAAAAAAAAAAAAAAAAAAAAAAAGCAAATAGTATCTCCAGAGCTATATATTCACAGGTCTAATTAGGAAAATGAACCAAAAATCTCTAAAGGAAAAATGACTTTGAGAGACAAAAAAATTCTCTCTAAATTATTTTAAAAAAATAAACTACCTCATTTCAGTTTAAATATATATATATATATGGCAGTATGGCGCCAATTCATTAGGTATTTTTTTTAACCTTTCTATAATTATTGATTAAAATTTATCGTACACGCCTTTTCGTTATAAACAAATATAGAGCGAAAAAGTATTAAATAATGTATATTTATTAAATTTTATTCTAACTACTTAAATTATTATAGATATTAGATTAAATTATTATAGATATTAGATGATGGTCACTAGTTTTTTTTTTTAAAAAATACCTATTAAATTGGGACCCATGTATATGGACAACGAGTTATATATAACAACAAACCGTGGAAAAATACGACCGTGATATGTAGTGAGACAAAAAACTGGTCAAGAGAGGAAAACGAAATATTACCAATTGATGTAGTGTTTCTTTTCACGGCAAACTGAAAATATCCTATTTCTTCATTAATTCCTATTTATGAAGGGTAATAATGCAAGAAAAGTTAAAAGATGAATGAGACGGAGAATCTAGTGTGATGCCATAGATCAATTACATTTCACTGTCACATATATTATCAACATCGACAACATGATATACGTGTTTTATATATATATATATATAAATGCAAAAACAAAAACCCTTTTTAGCAATTATTTCTTCTTTCTTTTTTTTTCCTCGTAATTTTTCTGAAGAATCTAAGTAATTCGTCGCCTAGTTGGCCTGGTACACATAAAAGGACAGTCAGCTTTACGGTAGTGGTGGTCTTAGCCACACCGACAATATATACATGATCGATCTATATGCATTATGAAATATGATACGTACAAATACTTGCGTGAAAAATCTTCACCAATTTGAATAAAAAATTTTAGATAAGTGTTTTTTTTTTTTTTTCACTTTTGTTGTATGAATCTTGAGCTTCTCAACAAGTTGGAGCTAGCTTGCAAAGCTGCAACAACCATAGAGGTCAAAATCAATGCTTTCGTTCCCATTTTATCTATTTTATATACGTATGATACATAATAGTATAAACATATATATAATATAAATTAGTGATAGCCTGATAGGGTATACACTATACAGTGTTTGACCGTGTAGAACCCCATCATTTGCTGACAGTTAACTTATCCCAACAGTGTCACATTTTTATATATTCACAAATTAAAAAAAAAAAAAAACAGTGGCACATTTTTTATATGTAGCAGAAAATACAAATATTATATACGTATATACGTATAAATGTGTTTGTATAAGACAACTGTATTTCGTTGTATTCTTCTCCTCTATCCTCTAAAACTTTCCAACCATTTGTCTTTAGGAAGAGGTTGGGAAAATTATATATGTCTATTGTCTAGTAGTACTTGATGAAGTGACTATACAGGTATATATTTATATATTATCTTTGCTTTTGTGAGAGTATTATTCCGCACGAATCCTTAGGAAGGAGCAGATACCCCCACCAACTATAACATCTGTACAAATTAACTATATAAATATTTGAGAGGATAATTTATTCATCTTGTAATAAAATAATAATACTTGCTCTGAAAATTTGATGTTTTATTGCAAGTTTATAAGAACCCCCATTTAATTATACACCAAAAATAGGAGAATGATCTAGAAAGTGTACTAATTTTACTAATGAATAAATGACACTATTAGTCCTTGAATTTAGAAGAAAGTCTTACTTCAGTCCTTAAATTTTAAATTACACCATATTAGTCTTTAAACTATTAAAAATATTTTTAGTTCTTCTTGCTATATATCTTATTTGAAACTTATTAGAATGAGCATATAAGTTGCGTACTCATTATGCATGTATTATTTCAACAAGATATCGCATTGTGGACTGTTCTACACTATATTATTGTTCAATGTGCAACTAATTTTTGTTCAATCAATCATTCTTTAACTGTTTCAATTCATGTTCTAATCTTTTTATAGTACTGGACAATGCTTCTAGATATGCAACAAGTACAACAGAATAGCAAATGTATTTTATATGCTTATTCTATTAAGAATAAAATAAAATATACAACCAAAATGACTAAAATGAAAAAATTTTAATAGTTTAAGGACTAAAATAACGCATTTTAAAGTTTAAAGACCAAAGTGAGACTTTTCTCATAGTTTAGGGACTAATAAAATCATTTATCTTTACTATTTTTTTTCCTTATAGTTTAGGGACTAATAAAATCATTTATCTTTACTGTTTTTCTTTTCATCTATCAGCTAAAATGGTCACTTGCCTATGAGATTATGCCTAAACGTCATATATATATAGGTTGCTAATCCAATAGATATTTTTTTTTATATAGGTTGCCAATCCAGTCGGTATTTTTTTTTTTAATCTATGTGTAAGTTTTTTTTTTTAGCTATAATAAAGTACATAAAAAGACGTGCATCATTCATGTTATTTCTCTCTTATTTTTTAATATAAAAAAATGTACAAGAAAAATTTTCTGGCCAAAATGATCCCTATATATAGGTAAAAAAAAAGAAAAACCTTCTGGATTGGTGTCCATATATATATATATATAATTAAGACTATTCGTTATTGTGGGACCACCGTGATGAACAACTCAGAAGATCATTTACGTTTAATGTTTGTGCACACATGTCGTGTACATATAAACAGGGTC
This sequence comes from Trema orientale, assembly GCA_002914845.1. Classification (NCBI taxonomy): domain Eukaryota; kingdom Viridiplantae; phylum Streptophyta; class Magnoliopsida; order Rosales; family Cannabaceae; genus Trema; species Trema orientale. The sequence goes on from JXTC01000005.1 coordinate 1,808,058, forward strand.
GTCCATCACTATGGTCATCTACCGTAATCGATGACTCAGATGTTGTAGACATGTTCATTACTAGTAATTCATATTCATGAACCATCAAAGTCTCATTTCATTCTATCAATTACTTGATTTTGCCACTTATATATATATATATATATATATATATATGGATATATTAAGGAAATAGCATGATATGAAAAATTTTGACTGACAGTAATCGAAATGAAATTATCAGCCTACAATGCTCCGGGTAGCTGGATACTATCATAGTGTCATTTAATATGCACCTCCAAAAATTTTCAATGTCAAATCAATTATTGATTTGCATGAAAAATATAATTGGAAGAGCTGCCAAGAACGTCTTTATTAGTCAAAGCTTGGAACTTGAATCAAATCGATAGGCCTTAACTTCGAACTTTATGGCAAAATAATCCAAAATCCAACCCCAACCCCCCACCTTCTACTACTAGTCATTCAAACATTTTCTTGGCAAAGTTCTTTGCACTTGTTCCAATTCGCACTTTCATGGAAACTCATTCAATTTTGGCTCGGTCTATATTTTGTTTTGGTTCACCAAGTTTGTTCTCTTCTCAACTTGAAAGTTTGAAAGAAAAAAGAAGGGACCTTTTGTTTGATTTGATTTAGGTACTATCTGGTTTGGTATGGTCTACATAATATATTTGTCATTAGAAGCAATTTGACAATTTATGGTACAACTCATAAACGCGTTCTTATTCAACACAGATCACATAAGAGCAACACGGTTTTGCCATTTTGGTCATTAAAGCCATGAGTTTAAGTTTGTCTAAGTTTCAAATCTATGATTTTATCTCTCTAGTCTTTCCATGACTGGTTCCTTTCGTGCTTATTTTATGAGTTTATTGAACCTAATTAATTATACTTAATAAGCCAATCCCTTTAGAGAGATAAAAGAAATTAATTAAATAAATAAGCAGCCAAATGAACAAGGACATGGGTTAAATTTAGTTTTGGATCAGATTATGTGGGGACAGTTTTGAGATTCTATTCTTTTTAAGTGGTAGTATTCTGTTATTAAAGACAATTAATTGATAGTTTACAAGTTATCAAACTAAATAATCTAAGCTAGGAAAGCGTGGGATTGGAAAACAAAAGATTTGTAGAATATAATTTCAGTGCCTAAAATATAGAAGAAGATCAAATAGAAAACTCAACCTAAATCTTTTATTGGTATACGAAATCGATTTGGTTTAACTTCAACTTAGATTTTCATTTGTCCTAGATGATTAGATTTTGTCCCCATTTTTATGGGGATTGAATACTTGTAACAATCATTCTACCAAATGTTGGATTTGTTCTAGATTTTTAGACTAATTTTTAATCCACATCATGAGCCATGCACAGCCTACATGAATAAATAAAACAGTCTCTAGTTAAATAGAATGTCTCTTAACCTATATTATCTTATCTAGATAACAAAATTCTTTGATACTTTCAAACCAAGATATGCAAGAATTTTCTCAGTAACTTTCTATGTGAAGTTGACCGGTTTAAATATTGTTATATCTTAAATTAATGACTAATATTTTATGAAAAGTGAAGAATCAAGTGACAAATATAAAATGAAATTTAGAGTACATGTGATATTAATTAACTACTAAGATAGCTTAACACTTGCTTAGTGGTTAATTTCTTTACTATATTCCAAAGACAAGTTCTATCAATGAGATAGATATACCTGCGAAAGTTTTTTCTAAAATATCTTCCAAAATATATGATTGGACCGCTCAGAACAAAATACACCCTCCCAGCTCCCCCTCCTATCCTATCCCATTTTTTTTTTTTTAGTTAAAAAAAAAATAACAAAATGTTTTCTTTAATTGCAAGAACGTCTGTGCTCCTATTCCCTTTCTTTGTTTTTTATTTTTTATTTTTAAAATGTTGATCCTTTCTTTTGGGTCGATGTCCTTGGCATGGGTGACTTTCACTGATAACAGTTTCACAGAAAAATATCAGTTTTATTGTGGCTTTTATTCTTTAAAAGAACTTGCTATAAAACTAATTCCAACCGCAAATGCCACTCTGTCCCAGGGGCTTTTCACTGATGGGCCCATTTAATTACTAGACTAGCCCGAAGCTAAGGCTTTGCACATTGGCCCAAAGTCTGGTGTAGGAGTTACGGAATAAATTAGCTACACACCACTTTTTTATTCTCATTAATTAAATCTACCACCATACCATTTTTTTAAAATGAATTCTTGACAAATTCTTGACGGAATCTTGATTTCAGCGGCGATCTTGACGGATTCTTAATGAATTTTTGACGGATTCTTGACGATTTTGACGAATTCTTGACATCGGCGACAATCTTGATTGGTTCTTGATGAATTCTTGACGGATTCTTGACAATCTTGATAGATTCTTGACGGATTCTTGATAGATTCTTGATATCAGTAGTGATCTTGACAGATTCCTGATGTATTCTTGACACATGCTTGATGAATTCTTTGACTAATTCTCTCCCAAAAGTGGTAGAATCTAATAGTGGTGGTAAATTTAGTTAAATATTTGAAAAAATGGTAATTATCTACTTAATCCGGAGTTATGTAAGCCCGAGCCCAAATTTGTTGGCATCCAAAACATTTATTCCGAGAAAAGGACGTGGGTAGGACTAACTTAGGCTGAAATGACCATTTTTTTTTGTAAATTTTTTTAAAATAACATTTTTATGAGTGTCAAAGAACTTTTTGATCTATAGTCAATAAATAAAAATATGAGAAGAAAAAAACCAAATGATGATAATAAAATCTATATTTTTTTTTCTGGAAATGAAAAATGCTAAAGAAAAGGACATTTTACAAAAATTTAGGCCCAAAGCACAAAAATTGAAAAATCCTGAATGGTCTGAAATTTTTGAGAAATTTGAATTGATTTAGAAAAATATCATTTTTTAAAATTTTTTATCAAAATACTACTTTTCAGATATATTTAGAAAAATATCAGTTGAGACTCGAGATAACTTGTTGGGTTAATTTGAGTAACCAATCGAGTTACTTGAAGAAACTAGCCTGATTACCTCAAGTAACTTGACCGATTACCTCAAGTATCTTATAAATTAATAAAAAGTGATATTTTTCAAAATGTTTTCAAAATGGTCTCTTTCTAAATAAATTCAAGAATTTCTCAAATAAAATTAAAATCGGTAAATTTTCAATTATTCTGAAATTTACAATATAAAATAAAATTTCCTCTAAAAATAATTATAATAGAGAAGGTCAATAAAGTAGGAAAACACTGTTGGATTAATAACAGCAATAAAAGTGAAAATTACTAGGAGATTGAAACGACAATGAAAATTAAAGCTTTGAAAAAGAAAAAAAGAAAAAAATGGAGTCACAGAATGTCGAGCGACAATAAGAACAAAAACGATAATTAATGTTTTGGACTCCAGCAAAAGCATAAAACGACCAATGAAAGAAGAACGACAGCAGATATTAAAAGGAGCTGATCTAAAGCGATAAATCACATTATATAATTAAAACGAAAAAAAAAAAAAAAAAAGGAAGAGAAAACAAGAATCAAAGCAGACAAGTTGACGCCAAACGACATAAAAACCCAAAAACGACATTAAAAATTGAAAGAACCGTCTCACATGACATGAGCGCATCAAGCAACCAGCGAATGTGCCCCCCCAAATAAAAAAAAAAAAACAAGAAAATCTTTGGGGCTTTCAGGTTTTCACTCTCTGGGTTTTAGTAAAAGCCTAAATTGGAGGTAGAAATAGGAAACTGGATGGCACTAATATCTTGGCAAAGTGTATCCCTATCATCCTCATCCTCCTCACTACTCTTACTGCTTCAAGTTCAATCCCAGAAACACACTTTAATTCCAAAACCCTTCATCTACCCAGGATTAAGGGGAACATCCTTATCCTTATCCTTATCCTTATCCTCAATCTCCATTACTCCAAAATTTCGCATTTGCTTCTGCTCAACCTCAGTCTCAGCCACCTCCGACTCTGCCTCTCTGTCTGTGACCCATGCTTCTCCTTCCCCCAACATTTTTATCAAAGGTACTTACTTTCTCTATTATATGATTACCCCTTCTCGGACTTTTTTCTTTAGGACCTGTTTATGGGGTCGATTGTCTTTTTTCTTTTTTTCTTTTTTTTTTTTTTTATTTTTTGGGGGTTTTGGCAATTTTTCATTCTTTGTCTGAACAACATATGTTCATAAACATGCATTAAATGTTAAGATACAGATACCAATTTTGTTGCTTTGTCTAAGTGAATGAGGAAAAAGAGAAAAGACAGAAATGATTGGTTTGAAGCTTATGAGCTATGCTGATTGATGCAGGGTTGCCCCAGTCAACATCTGAAGGGCGTTTAACAAAGGCATTTTCAGAGTTTGGACAAGTTAACCGAGGTGGGTTCTTGTGTTTTGAACTATATACATACGTGTGTGTGTGTGTGTGTGTGTGTGTGTGTGTGTGTGTTTTCGGAAGCAACCCGAAGGGAGTAGTAACTTCCATGACCTTCATGAGACACCAAATACTTGACAAGGAAAATTTATTGCTGTGATGCAAAACTTGAAGTACTATGCCATGCAAGCTGCACCATTTGACCTATAGTCTTCATTTATTTGTATTTTGGGAAAGAAAATGCTAGAGTCATGAGACTTTTGCACCATTTGACACTGTATTAGTGGTTGCTTCCAGTTCCTATTCCACACTAATGAACAGCCTAGAATAGAGTGACGTTTTCTTGTCCAAAGTGGGAGGTAGGGTAGGTAAGTATTTGGTGAGAAAAGATTAAGTTTGTTAATACTAAAACAATTTGAGCTATAAAAATGCCAAGTATCACCGGTTTTTCGCTAGTTAAAAAAATTACGCAAACATTTTTAGTTAAAAATCAGTCGTGATTAGTAACTAGTGACGACACATATTATTTCTCATTGAAGAAATTTTGTACCATATGAGCACAAGTTGTTATTCCTACTTGTGGAATGTGTTAGTTAAACCTTTGCCACTTTTCCATTTGTTCGTTTTGTTAAAATTTACAGCACACACGTTCCAAACTTTCAATTTCATGTTCCTTTCTGAATGTTTATCTTCATGCAGTTAAAATTCTTATAGATACAAGTTCCGGCCACTCGCTAGGATTTGCGTACATTTGGTTTGCTAAGGAAGATTGTGCTCAGTTAGCAGTTAAGCAGATGAATGGAAAGGTATGCACATTTTGGTGATGATGTGACATTGATTTCTTTAGTTAACCAAAACAAGAAACAGATCTCTAAAAAAGTTATGTGGTTCAGTTCTTTGATGGCAGGTTTATCTTTGTAACAATTGCAAAGCCAAGATCATCCAGAATACATAGGACAGTGAGGCACTATAAGTTTTAATCCTAGTAATCATGATATGGTAACAAATGATTGCCAAGATTTGCATTGAGATGAGAACGGATACTGTCTATTTGTCTGTGCAGATAAAATGTGAAGAGGAGAAAATTTTCTACTGTTTGTCTCTCCATTTTGAATTTTCAGAAGAAAAGAAAAAAAAGGTCTCTTTTGTTTGGAAGGCAGTTATGATTTAAACTTGAAGAAGGGTATGAGCTTCCATTGAAAATTAAGCATGTATGTATGGATAAAATGACATGGGAGAAACCGTTCTAGTCTTATATAGTCTGTTCTTTGAAGTGTTCGTTATTGTTTTGATAGGAGGCAAATTAGTGTATCTGAATTTCCTAATGGTATGTGCACATTATAATAGGACGCAACCTTGTCTCTGTTTCCATTGTTGTTGGTATCATGCATATTAGTATCTGTTTAATCAGCTAAATATTTAAAAACTCAACGGCAAGAGAAAATTAAAAAAAAAAAAAAAAAAAGAAATTTTCAAAAAGCGAAAAATCAGAGACTTCTTTTTTTTATTGAAAAAAAAAAATCAAAGACTTACCTGTACAACTTTATATATTTTAGCAAATTGGTCTCCCAACTTGTTTTTCTTTTTTGGCATTTATTTATTAACCTTATAGTCTTAGGCTTCGTTTGGGATGCAGGAGAGGATAAGATTGAAATATTTTAAAGGATTAGATGGATTGGATAGGATGAGATAAGATTACAATCCAATCTTATCCCATATTTGGTGTGTTACTTTTTGTTAGGATAAGATTAGCACGTGTGTTTCATAGTATTAACTAAAAAACAAATTTTGAGGTTTAATTAATTAGAAAAATATCACTATTAAAAATTAATTTAGAAAAATATCATTTTTTAAAACTCAATTTTAATATAAAAGTATCATTATTAAAAGCTTATTTTCAAAAATACCACTTTTAAAAAAATATTTTTAAAAGTACTATTTAAAAATATTTTTAAAAATACCACTTTGAAAACTTAATTTTGGGAAAATATTTTTTTGATAAAATTATTTGTAAAAATACCACTTCTAAAAAAATATTTTCAATACCATTTCTAATTTTACCACTATTACAAGTTAATTTCAAAAATATCACTTTTAAAGTTTAATTTCAAAAGTAACATTTTTACTGCTTCAAAAACATTATATTATTTTTAATCAATTTCTTAATTCCTCTCAATCCTAAATTCTCAGGAAGATAAGATTATCCCCTTCTAAGGAAATTATTTTTAGAATGGATTATTTTAATCTAATCCAATCTCTCTCATATGCATGCACCAAACATGAGACAAATTTAATACAATCCAATCTCATCCTTATTCTGTATTCCAAACGTGGCCTTATAGAATTAGTCATTTCCATCTGATTTCACTGATATTTACTCCATTTTCTTTTGTTATGTCTGAACACATATTTTGAAATTAAAAAGAGAACCTTAACTCTTATCTTCATTTCAACACCTTGTAGCCCCCATGGAATTTTTATGAGATTCTGAAAAGGGTATGAGCTTCTTTTGAAATTTAGTAAAGTAAGTAAATTGGTAAGTGACACAGTATTTGTCCTACAATATCTTACCAAAATAATCATCAATAATAAAATCTAGAGAGGAATGGCCAAATATATTAGCTTTACTTTTGGCCAAAATAATTGCAACTCAAGGCAGTAAGTTTTCAAGTCTTCTATTGACACTATTAAGCTTCTAAATTCTAAGGAATTGCGGTCGAAATAAATAAAAAGCCTGGTAGTTAGATCATCTGGAAGGCCAAGAAAATCTCACTCATCTGAGGATATGCGAGATCCTTAGTTAATGGACTCAAGAACTAATATCAGTGTCCGCAACGACAAGAAGTGGTTCGTTGAACTAAATTAATTAACTGATGTTGGTCGTCATGTGGAAGTTGGAGACAATCGAAGAGTTCGAGTTAAAAGCATGGGCGATGCTTACCTGAAGATAAATGACAGCTCCATGATTGTGAGAGATTACTACTACGCACTGGAGTTTAGTATGAATGCTCTCTCAGTATCGAAGATGTATAAAGAAGTCTACCGCTTCCTGTTTGACAAGAAGGTGCACGTCTTCTATACTAATCTATTGTACTATGTGGGAGAAATGCAGAATGGACTTTATGTTCAAATCCTAGAGTCACAAAGTACATCATTTTCAATGATGAGCATTAGTAAACTCCAAGAGATGGTGAAAGACATTAGGAAGGAGCACAACACCATCGATTGGTATAAGCGACTCGGACATATGCTATGTTCAGAATTTCGCAGACTTATGGAGCTGAGTCACTTACATGAAGTAGATATCAGCAACGACATAGACTGCGAAGATTGCAAGAAGCCTATAAAGTACAAGCGTCATCTTGCCACTCGTCATGAAAAAGTTGAGGCATATTTAAAGTGTGTACATGTGCATATCTGTGACCTAATAGAGGTAGTTTCCTACAATAAGAATACATTGTTTGTCACTTTTGTTGATGAATATTCGGATTTCGAATAAATATATCTTCTGAAGAAATACGATGAAGTCCCAGATGCTTTTTATGAGTTCGACAGAAAGGTACAGATGCAACACGATACCAAGGTCAACACTAGCTGATATTGCTATTCCTTATGAATATGTGACTACCTATGAGTATAGTCATATAGGAGCTGCGTAGAGGTATAACATCATACTCAAGTATACCATAGAGCTGATGTACAAGTAGTCACTACTGTTGAAAAGATACTGAGATTATGCTTTAAAGACAGCTTCATACATCCTCAATTTCACTCCATCAGATAAAGTTATTTTGACACTTTTTCAGATGTGGATGGGCTATGTAGAGAGCTTAGAGCATCTAAAGGTATAGGGTTGCGAAGTATACCCGTGTAAGAAAGTGGGAGACGAAGTTGACAAGAATTCAGAAAAATGTTTTCTGCTTGGCTACCTGAAGAAAGAGAAGGGCTACCTTCTTTATAGACAATCTACCAATACTACTTTCATCATCAGAAGTGGAGACTTTCTGGAGGATGAGAGAGAAGTTTTTCAAGAAAACGATGAAGAGAGGTTTATGATCTTCATTTCTTTTCTTAGTCATTTAAGTTATTAGTTGAACACTTAGTTTTTACTTTTATTAGAAATTGAATTTGATAAAAATCTAAACGTTTAATGACATTTGTTACCAGTATGATTTTGGAATTTTAGAACGTAAATTTTGAAGTGTTGATAGAATTTCAATCATCAATTATCTAACGGAGCATTTTACTATTAATTTCTTTTTCTGAACCTTTTAATTAAGTTACATATATGGCAAGTCAAAACAACCGTATTGCCACGGTTACTGAATTTGCTATATTCTAATTTTAAAGTCGGTCACAATTCTTGAAGTTATCTATTACGTTAAGATTTTATGTATTCAAAGTTAAGAGAAAAACTTTGTTCAAAATTGATGGCTTTGGATGTGCACAAAATAAAGTAAACTTATTATTTGGTAATTGGTCCCCCTCTCAAAAAAAAAAAAAAAAAAAAAAACAAAGAAAAGAAAAAAAAGTCATAAAGTGCCAACATTAACGTATAGATGAAAATAGTGTCAAAGTCCATTCATTCATTTCATATCGAATTTAATTTAGTGCAAGTCATAGATTCGAGGAGGGCAAACTTGCAGATACGTAACTGTCATTATTTCGTTATAACTTAAAATTAACTCAATCAAATACGAATACTCATTTTACCCTTTAAAAAAAAAGAAAAAGGAAAGAAAAAGAAAACACACTAGCCTCAGATGAAAGTCAAACCTCATATGCTTTCAAACATAAATAAATAAAGTAAAACTGAAACCTCATTGGTATAGCCAATTGCTTAATCAAAACTTTGAACTTAAAAAAATAGAATAAAATCACATCGAATCAAGACGTACGATATATGCCGAATTTTCAACTTGAAATGTGAACACTAGAATAAAGATTCAAGCGAAAACAATAGAATAAAGACAATGCATAATCGTTTTTCCCAACAAATTAACTCAACAAATTCATTTTTTTCCTAATGAAAAAAAATTATGGGATAATTCCAAAAACATTCCATCTGTTTAACTAAATATTACGGTTAACCCTCTGTTCTCATAACACCCAAAAGTATTCTTTCTATTTTTCAAAAGAAAAAAATTATACCCATCTATCTTTTTTATCAAACTTAGAATGCAAAATGTCTAAAATACCATTGCATATTTTTCAAAAACCTATTATCAAACACTCCCATATCTAAAATTAACTTTTTTTATATTATAGAAAAATGTTGATAATTTTTAAGATATTTTTTGTAATAAAAAAAGATTAAAAAAAATGAGTTGTTTGGATATCAATATTCTAAGGGTGTAATTGTCTTTTATGAAAAAATTTAGTCAAAAATTTGACCAAAAAAAGGAGGAGGGTCACTTTTTTCCTATTTTAGAAAATAGACGAGATATTTTTAGGTTTTATTAGAATATAGGATTATCCATGGAATTTAGTTAAAATAAAGGAGATGTTTTTGAGATTAGCCCAAAAATTATTCTAAGGATATGCCAATAAAAGACACGTTGTTTTCTAATAGTAGTGCTCAATATTATAATAACAAAGTGTAAAGTTTCCAAATAATCTAGAGCAACTACAAGTGGCATTTGATTTGGTGGAATTGAATAGAATATATATAGGAGTACAATAGAATTAGAATTAGAAAGGAATGACTAATTAACTGAATCAAGTGACCAAGTAGGTTGGCTCAGTGGTAAGAGCACCCACTACTTAGGATTTAGATCCTGAATTCGAGTCACACCAGAGGTAGCAGGTAGGCGTGAAACCTTTTGATCCCCACAGAGGAACCGAGCAGCAAAAAAAAAAAAAAAAAAAACCTAACTGAATCAAATTCATTCGTTTGGTTATTGGAATCAATGTTTGAATCATGATTTTTATGTTTGATTTGTGATTGGAATGGAATGGAATAGAATAATAATTATTTTACAAATATAACCTTAACTTAACTCTTTAATTTATGTTTTATAATAATATATGAACAAATAAATGCAATGATTAGTATATTCAATAAAAATATAAATCGAATATATAAACTGAAATATTAGAGATAAATAAAATTCACAAAAGACATGTAATTATCTATTTATATGCTAAGGTATATATTTAGCTTAAAATAAAAATAAAGAAGTTTCATACATGCAGTTTTGTTGGTCTGAGTCAAGACTCCTTAGTCCTTATGACAACCTCGTTTTTCGAAAGGATAAGAGTAACGGTAGGAAAAAAATACCCTATGAGATTATTTAAAATTAGGACAAGTAGTTGAGATATTTAAAAGGACAAATTTGAAAAATAACAAATTATTTAATTTAATAATAGAATGGAATAACTATTCTACTAGTCTACTTTAGGAATTATAATTCATCCATTTTGATGGAATAATAATTCTACTACACTTTTTTTGTCAAACCAAATAATAATTCTAATGGTCATTTCATCGTACCAAACACCACCTAATACGATATTTGGATGGGATTTATGTATGTCTTTTCATTAGTGCAACTCCAATAAAAATATGTGATGCTTTAGACACAAATAGACAATAACAGAAACTTGATAGACTGGATCCAACTCTTTATTTTGTACATAAGTACATATCAGTAACTAATGAAAATGATGACATTTAGGCTCCGTTTCAAACTCAAATTTTGGAGGAAAAAATCATCAAAAAAATAGGAAAATACTTTTTTAAAATTTTTTTTGAAATTTATTTGGACACTTTTGTTTTACTAATTAATGTGTCAAAATTCTATATACTAAAAAAATGACATTAAATTAAACTCTAGCTTTTCATGACAAATCTTTTTATCATTTTTTATTTTATCCAAGTAAGAGAAAATAAAATTTTTTTCTTTGAAATCCCTTTGAATTTTTTTTTCTTTTCCTCCAAAAATTTAAGTTCCAGATGGAGTCTTAAAGATTACATTCAAATGAAAACCTCGACCGTTTCTGATAAAAAAAACCTATTTTCTTTTTCTAACTTTATGTCCCTCTTATTTTTTTAGTATTTGTTTTTTTTAATATAATTGCTTGTTTCCTTATAGGGATAATTACCAAAAAAAAAAAATCCTAAGTTATAGCTTTTTTGTAATTTTAACTTGTCTTTTTGCATATGAAAAATTTTACCTCCATATTTAAAATCTCTAGAAATATCTACCCTTTGTGTCTAAATTGACCAGAAACTTCTATACTAAACATTGAAATCAAATTGAGTATATCTTATTTTTGCTGATAAACCATTAAAATCTATGGAAAATAACTTAAAATAGTTAGCATAAATTACCAAATTTGTACACAGAAAGTAGAAATTTACAGCAATTTCAAATGTAAAATATAATTCTGCGGAAGCCAAAAAATAGGCTTAAAACTACAGAAAGGCCATATTTCGAAGAGTAATGCTAGCAACACTCTCTTTTACACTCTCTTAATCTAACTGCTTGACACGTGGATTCCACTATGATTTGTTATATTATTAAAATATTAAACTGGATAGTAGAATCCACGTGTTAGACAGTAAAACTGGAGAGTGTAAAAGATAGTGAAAAAAAGTGCATTTAACATTTCTTTGCTTCAAAATATTTTTTTGCAATTAACCCTTCCTCCGATCCATAATTACTGACATTTTATGATACCAATACTATGTCAGTATCCAAGGGCCTGTTTGGCATTATTTTCTATTTTTTGTTTTCAGAGTTGTGTTTTCAGAATTGAGAACAAAAACTGTTTTATAATGTTTTCAAAAAATAATGGGTGTTTGGCAAATATTTTCTAGAAACATTTTTTAGGGAAAAAAAATTGTATGAATATAAAAAATCATATTTGTATTATAAAAATAATATTTAGAGAGAAAAAGTCAAGAGAAATTGACTATAGATAAATTCAAGTAAGGGAATGAGGAGAGAGAAAGTCACAAGAGAAAAGATAATGAAAAATAATAATAAGAGAGAATATGGAAATAAAAAGTGTTGAGAAATATAGAAGAAAAAAAAACTAATGAAAATACACAAGAGAGAGAAAGTGATAATAATGAATGGGGATAGAAAATAAAGATAAAAAAAATTATAAAAAAGAAAGTAGCAATAGAGAATGAGGAGATATAATGTGATTAAAAAAAATGAATGGATAGAAAATGATGAAAGAGAAAGTAATAGAATAAAAAGAGGAGAGAGAAAATGATGAGAAAGAGTGAGGAGAGAGAAAGTGATGAGAGAGAATGAGGATCGAGAGAATGAGGATCGAGAGAATGAAGAGAGAGAAAGTGATGAGAGAGAGTGAGAAGAGAGAAANTTTTTTTTTTTTTTTAGAAAAAGAAAATGTTAAAAAAAACACCTTGAAAACAACATGTTGTTGTTCTCTAAATTTTCTGTTTTTTTAACTCTATTTTTAAAAACTGTTCTCAAAGAACAATGCCAAACACCCTTACTTATTCTCAGAGAACAATTTTCTATTTTTAAAACTAAAAAACTGTTTTTTAGTTATGATGCCAAACAACCCCCAAGTCTCTATCTCTCTCTCAAACTTCATCCTCATTGGGTTTAAAATTTTAGTTTAGCTTCATAGTATAACTTTTCTAGCAGGATCATTATTTTTTCTCTCAAACTTCATCCTCATTGGGTTTAAAATTTTAGTTTAGCTTCATTATTTTACTCGCAATAAGTGGCTACGATCATAGTATAACTTTTCCAGCAGGACCACTAGCACTGTTTCACATTTAAAATCAATTTAACCTTTTTACTTCTTTTGCTTTTTTTGAGACTTTTGTGGTATAAATTACTTATGACCATTTGATTTTAGATCTAGATACTATAAGACTTTTATTTTTATCAAAAAAAAAAGACTATTCTCAAAAATTTGACTCCAAAATTAAAGATTTAGGACAATTACAATAGCTAACTGTGCTACGAAGAAGAGTTTGAACCTTATGAACTATTAGATTAAACTTTTGTAAATTCTGCTTATGATATAATACAACAATTAAATTATTTGTATTTGAAGATTTATATAAAAGTGTAATCATAAGGCAAGACATTGGAGTATTGTAGGACATATTAGACACATCACAAGTAATGCATATATGTAGAAGGTTAAACTAAACGCAAAAGAAATACCATAAAGTATGCATTTTTTGTAATTCAAATTCTAAGTTTCGAGTTCTGCAAAAATATACCTCAAAGTTTTAAATTTTTAAAAAATTAAAAATTATGACCTTTGGCCACGTTTGGAATGCAGGATAAGGATGGGATTGGATTGGATTAAATTAATCCCATGTTTGGTGCATGCATATGAGATGGATTGGATTAAAATAATCCACTCCAAAAATAATCCCTTTAAAAGGGGATAATCTTATCCTCTTGAGAATTTGGGATTGGGAGGAATTATGAATTTGATTAAAAAGATAGAATGTTTTTGAAGTAGTAATAAATGATACTTTCGAAATTAACTTTTAAAAGTGGTGAAACCAGAAATGGTATTTTTCAAAATATTTTTTATAAATGGTATTTTTGCAAATAATTTTACAAAAAAAAGTCATTGTCCAAAAATAAGTTTTAAAAGTGGTATTTTTCAAAATATTTTTTTTAAAAAATGGTATTTTTGTAAATAAGTTTTTAAAAATGATATTTTTACAAAATTGATTTCTAAAAATGATATTTTTCTAAATTAATTTTTAAAAATGGTATTTTTCTAAATAATTAAACCTCAAAATTTGTAATTTACCTAAAACTATGAAACACACCTATCCTAACAAAAAGTAGCACACCAAACATGGGATAGGATTGGACTATAATTCCATCTTATCCTATCCAATCCAATCCAATCCAATCCAATCCTTTAAAATAGTCAAATCCTATCCTATCCTATCCTGCATACCAAACGAAGCTTTTGTGTATTATGAAATGATAAATTTAAATTTTGTTTTTTAATAACATAAAAATACCTCTATTGTCACTCCATTGTCAAGAAGCTAAAAGAACTCTCTATTTCTCCCAAGAACTCTAAAAAATTTCTCAAGAACTCTAACTTTTTAGGAGAAAAATAAAAAATAAAAAAGATTAATATTTATCTATATATTCTTTTAAACAAAAAATATTTAAAAAATTCTTTAGTATATGTTATGAGTTTTATTAAGAAAATAAGAGGTTAAAGAATGAAGAAGATAAAAATGGGTGGGAAATTTTCAAAACTAGTGAGTGAGATAAGAAACTTCAAGATTTGATTTTATTCATGTTTAAATTTGGAATAATAAACATTAAATGGGTGTATTACTAAAATATTTTATTTTTAAATTTTAAGGAGGTGTTTATTTAAAAAAAGGTGGGAAGAGAAAAAAGATGATTAGGAATAGAGCCGCCCTAATATAAATGACTCAAAATTAGGGATGGTAATTCGTGTTGGGTTGAGGTCCAATATATACATAAACTATATCAACCTGATCCCGATCCCAATCTCAATCCCGTAAACTGCCGTGTTAGAAAAACACCAACACTAATCCAATCCGCACTTAAACAGGCTAATCCGAACCCAAACCCGAACCGCTCAACCCGTTTAGATGAAGAATACTTAACTAATAACCTGATTTTGACCTGCCAACTCGCTTTCGACCCGCCAACTCACTTGTGATCCGTATTTTTATACTTTTATTTTCATTTTTAGATTGTTATTATCTCATGAGTAATACTAAGGATACACAAAAAATTTACACATAACGACATAGCATGTCTTTTAAATATCCATTTATATAGTGTAGTCATACTTTTAAAAAAATTTGAGTAGTTAAAATACATGTTACGTCATTGTATGTAAGTTTTGTGTGTAATTTATGTGTGTCCCTAGCATTACTCATTGTCTGATTCTAAAATAAATAAATTAGGACCAATTTGTAAATATAACTAATGACTTATAATCCTAAACACATGCATAAATATATATATAATAATAGTCACAAACAAGTTAAATTAATAATGGCCCCGTTTGTTTCAACCATTCCATTCCATTGGAATGGAAAATCCATTTGAATGTATGTTTGTTTCAACAATTCAGTTTTTCCATTCAAATGATCTTTTAGAATGTGTGTTTGTTTCAACAATTCAGTTTTTCCATTCAAATAGTCCATCCGAAAAGTTAACCATTGGAATGGTTTTTTTGTGTCTTGAATGAGAATGGAGGGGGGGAGGTATTTTTGAATGGTCCATTCCAATGTTCCCATTCTAATCACAACACATTCCACTATTTTTTCCATTCAAATGTCTCCCATTCCAATTATAACACATTCCACAATTTCCATTCAAATACACACATTCAAATAGACGAATTAAACGGGCCCAATATTTTTATAATTTAATTATTTATATATTTTATTGGTGGATCAAATGGGTTAATTTGGGGCCACGCGGGTTAATCTAAATTCGTGTTTTTTTTTTTTAAATTTATTTGTGCCAAGTGGGTCGACACAATTTCGATCTGCACCCTTCTTTTTTCAATCCAGACCCACAAAAAATCATGTCGTATTGGTGTCATCGTGTCATAACCCAAATTATAATCTATATTCAAAATTAACATGGACGATATATTTGAAATTTTGAAACTTGGATGTTTAATTCTGCATAAATCAAAACTTAGGCTTTAGAAGGCAGAAAGTGCATATTTGGGAATAGTGTTTTGTATTTAACTCTATATGTATGCATATTTCAAATGGGCACCAATCCAGTAGGTATTTTTTTTTTTACCTATACATAAGTATTATTTTGGCCAATGAAATTTTATCATGCATATTTTTTTATAGTAAAAAGTAAAAGAGAGAAATAACATTAATGATGCACGTCTTTTTATGCAACTCATTATAGCCGTTAGATCATCATTAGACGATAATCCAACGGCTAAAAATAAATACATACGTATAGGTAAAACAAAAAAATACCTATTAGATTGGCAACCGTTTTATATATATATATATATGAAGAATACTAAACACATTCTCTTTCTTACTCTTTTTTAAACTCATTAGTCTCACAGTTTGACACGTAGATTTCACTATCTAGTTTAATATTTTAATAATATAATAAAATATAGTGNTAATGAACCTCCTTGATTCTGACATGTGTTACTTATGATGCTCATCAGTATCATTGTTTATTTTTATATTTAAATAGAAGAAAGACCAAATTACAATGATACTCATTATTTATATTTAACATTCTATGGCACCACGTGACATTTTTTTTTAATCATTTGTTATTGTTAACGTTATTTTTATAAATCTAAACATATATAATTAGGAGCTCGTAGTAAAAATGAGGACTGATTAGTTATTTAACTATTTTGTTTTTTGGCCTAAAAAATAATATAGGACCAAATTTAAAAATTTATAGCTAAATATCTAACTCATTTAATGATAAAAATAAAAATACAACATATTCCACAACCGAACATTTAAAAAAATTGAATATTTAGCTATAACTTTTAAAATATTGATATCTACTTAAACTAATTTAAAAAATTGATCGTCTATCTAGTTTTCTATAAAAAGTGACTAGATTATTTGGGTATCTTTAAAGTAGATGTATATTATTAAAATATTGTAACAAAATAATCGATTAGTAGATAAATTAAATATAAAATCAAATTTACTAATTAAAAAAAAATCTAGTATATCTGTGAATATATAGACCATTTAGCCAAAAAACAAAAAACATGAAAAAGAAAAATGCATTAATTTAAACAAAGTATAGAAAAGAGGCATCATCCTAATTTCTCTTATAAATGATACTAAGAGTATTAAGATTGTTACCAAATTTTTAATATTAACACATGTGACATATAAGTTGTCATTATTCAATTGGTGTATTAGAACTTACTACAAATAAATTAATCATATTCACCAATTAAATAATGCCAATTCACATGCTAATATTGGTATTAAAAATTTGCTACAAATTTTGAAACAGGTAGCATTATTCTTGAATTTCTTTCTCTTATATTAGTAATTTTAATTTGAAATTTAGGGTTCGGAACTGTAATTTTTATGCTGCACAGTACAGTTCTG
Source organism: Trema orientale (assembly GCA_002914845.1). Taxonomy (NCBI): domain Eukaryota; kingdom Viridiplantae; phylum Streptophyta; class Magnoliopsida; order Rosales; family Cannabaceae; genus Trema; species Trema orientale. The sequence continues at coordinate 1,825,534 of JXTC01000005.1, forward strand.
CAATTTTATTAAAATGAGGAGATAGAAATGTAATTTTTCGAAATAATAAAAAACTGAGAAACGACTCAGTTTCTTCTGAGATATAGGACAGAAAGATTGAGAGAGAGGGAGAGAGAGAGAGAGAGAGAGAGAGAGAATTGAGGAAGAAGAAGAAGAAGAAGGAGAAGAGGAGGAAGAGAACAGAGATGATGCATCTAATCAATGCGGTGATAGCGACTCGGCTCATGACTCGTAACTCGGTCATGGAATCGGAGGCAATACCCTTTGGATCCATTTCGTGGTTCGTCTACGCCGGAATCTCTTGCTCTTTGGTCCTCTTCGCCGGAATCATGTCTGGTCTAACCCTAGGTCTCATGTCGCTCGGCCTCGTCGAGCTCGAGATCCTCCAGCGCAGTGGAACTCCCTCCGAGAAAAAACAAGCAGGTAACTCTTTTTTCCGGCATCACCGATTCATATAATCGTATCATCTCAATTTTCGGTTTTTGGATTTGTTGTAGCTGCTATACTTCCGGTTGTTCAGAAACAGCACCAGCTTCTTGTGACTTTGCTTTTGTGTAATGCTGCTTCCATGGAGGTAAGTAACTTTGATTGATTGATTCAATTTTAGAGAATGCAATTTGAATTTGGTGTAAGCTTTTGTTTGAATTCGTAATTTATAACGCTTCTGAATCGAATGAATCGTTGAGTTTTTCGACCCGGATTTCATGTTTGATTCGGTGATTTGTAATTTTCAGGCACTGCCTATATACTTGGATAAAATGTTCAATCAGTATGTGGCTATAATTCTCTCTGTGACTTTTGTTCTGTTTTTTGGAGAGGTATTTATTTTGATTCACTATCTTTTTATGGTTTAGCAGTTTAGTACGATTAAGCTTCTTATGGGGTTATAGTTATTCTAATGGGAATTTTGGTTTGGTTGTCGATTCTTTGGTTAGGTTATCCCACAAGCTATTTGCACTAGATATGGACTTGCTGTAGGTGCTAACTTTGTTTGGCTTGTACGGATTCTGATGATAATTTGCTACCCGATTTCATACCCAATTGGAAAGGTATTGTCTTTGATGCAAAGTTGATGTTTAAACTTGGGATAATATCACTTTTATACCTTGTATTTTGACACTTTGTTCAGTTTGTACCTTGTGTTTTGTTACTATCAACATTGACCTTTAGATTTAATATTTGCTACAAATTTATACGTTGAGACCAATTTACGGCAGTTAATTTACCATGATGATTTAATAAACTTATTCTCGGATCAGTTTTTATATGGTTCATTTTTAATTTTTCAAATGACATCATGGTAAATTAATTGCTCTAAATTGGTGTTAAGGTATACATTTGTAATAAATTTCAAATCTGAAAGTCAATGTGAATAATAATCAAAAAACAAGGTACAATTTAAACAAATTATCAAAATACAAGGAATAAAAGTGATATTATCCCTTTAAAATTTGGGCTTGGGTTTTGTGAATTTATTTGTTTACAATCGATAACCAATGAGTGATTTTGTTGTGTACTCAAAGAATGTATCTCGAGGATTTCTATTATCAACCATTAAATCTGTACTCTTTGAAATTTTTGTTTGTTTTAGTCAAGCCTTTTGTCATTGACCAAGCAGAAAGAGGGCTATAATGATAAATAAAATAAAGGCAAAAACTTGGAACCTGGTTGGCAAGACCATTGGATTCCTGCTGATAGTTGATTTAATATATATTCTTTGATATTGAGATTTACCCGTTGCAGATTTTGGACTGGGTACTAGGACATAATGAAGCACTTTTTAGGCGAGCTCAGTTGAAAGCCCTTGTCTCCATCCACAGCCAAGAGGTAAAGTGAAACTATTCAGCATTAATATGCTTAAATCACCCGAGTGATAGCTTCATAAAGTTTTTTTATTATTATTATTTATTTATTTGTTGTTGTTGTTGTTGTTGTTGTTTGGATAAATAATATATTTTCATAAAGTTTAAAGTACAAAATTTTTACCATTCTTAGTTTAAAGTACAAAATAATATATTTTCATAAAGTTTAAAGTACAAAATTTTTACCATTCTTATCGTAATAGGCTGGCAAGGGTGGTGAACTTACACATGACGAGACAACAATTATTAGTGGAGCACTAGATTTAACTGAGAAGGTAAGCTTTTAATGGAAAGATCATTTTTCCTTTATATTCATGTCCCTGTAGTCTGCTTGTTTGTGTGCTGTGTCAGTATTATAGCCTATTATTTTTTAGTAATGGAGAGGAATGCTGAATTGCTGATGAATATGAAAGTTCTACTTGACTTCTTCTACTTCACGCACACACACTCTCTCTCTAAAACTTGGTTATTCATTATTATATATTTAAATTGTTTGGATTTTTTTTCCTCTTTAGTACCCCAAACCTTTCTTTGGTTTACAATTTAAGTGCATCCAAAAACTTCTCTCTCTGCTTTCTGATCATAGTTTCATTTTGTACTAGAATTACTTGAAACCTTGTGCTCATGCTGAATTGTATTTGAATTATCATTCTTGCTTGGCAACCTTGAAGCACGTGATATTGTGTCTGCTTAGCAAATCAGCATCTAATTTTTTTTTTCGTTTCTTTCCGGGAAAAAAAAAATCAGACAGCTGAGGAGGCTATGACACCTATTGAATCAACGTTTTCCCTAGATGTCAATTCAAAGTTGGACTGGTGAGTTTTGGTTATGAATTCATTTTTCTTTCTCTTTATCAATTTAATGTCACTAGTTTTTGAAAATTTGATTCACATGTTGTTCTTTGCTGCTTTCCAAATATACAGACATTTAATTTAAGAAACTATCACCCTCAAAAAGAAGAAGAAAATATAGAAAGTTTTAATTTGCTGCTAAGATAGATTGTGATGAAGAAGAAGGATATGGTAGGGATGAGTTCTGATGTTAGTCCTAGCCTATCATCTTTAGAACGCTATCCCAATTAATTGCTGGCTTTTCAAATCCTAGCGAGTCAGTAGTCTAATCGTCTGTCATCTTTTGTACAAATTTTCACTTTGGATAGTTTTCGGTTCCTTTTCATATCTGCACAAAGTGAACAGGTATATCAAATGGTGTTATTTTTGTTTTTTGTTTTTTGTTTTTGTTTTTGTTTTTTGTTTTTTGGGTTGTTTTACTGAAACACTCCATATATGGCAAATGAACCTTTTAGGAATTTTTGGAATCACATGATCATTCAATGTGTTCCTTATAGTTAATTTCTGTATTCTTATCATAAGTTTGTGAGATTAAGCAAGATATACTCTTTAACTGTGTTTCTCGTTTTCTTTCTTAATTTCCTTAAATTGTTTTCAATAACTCAGGGAAGCTATGGGAAAAATTCTTGCTCGAGGTCATAGTCGAGTTCCAGTCTATTCTGGGAATCCAAAGAACATTATTGGACTTCTTCTGGTGAGTGCTAGAATATGAATGCTATAAAAGAAGTGTTACCTAGATAAATCTTACATTTGACATATGTAATGAATGCACAAGAAGATATATAGTTTCTACTCCGCTTTTTAAGTTGTTCAATTCTGTTTGTTGTTAGGTGAAAAGTCTTCTTACTGTACGACCTGAAACAGAGACTCCAGTCAGTGCTGTTTCCATCCGGAGAATACCACGGTCTGCTTGCCTTAATTACCAATTATTTAATTTTCAGAACGTACAGAGTATTAAGTGTTGATTTGTATGTTGTATACTCAGAGTTCCTGCAGATATGCCACTGTATGATATATTGAACGAGTTTCAGAAGGGCAGCAGTCATATGGCAGCTGTGGTGAAGACCAAGGGGAAAACCAAGGCTCTTCCAACTATTGATGGGGAGAAAGCTGAAGAAAACGAAGTTACCACTGGGGTGTCTAAACTCACTACTCCTTTGCTACTTAAGCAGGATGGGAAGTCAGATAGTGTTGTTGTTGACATTGACAAGGCTTCGAGGCCTAATAATGTAAATAAGGAACCGTATTTACATCATAATGATACAAGTACTGGTTTGCCCCGTTTGTCTGAGGACATTGAGGATGGTGAAGTTATTGGTATCATTACCCTGGAAGATGTATTTGAAGAACTTTTGCAGGTAATTTAAGGATCTTGGTATCTCTTCTTTCAGTTCATGAAACTTCTTATGCCTGTAGTGGATAATGAACTGACGACTTTTTTTTAACTCTACAGGAAGAAATTGTGGATGAAACAGATGAATTTGTTGATGTGCATAAAAGGTGGCGTGGGGTTGGATACTTTGCGAAAGTTAAGTTGCTCTCTATGGCCATATAAGGAAATTAATGTGATTTCTTTCTATTCGTTCCCCTATTCTTGCAGAATCCGTGTGGCTGCAGCAGCAGCTGCTTCATCAATGGCACGGGCTCCATCTATTCGGAGGTTAACTGGCCATAAGGGACCAGTAAGTGAACGCTAACATAAATTAATTGTAACTAAACCTTAAATTCTAGTTTCAGATCGATTTTAATTGTGTGATTAGAACCTTTTCACATATTTATTAGTTTCTTCTAGACTCACGTGGTCTATCGTGGTGGTTTATGAAGCTTATAACCAGTGTTCTGTTATATTGTTTTGATCAACTAGGGAGGCCAAGCTAAGCAAGGGCAAACTCCTAAGAAATCTTCTGAGGATGTTTTGAACAGCGCAAAATTGCAAGGGACATCTGGTGAACCTCTTCTTGGGAACAACAGATGATTACATGACAGCTTTTCGTGATGTTCTGGTTTCTGTCCTATGATGTCGCAGAAAATTGCTTATCTCCATCAGAGAAAGAGAAAGGGAGATGGCAGGTTTGATATCTGCAGTGCAGCCTTATTACTTTTGGCATGTTTTGAGCAATTGCTGTATGGTATAGCCCGTTATTATAGCAACCTCCATATTGATCTGATAAATATGTTTCGGTTTGTGGTTGTGCTCAATAACAATATTGTTCTACATAGAGAAGGGGTATAAAAAACTCTTGAGAGGGAGGCTTCTGTTGTTGGGATGTGAATAAGCTTTGTTTTCTAAGATTTTGTAGTATTAGAACCAGTACTATTTGAGCCGTGCTGGTGCAGTGAAATGTCAATTGAGAAAGACCCCGAACGGGATACTAGAATCCCAATATGATGGACTAGCTTTTCAAGGATCTTGCATGGTAGAGATTAAGTATTTCACGAGCTTCTTTTCCCCATTTTTTTTTTTTTGTTTTTTTTGTTTTTTTTGTTGAGTGACTGTCATCTGCACATAGAATCTCCCCAAAAAATCCCAATATATATGTATGTGTATATATATATATAGGGAGAGAGAGAGAGAGAGAGAGAGAGAGAGATAGAGAGAGAGAGAGAGGCTTGAAATATGAATATGCTATTCAGTTCAATATAGAAGCCAAATATTGCATGGTAAAACTGTTGACAAACAAAAAACTAGATTCCAGCTCAAAGAAAGGGGAGAAATAGATAGGACAAAAGAAGCTAGATCGATTTACATAGTTTCTGGCTATCGACACTTCGCCACGAATGGCACAAACTATCCCATATCGATTCAAAACTGTAAGAAGTACTTTCCTAGCTGCTGGTCTATTCCCGTAATCTATATATTATTCACAAAAAGGAAAAAAGAAAAAAGAAAGCATCTTCAGAAGTTGAAAGTCTTCTGCTTACCCCCATCAAACTCCATCATCCCAGCTCAAAAGGATCACGGTGCACCTCCACATAATGTAAAATCGTGTTCTTTGTTCCTTGACAAGCTTTGAACACTTTCTCCATAACCGAAGCTTTGGGACCCTATTGGAGGGAAACTGACCCGTCATGATCACTAGCAAAGAATTCCAAACCAAAAAACGTAAGAAATATAGACTAATAGATTAGAGGCACTTGAAAACTTTGGTTGAAATGGCATAGATTATATAGATAAGAGGGTAGGGAGACTGTGGGGAAGGACAGGTGTCAGGCTCAGACAAGGTATAGATGAGAGGGTCCAGGGTATGAAAAAGGAAGACTAACACCAAGCACATTAGTTTTGCCTCCCTCTGCCAAATCACCTGGAAAAGGACTAGATGTAGCTTCCTTATCATGAAATGGAGGCCTGCCTTGTCTCTATTATTGGCCTGTGATTTGTCCCACTTCTCTGTTTAAGATAGCAGAATTAACTGTTCCAACAAAGAAGGATTCCTTTGAAGATATACGTGTTCCTCAATATATGTCAGATTAAACAGAACAAACTTGAATAGAATAGAAAAGTACATTACTTTTACTTAGAACTTGAAGGTAATTATACTAGTTGATAAGTTGAAAGTTGCATGAGTATGAGAGAGAGAGAGAGAGAGATAGTTGATAAGTTGAAAGTTGCATGAGTATGAGAGAGAGAGAGAGAGAGAGAGAGAGAGAGAGAGAGGTAATGGTTTGTCTAGATGTGCTCAAAGGTAAAACTATAGTTTATATCGGTAGGTAAAACTATAGTTTATATATGTAGTGGATTGACAGATTGATCTCAGTTTAGTTTTGGTCAAAAAAGTTTGAATACTAAGAATAATTATAGGCGAACTAAAGTGGGGAGGTTATGGTTTGTCTGAATGTGCTCAAACAAAGGTAAAACTATAGTTTATATATGTAGTGGATTGACAGATTGATCTCAGTTTAGTTTTAGTCAAAAAAGTTTGAATACTTAGAATATTATAGACCAAAACAAGAAGGGGGAAAAATATACAATAACAAAAACATGAATCCTCAGAAAAAGTTTTTGTTTTGACTCAAACTTAATAGTATCTCCTCCTGTGTTTGTCGAATTTAATATCATTTTTAAATTTTTATTTGCTGTTTAGAGTTTACCCTTTTCGTTTCTTTGCAAAATATCTTTAATTTTCTAACAAATCAAAATACAGAATTTGATTTGCATAAAGCTAAAGCAGTTTTGCTAACTTTTACCAAGGAAAAATAGTGAAGTGATTTACTTAATATAAAACGAGTTTAGGCTCTTCTGACTAGGCAAGCAAACGACAGCTTGTACGTACAACCACATATACGTACGTATAAGTTATAACACATGCAGAAATAGCAAAAACCACTCAACATACTCATTGATCAAAAGGAGTTAGTTACATATGCCACTTTTGAACCCAATTTTACATGCAAACTACTCTATATTACATTGAGAAAAAGAGGTGAAAAGAGAGAGAAGGAGACGAAAATATACATATAGTCCCTACAATATTTTTGGGGATGGTAACAAAGACAAAACCAGCTAATTTTAAAGCAAACAAAAACCCTAGTAGAAAGAGTCTGACACTATAGGAACAGAGAGAGTCTGACACTACAGAAGAACAAACTCAGATGTTTATAATGTACAAACAAAAAACAGAAGCTATCCCATTATGCTTCTAAGAATACTTGTGCCAACCAAGAAGCATAGAGATGCAGACCCTTATAATATAAAGCTTAGCTCTTTGCCGTCTCACCATTCTCCTCCATTTACCAAATCTCTTTCCCATATTTCTGATCATTTAAAATAGTATTATATCTAATTGGTACCTAGAAACCTCAAAATCTTTGCTCCAAGCTATAGCACAAAAACTTTGTTGGGATCAATCTGAAGATGTCTTTAGCATACTTATATCCACATAAAGCCTTTCAAGGCCTAGTCATAGAGGGTCCCACTTGTACATCCAAATTGCATCTGTGCCACGTGCACTTCCTCTATCTAATTTCAACTTAACCATCTTTATCAGTTAGTTTTAATTTTTTTTGCCTGCCATTGATTATTGTCCAAGTTCTTGTTAAATAAAGCAAGTTTTTAAGTACAAAAAAAACATGGACTTTATCTTCAATGGTGGCAACCCCACATCACAGATAAACAATACAAGGGTAGTATTACTGTTTGTTTGAAATGTTAGGATTGATGATACTTTGAAAAAATAAGTGAGCCTCACGTGACCTCTCATAAAATTCAACTACATATCCAGATATGCACACATATACTATAAGTATGAACATGTACATTTTTTACTATGTATGGTTGCTGTTTGTTGGGCCTATAAAAGTTGTGATTGTGATATGAGAAAGACTACAAATTAGTTCCCACTCAAGGTGTCTAATCATGTTTCATTGCCATGTAAAAGATTGACAAAGAAAAGGCTGGTACCTTATCCTTAAGCACAAAGTATCAAGGATAAGATTATATATAAGAGAGTAAATCTAGCTAAGTGGACCTTTTTTGGGCTTAACCTACTGATATCCAGCTAAGGTGGGGTCCAGTAGAAATGACCAGGATAAGCTATGGACCCGGTGGAAAAGGCCCAATAGGTCCAAAAATCAGGTGGTGGGGGTCATACACGCGGTTGCAGGGGAGAGGAAGAGCGGTGTTAGGAGCTTGGAGACACCGTTGGAGTGTTGTGCTTTTTGCTCAACTGAAGATTGGAGTAAAGAGGAAAGCTCCAAAGCTTTGGTGGGGAACGACTTTATTTTTGTTGCGTTTTGTTGCGTTGTGTCTTTGAGAAAGTACATTAAATAATGGGCTTTTATGTATATCTATTGATCTGCAGTTTTGGATGTGACTAACTGAGACACCACAAGCACAACATTCCCTCTAAAGAAACATCATGGAACTGAAGCAGCTAGCTTTAAATATTAATATCCGAGAGAGAGAGAGAGAGAGAGAGAGAGAGAGAGAGACGAGAGAGTCAAATAGCTAGCTGAGAAGATTAATACTGTCCAGCTGGACAGTTAAGTCACCATATAAAATGGAATAACGTCTACTCATGTGATTGGTTGAATCAAATCAAATGAAACACTTATTGCCATATTCGTTGAGTAGTGCTTTTCTCAACTGGAATAGAAATCTTCCCACAAGGATAAACTGCACAAAATTTATATTATATATTTTGTATGTATCAATTTCAAGTACAAACGTATCTTCCATAACATTAACTAGCCTCGTGATTTTTAGTACTTAGATGACAAAACAAAATCCTCTTATGTGTTTGAACTTTGAAGTTTGTACAACAATTATTTGTTTATCTCTCACTTGAACATTTTTTCCTTCGGGTCATTTTCAACTTTGAGAGTTAGACTCTCTCTGTCTCTGTGTCTCTGTCTCTCTCTCTCTCTCTTGTGGTTGATGGGCTTTGTTGGGAGGCCCAATGGGCAAGTGGTGCTGTTCCTTACTGATTACCACTCTCTCTCTCTCTTTCTCTCTCTTTTGGGACTTGGACACGAGTAGGGGTAAGTTGGGCAAAAATGACTTTTTACATAACTATTTTTCGGATGACATTTTTAGGACTGTCATTAAATTTGTGACCGGTAATCAGCCACAACATTTGTGATAGGTTATTATAGACTAACGTGCTTAGGTAAAACAAAAAGCCAAGCAAACATACACAAAATTTATATGGTTCACTTTCAATGGAAGAGACATCTCCACTTTTTGCTGCTTTAGGTTTGCACCCGATATTTCATCGGTATAATTAGGCTGACTGATCATAAATTTTGCGACAATTAGAAAAAAGTCAATAATGATGTAGTCGTAAAAAAAGTCATTTTGGGCCTCAAAAACTTGTAGATCAGTCCAATTGCACTCCCTTTCCTTGTTTGGCCCAATAAACAAACTGATAATAGGCCTTGTTTGATGACTTGAGCCTGACCCAAAACACGACGAGTGAAAAGTCAAAGAATTAAAAAGTCAAATAGTTAATATTTTGAAAGGAGTTAATGGGACAAATGGTCCTGAAGTATCAATTTGTGGTAATTTGGTCCTCAAACTCTTTTAATTATAGCTATTAAATCCTTAGATTTTTTGATTTATTGCAATTCAGTCTCTGGACTGTCTAATTTGTAATTTGCTCTTAAGTTTTTGACCAAAAACACAAGTAGCAGCGTATGAAAGTATATTTAAAAGGTAATTTGGAAATTTCAAACATAAAAATAAATAATCACAATTTTTTTTTTCCTAAATTATAACCCTAAGAATCCTAATAAATGCGTATATCCTTAATTCTCTTGAAATAATTTTTTTCAGTTTATTTTCCGTTAAATATTATTTTAGATACTATAATATGTTTTTTATGTGTGTTTTTGATAAGTAGATTATAATTTAGACAGTTCAGGATCAAATTTCTATAAATCAGAAAATTTAAGAACTTAATTGTCACAATTAAAATTCTGAGGAACAAATTGCCACAAGTTGAATAGTTCAGGGACCATTAGTCATTTGTGCCATATTAAACCCTTTCGAAAAAGCTCCAGAACTACCAGCCCTAGTGCTGTCTCGCTCCGACTCGTCGTAGCTCGGAAGCTTCAAGAAAGTGTGTGTGTGTGTGTGTGAGAGAGAGAGAGAGATGTCGTGCTTGTTCGCTTGCTGTACGGCTTCAACGTGCGGTCTGTGCACGTCGGTGGCCTCTGGTATATCTAAGAAGTCAGCCAGAATCGCTTACTGTGGTCTCTTCGGTGTGTCGCTCGTCGTTTCATGGATTCTCAGGGAAGTTGGAGCTCCTCTTTTGGAGAAGTTCCCATGTGAGTTCACTTTTGATTCCTTTATCACACTTCTATTCCCAGTTTTTAGCTGATTTTTTCATCTGGGTATCTGAATTTGTTGATTATTTTTAGCTAATTTTGAAATAGGGGCTCTTCTTTTGGAGAAATTCCCGTGTGAATTTTCAGTTTTGGTTCCTTTATCGGAAATTTTATTTTTCCCAGTTTTTAGCTGATTATTGTCATCTGGGTTTTGTGAAAATGTGAACTTCTCTTAGAGAAATTGTCATGTGAGTTCAAGTTCTGATTCGTTTACCACATACTTTCCACACCCAAACCCCCACCCCCCAAAAAAAAATTTCTAACTTTATATGAAAATTTTGATTATTTGGAGCTAATTTTGTTATATTGTCTGTTCTGTTGGAGAAATTACCTTGTGAGTTTTGAGTTTTGATTCGTCTACAACACCTTTTCTTCCAATTTCTAGCTTATTTTTTCATCTGGGAATCTGAAAATGTTGATAATTTTGAGCTAATTTTGATGTATGGGCTATTTTATTTATTGTGATTCTTTTTCAGCGGTGTCGTATTGATTCTTCCACGTTATGCTATATTTGGTTATAGACTTATAGTTGATTTAATTTTTGCTTAGTGAATGCCTTAAATTGTTAAATTAGGTCCCGTTGGATCTAATTCTGAATTTTCTGCACTGAATAATTGTGATAAAAATGCAAACTGTCTAATATTTGTTTTTCTAGTAAATTGAAATTCAGTTGAAATTAAATATTCGATCTAATGTGGTTACCCGTGTTAGCATCTATTGCTTTAATTTTCATCTTTTTTTCCCCTCCCCTTTATTTTGTTTGTATACAGGGATAAACAATTCCGAGACTCACTCGAAGGAATGGTATCAGATACAGGCAGTTCTTCGTGTGAGCTTGGGGAATTTCTTGTTTTTTGGTATATTTGCTCTTATAATGATTGGCGTCAAGGACCAAAATGACAGACGTGATTCATGGCATCATGGTGGATGGATTGCGAAGATAGTGATATGGCTTGTGCTTGTCTGTCTCATGTTTTTCATTCCAAATGTTGTCATCTCAATTTACGGTCAGTCATTAGTTGATAAAGTTATTTTAAATTTCAAGGCTGTATTTGCCTTCTATTGTGTTACTTTAACCTGGTATAATGAGAAATTTTTAGCATGCATTTGTATTTTTTCTTGCTTTTGCTATGTCTTGCTATGAGAATTATATTTGGTTTCCCTGGCAGTGTAAATTTCTATGTAGCAGTTTTTTTGTGTTGTATTAACAGATATGTTGATACTTTCCTGTGAGAATTTATGAAAAGGTGGTGGGGCTATGTTTTTCTACCCTGATTTGCATGGCTTTTATGCATGGAACAACTTATGAGGAAAACATGAATGCAATTTATGCAAATATACTTGTAGCACAATATCTGTGGGACATATATACAGATTTTTAATAAAATGTATAGCTGGGCCTTTTATTTTTTGTCAGTAGTTTGCTGGTTCATGGCTAGCTATCTTGTCATCTTTTCTCTTCTTTTGACCTGTAATACTTTCAAATCGAATTTTTGTTCATTAGATTTGTTGCCTTTAATGTGTTCTATACTTGCAGGAACTTTGTCAATATTTGGAGCGGGTGCATTTTTACTTGTTCAAGTGATTATCCTGCTAGACTTCACCCACTCATGGAATGATGCTTGGGTTGAGAAAGATGAACAAAAATGGTTGGTCTAAGTACTCATATTTTATTGTTTGCCTACCCACTGCTCCCATTGGATCTGTAACCACATAATTGATATGCTTTAGGTACGTTGCTTTACTTGTCATATCTGCTGGATGCTACATTGCGGCATTTGTGTTCTCAGGGATTCTGTTCATTTGGTTCAATCCCTCTGGTCAGGACTGCGGCCTTAACATTTTCTTCATTGTCATGACCATGATTCTTGCATTTGCATTCGCTATAATTGCACTACATCCGGCGGTAAGTGGAAAGTTGTAACTTCCTCACATTACACAGATTTTTGTGTCCGCCATCCTTTGTATACTTTTTCGAGGATTTTATTCATTGCTAGATGTAAATACGCTCTCTAATACCACTATAACAACATAAGCTTTTATTTCCGCTGAGTGATTTTTAGATTATCATCTCTTCATGTTTTCTCCCTGAGGAAAAGTTGCAGAAAAAGTAGTAGCTAAAATGGCTTGAGAGAAAACAATTTATTATTGAATGACTAGATTTTCAGATCACTATAGGAAACTATCTGAAAAAGCCACATTTCACATGATAATTAAAAATTGTCTTTTGTACAAAAAAGAAAGTTAATAGGTGCATGAGAGGTAGCATTACTTGGTTGGAAATGAGCATAAATGTGGTTCTCTAAGATTTCCTCTATTCTCTCTTGTATTTACCGACAGAATCAACTTTTTGAAGAAGCTTCCCACTCTCAGATACTTATAGCTAATTGGTATATTATGTAACACCCTTTTTATGGTTTCTGTTTGTTCCATGAACATGTAATACAGCCAAGTAGACACGTAGACTTTCACTTGCACACTGGATGTAAGTAGCCACGTAGACTTTGACTTGCACAGTGGATGTTTTGTTTGGTTGCTGTAAAAGTAGTGTCTTGACAACCTTGTGCTTAGGAGGCCTGCGTTAGGGAGGTCTCAGTTCTCACACATTTCACTGTGCTCTTAGACAGAAGTTTTTACTTGCATGACAATTGTATGGAAACAGGTGAACGGGAGCCTATTGCCTGCATCTGTGATATCTGTTTACTGTGCTTATGTTTGCTACACGGGGCTTTCCAGCGAACCTCGTGACTATGCCTGCAACAGTCTGAACAAATCCAAAGCAGTCAGCGCAAGTACTCTTATTCTTGGGATGCTCACAACTGTTCTCTCAGTTCTATATTCTGCTCTTCGTGCAGGATCTTCAACAACATTTTTGTCACCACCATCTTCTCCTAAGTCAGGTACTTAAACTAATCGAGGTCTTACTCTAAATACTAAATGTAATCAACTGAGTTCTTGGTGGAAAATATTATTGGTCTTCAGACAATGCCTAGGAATTTCCAACAATCAAAATTTCCCATGACAGTTTGATCCTCTCTCACCCTTCTTGTATGAATCAAATAACGTGTTGCTCAGTTATTACAGATGACATTGTTTACTAAGTATCAAATACTGTTGCTAGGTGCCAAGAAACCTCTTATTGAAGGTGAAGACTTGGAAGAAGGAAAAGGAAAGAACGAAAAAGAAGCGCGACCTGTTAGTTATTCCTATACATTTTTCCACCTGATATTTGCTCTCGCTAGCATGTATGCTGCAATGCTTCTTTCGGGATGGACCAACTCATCTGAGAGCTCAGACCTCATAGATGTTGGCTGGACAACAGTTTGGGTCCGAATCTGTACAGAGTGGGTTACTGCCGGGCTATACGTATGGTCTCTCTTGGCTCCCTTAATCTTTCCTGATCGTGAGTTCTATTAGGTTGTCCATAATGTCTTGCAATTACGTATTGTGAATACAACAACATAATTTGTTCATTAGTGGAGTTTGGTGTTAATTATGTAAGTACCCTTTTCTTTCCTTGGGTTTTTGAGGAAGTCACTGTTGGCATGGGCCATGGAATAATCTTTGCCTTGAGCTGGTTAGAGTGCATATGTGTAGTTGAAGTTTCAAAAGACTTGGTCCTTGAAAATTATGAATTTTCTAGTACTTTGAGAGCAAAGAGGAGGAGAGTAGTTAGTATTGTGAACTCAGTTTAGTTAAGCTTGGTACGCACATATGTTTCTAAGTTCAATATAATTTATCATGATATAAAATAGTACTTATTATTTTTATTATTTCTCTTCATCTTGTTCTTGTTGTTTAGTGCAATCCATTCTTGTGAGTAGTAGATGCGTATTATGGTGGTCAAAGTTTATTTAAACTAAATTAGTCCCTTTCAAGTTTTATTTCATGAATTAATATCAGGGTTGGATGGATCACAAGTCTTTTTCTTTCTTAAACTATGATTACCTTTTTTCTGAGTTTTCTTTTTCTTATTATTTATTTATTTGGGGTCAATATGTGGGCCTATAGGCTGCTAAGTGAACAATCTGTCTCCGAGTGCAAACTTTGGACAGCACCATAAATGGTAGTTATCAAGGTGAGAGTGATACAAAAAGCTCTGTTTGTGCCAAAATATATGGCCCAAATGAGGACTACACGCAAACTCTGATTACTCGTTGTACCAAACTGGTTTATCTTGTCTATGACTAAGTGACTAGTATGAGCCTGAGGCATCATTTTGAGTTTGATTAATAAGTATCAAAAGCTTGCAATTAATTTAAATTTGTGGAGTAGATTTGATTGCATAATCCACCTAAAAATCTTTATTGGGACCGAATTGTGTTTGTGGATTAGATTTTGACCCACTATATTGTGTTTTCACATGACCACCTGAGAATTTAGATTGCTTAATTAATTTTGTCCATTTTTTTTCCTTTTAAAGACTACATTTCATAAATGGTCACCACTCTTTCTTTTTTTTTTTTTTTTTTTTTAAAAATGGGGTTTAATTAATGACCATCACTTACTACAAATTAAAGGAAAATGACACACACACTATACCAAGGTTTGAACTCCTGATCTCCCCAAACACACACACAACCCTCAAACCTTGGACCAACTGAGCTAGCCCCAGTTGGCTGGTCACCACTCTTTTAAGTGGGCTAAAATGACCATGTTTAAAGAGGAAAAAGAAAAAGAAAAAAAAAAACAAATCAAGAAAATGGCCATAAAAGCTACTGCTAATTCAAGAGGTAATGAATTTTTTTCCACAAAAAAAAAAAAACTGCTTTAGAGCTCGTATTATTTTTTTTCTTCTAGAACCGTTATAAGTCCGCCAATTCTTTTTTTTTTTTCCTCAAAAAAATATGAAAGAATAGTCAATTATGAATTAATAAGACATTGTCTAATCAGCAAAATGAAATAGAAAAAAAACTTAAAAAATGGTACAACTAAATCTTTCTTTTTTTTTTTCCCTAAAGTATAATGTTCAACTAAACTCTCCAAGATTAATTACAAAAAATAAACTCTCTTAAGAATTAAAAAAAAAAAAAGGAAAGAAAAGAACAACGAATGGCACTCTCTCCAAGAGGCACGTGTAACTCACCGCCACAAGAGCACCGCGCTAACGTGCGCAACCTTCCCCCGCTTTCTCCCAAAAAAAGAAAAAAAAAAAAAACCTTATTTTGCACTTTGGCCCTTTCATTTCTACCAAATCTCAAAATTAGCACACGTTACGTACACTTTTCACTTTTGACTTTCCGTGACCCAAAAAAAAAAATAAAACGACAACAACAATAATAATAATAATAATAAAAATAGAAGCAAAATAAAATAAAATATAACCCCTTCAAAAACCAAAAATAAATAAATAAATAAGAGAGAGGGGGAGAGAGAGAAGACCGTTCCGTTTCTCTAACATGCGCCATCTGATATTCAGTACCACGACGACGACCACCATGCCCGCGTCATCGTCCTCCTCCTCCTCCTCCGTCGCCACGTCATCATCTTCAACGAGCTCGAAACCCTCCAAATCCTCAAACCCTAACCCTAGCTCCTCCCTCCTCTGCAAGCACTCTCCCTCCGCCACCCTCGACCTCCTCATCCTCATCCTCGTCCTCTTCTCCGGCTCATTCCTCCTCACCTCCTACTTCTCCTACATCTTCAATTCACTCTCTCTCCTCCTTTCCTCCACCTCCTCCTTCCATGGCTTCCACCTCCACCTCCATCTCCACCTCCCTTACATTGTCGGCTTCGTCGCCTTCTTCGCCTTCGCCGTCTTCCTCGTCGGCTTCTGCTGCGGAGCCCGATCGCGCAAGTGCGATAAGCCTGGATGCAAGGGCTTGAAGAAGGCCATGGAGTTCGATTTGAAATTGCAGAATGAGGACTCCATCAAGGCCGCCTCCTCTAAAGAGATCGATAGGTTGCCTTGGAAGGGAGGCACCGAGTCTAACCCCGACTACGAGTGCCTTAGGTCCGAGCTCAGGAAGATGGCCCCTCCTAATGGCCGTGCCGTCTTGCTGTTTCGCGCCCGATGTGGCTGCCCTGTCGCCAAGCTCGAGGGCTGGGGTCCCAAGCGTGGTCGGCGGCATAAGAAGTGAGTTTCGCCTTTTGATTCTGATTCAAACCATTTCTTGTTTTCTGCTTAAGTTTTAATTGGCAATTAGGACTGTTGGATAGAATTTGTGCTGTTGATTGATTGAAGTGATTAGAAATGGAATTTAGTAAACCCAAATGCATTTTCGTCTTCTATTGATCTGGGTCTTTGTTTTCGAGCTAGAGCTTTGAACATTACTTATTGATACTTCTTATAGTTCAATTGGGTATTAGTTTCGCCAGATTAAATTATGCTACGTAAGTGTGGATGAATCTTGATTTGTTGTCTCAACAGTTTTGATATGCTTCTGGATAGTTCTTATAGTTCATTTCGATAGTACATTTCCAGTTTGACTTAATTGCCATGAAAGTTATGAGAATTTTAGTGGGAATTCGAAGATTTTAATAAGATCTTCGTGTAAGAACTACGCTAGACAAGTATGGATGAATCTTGATTTGTTATTTTAACAGTTTGACATGATCTAATGATTTGTGTGACAAGAACCGCGGATTTAGTGTTCTGGTTGTTGCTATAGCATATGCTAGTTAGTAAATGGAAGTTGGAACTTTCATTGAATTTTGCATTGTTGCTTGATGGGTGTAGAGTAATAGGATCATAGATGGGACTCATGGAAGGGTTCTTGTTATAAAGGTTAAAGGCTAGGCTTTTTAACCACAGTTCTTTGCATAGTTGCTTGATGAATGTAGAATAATGAGAACATACATGGAAGGGATTCCTGTTATAGAGGTTAAAAGGGATTCCTGTTATAGAGGTTAACGGCTGGATTCTTTAGACACAGAGTTCTTTCATGGTTGCTTTATACATGTATAATAATAGGAGACTGAAGGGATACTTCACTTTAGTTTGACCTTTTTTTAATTGACCTATCCCGAAAACACCAACTTCAAAAAAACTTGCTTTCTATATTTTGTACTTCTTGGCTAGAATTAACAGTAATGGAAGAATATCTTGATAGATGCACAATATTTGATATGCGTGGTAGTTAAATTTAGGCCGACTTTAAGTGGGTGCCTTATGAGGCTTGTTTTATCTTGGATTGTACAGGAGTTAAGTGTAGACTTTGATACTTGGTATTAAGACACATTCAAGGTAGTGCACTATTAAGTTTATCCTTGTGATATAATCCCGTGTTGCATTCCTTTCTCTTTAAGAAGAAAGAATTTTTAAATCAAGTGGGGGAAATGGTGTTTCAGTGGCACATTATTGTTTGATAAATACAGAGGAAAGATATATGGGCCATATTTCTTTTTTCCTTTTCCTTCTTTGCTCTCAAAAAGGTTCAAGTTTTGTCATCCCAGTAATTTTGTGATGGTTACTTTGCTTAATTAAAAGAGGTTGAAGTATCTTTGAAATCTTCTGATAATTTTGTGATGGGTTACCTTGTCGAATTAGAGTTGAAAAACTTTCTACCTGTTGCTCGTTGCTTTTTCCTATTGAATTGTGATGGGCTGATGATTCCATTGGCATTGATTTGCTAAATCACTTTTGTTTCGTTATATAAAAAGTAAAGTTTCTTTAGTCTTCTCTAGGGTGTTTATGGAGTTTTGCCAAATTTTTTCATGTTAACTCAAGTTAATTGATATGGGCACTTGGGTTCCCAAGTAATTTTCCTATGCCTCTTGGAAGAAGTTTCTGATAGGACTGCTGGTGCAAGTTCATGATGCCCATGGGTCTCTTGCAATAGCTATTGGGTGTTGTTATGATTAACATACAAAACTAACTTATATCATAATCGTTAAATGATTTGAGTTTGGCTAATGTCTACTTAATGCACTGCATATAAATATGTAGTCAGACCTTGGACGCCAAATTGATTAGATTAAGTTAATTTGATGGGGGTTGGGCTCGTGACCTGATAACCATGTTAGCTATCTACAATGGTTATGTGCACTATCATATTGTCATCTGCCATGAAAGTTGGTTCCACCTTTTGTTTCATGTTACAATCTTGGATACTATTACAGTATGTACAATTACAAACATATGCTGTGTTTGTTGGGGAAGATGCTTTAATTGTTGATTACTGACTACTAAATAAAGATTTCTGTTTTATTATTGATTATAACTTTTTTAATTCTATGGTACTTGCAGGGCTCTGGCTGGTGCGGCACTCAAAGGAGGTGATCATCACTGATTGTTTGGGATGCTTTCGTCCTTTGGGGTCCCCTTAATTTTTATTTTTTTCTTTTAACTCCTTAGATTTTAGATGTTCTTTTCTTCTTTCTTCTACAAGACTTCATTCTCTATTGAAAAAAAAAAAGAAAGGAAAAAATAATTCTTTGAATCCTATATTCCCTGTGGGGGCCACGTTTAATGTGATAAAATGAACTTGTGTTAGCAAGCATCATCGTCTCAAAAGCTTGCTAAACGTTTGTGGAAGGATATACCAAATTTCATGCAAAATAAACATATCAGAATAGCAATTTTGTTCAGTTTAAACCAATATAGCTTTATCAATTTTCCATCTAGGGCTTATCAAGTCAGTCGGGGTTCCTCTTTCTTGAGCAGGTGATGTTGCATGACTCTGCCTTAATTGGTTGAGAAGCATGTTGACCAACAATCAACGACATGCGTTTTTGGCATATCTAACCACGTTACCATGTAGCCTCGCTGGTTCTCTCTCTTTTTAGTTTAAGATTTGCTATGAAGGAAGTTGCTTAGGACAATATCCATAGGAAAATGAAGGAAAACTTTGGATGGGGACCAAATATTCGTTGAGTTGGGTCTACGTACGGGCTCTGTTCAACATTAGTAATCAATGCTAAATGGATGTAATTTATAAACATCAAAATATGAAAGATTTTGTTTGGACCACAAGTTCGGTTTTTGTGGATACAAAGATTTTATGCAATTATGACCATGAAATTAGTAAGTAATCATCTGTAACTAGTCTGATACGATTTAGAAAATATTGTATTTTATTTTGGAAGTCTTTCCACATTAGCATATGCATGCTATGAACCTGCTGCATTAGTTATTAAAAAAGAAAGAAACATGGGCTTAATGACTTAATGAGAACTCAGATATCATGTATGAGAGCTGTTGTGTTGTGCTGAGTCTGCTGACCAATCTCAACCATCTATCTCTATCTCTATGGCCGAGATACCGCTGCCATCGGCCATTATGTATTTAAAGGGAAATTTTATATTATCCACAAAGTATAGTGGGATAATTCAAGTCTAAAATTTGTTAGATCGCAACTCAAAAGACAAGAACACCTACTAGCCCACTCAATTCTTCTACCGCCTACTTAATTTTTTGAAGTACGAGATTATATGTAAATTTGAGGTTCTATTGTAACTAATCTGTATGCTCTTCATGCATTGTATCAAACACTCACCATCTTGTTAACGAAATTTGAATACCGGATTCTTCTTATGTAATAATGGATTTAATTAGCTCATACACAAAGGTTAGTGTTTAAAAGTGATTTGTGTTTGATAAAGGAATTTGCATTTTTTGTTCCTTTTAAATATGTTTAAAGGTGTGTAAAAAAGATTTTTTTTCAAAAGCAATATGTCCTCAACAATAATTTTCTTCAGGGTCAATCTGGTAATAAATGGCCACAGCTATGTTAAAAAAAAGTATTTTCTCCTTAAAGAAAAAAATAAAAAAATAAAAACTTGTGTTGCTGATCGTTTTGGTTGTTTCCCTCCAAAACTTGGGTCCATTCGAGCGCGAGATGCGATGGTCTCGTCTGATGTCCGCTGCTTTGAGACCCAAGTCGTTTCCTTTCTTTCCGTACACCAACCTTTCGTTTCTCAGATGGGTCTCTACCGGAGCCACCAGAGCTCCTCCGGAGGACTATCTCCGCTTCTTCTTTCGTTCCGCCATGCACAGCAGCAACCATCACACGGATTACGAGCTCGCTTTGGTCTCGGCTCTGAGGTCTTGCTCCTCCATCTCCGCCCTCTTCCAGGGCCAGCAAATCCATTCTCACGTTTTGAAATCTGGGCTCGGTTTGAATACTTATATTACCAACAGTTTGATTAGTATGTATGCCAAATCTGGGTTCATTGCCGATGCTCAGTCCTTGGTTGATTCTTGTTCTAGGTTGGATACTGTGTCCTATAATATTATGATTGCTGGGTATGTTAAATCGGGGCAGTTGGACAATGCCCGCCATGTGTTTGAGGTTATGCCTGAGAAAGGTTGCATCTCTTACACAACCATGATCATGGGTCTTGCCCGAAATGGCTGTTGGACAGAAGCTATTGAAGTTTTCAAGGACATGAGATCCGCTGGTGTTGTCCCAAGTGATATGACAATGACGAGTGTACTCTCGGCATGCTCGCATATCGGTGGGATTTGGGATTGCCGAATGCTCCACGCGTTGGTAGTCAAACTGCTGCTACTAGGGTCTGTGTTTGTTTCCACAAATTTGTTGAACTTTTATTGTGCTTGTTTGAGTGTTGGGGATGCTAGAATTCTATTTGATGAAATGCCTGAACGGAATATAGTTTCCTGGAATGTAATGCTAAATGGGTATTCGAAGGCAGGGCTTGTTGATATAGCCAGAGAATTGTTTGAGAGGCTTCCTACAAAAGATGTGGTGTCGTGGGGTACGATTATTGATGGTTATGTGCTAGTAGAAAGATTAAGTGAAGCTCTAATGATGTGTCGTGCAATGCTCCGCACCGGATTGCGCACAAATGATGTTATGGTTGTCGATTTAGTTTCAGCATGTGCCCGATTTTTAGCAATTGCTGAAGGCCTGCAGTTTCATGGGATTATTGTGAAGGATGGTCTCGACTGTTGCGACTTTATACAGTCAACTATTATCAACTTTTATTCAGCCTGTGGTAGAACCAGCCTCGCACATCTACAGTTTGAAATTGGCATCAAGGATCATCTTGCATCTTGGAATGCACTCATTGCAGGGTACACAAAAAATGGAATGATTGACCAGGCAAGGCAATTATTTGATGAGATGATCAAAAGAGATGTTTTCTCTTGGAGCGCCATGATTTCTGGTTATACACAGAATGAGCAGCCTGACGTGGCTCTAGAACTCTTCCATGATATGATAGCGAGTGGGATCCAAGCAAACGAAATTACAATGGTGAGTGTCTTGTCTGCAATAGCTAGTTTAGGCACATTGAGGGAAGGAAGATGGGCCCATGAATACATACAAAGTAACTCCATCCCTCTTACTGACAACTTAAGTGCAGCGCTAATTGACATGTATGCTAAGTGTGGGAGCATAAATACCGCCTTAGAAATGTTTCATCGAATCCGGGACACAGTTTCTACCGTCTCACCGTGGAATGCCATTATATGTGGACTGGCCATGCACGGACATGCAAAATTATCCCTTGAAATATTTTCGGACTTGCAGAGGCGTCGTATCAAACTCAATTCAATCACATTCATTGGAGTCTTGAGTGCCTGTTGCCATGCTGGGTTAGTGGAAGCTGGAAAGAGGCATTTCAAGAGCATGAAGAATGTCTACAACATAGAACCTGATATCAAGCATTATGGTTGTATGGTGGATCTCTTAGGCAGAGCTGGTAGATTGGAAGAAGCTGAAGATTTGATAAAGCGCATGCCCATGGAGGCGGATATCATAATATGGGGCATATTATTGGCTGCAGGCCGGATTCATGGGAATGTCGAAATAGGGGAAAGGGCTGCGGAGAGTTTAGCCAAGTTGGAACCATCTCATGGAGCAAGTAGAGTTCTCCTGTCTAACTTATATGCAGATGCAGGGAGGTGGGATGAAGCATTTTCAGTAAGAAGAGGTATGCAGATTCTAAGAATGACGAGATCTCCAGGGTGTAGCGGTGTTGTATGAACAATGATACACTCGAGTGGTTGCAAAATGCTTGAAAATTTTTGTTCAATATGAAGAGTGAATGACAAAACAAACTTTCCCTATTGGCCTCTTCTGGCTTTTGAGATTAAGAAAAGAAATTAAACATGTCAACGGAAGAGGTTAATTAATCTGGTAGAAAACGGAGATGCACGGTAACAACAACAATGATTTCTCTAAAAGCTTTCCATGAAATTAAGTTAATTTTCTACAATTACTGACAACCGAGGGATCCACAGTTCCATAAAAAATGCAGCCAACTACAGAGTCCGGCTGGATAAACTAGTTACTAACATATTATTGTCAGACCGCTTTGCAAAAAACTAAAAACAAAACAATTTTTTTTTTCTTTCTTTGTGACAATTTGCCGAATGCTTTATATTGAACAAACTGATTATGAACCTTTTAAGGGAAAAAAGGTTTTTGTTTCAGCAAGAAAACTAATTTACATCTACATTCTACTTGAACTGCCGCCAACTATAAATTTCAAAAAAGGAAGGGGGGATAAAGAATTTACATCTCATTTTCGACTATTAATTCAGCAGCCGCACCCATTGTACCTACTCCCAACAATGCCAGAGCAAGTTCTACTTCATTCCACTGCTTCAGGCCATTACTTAGTCTCTTCAACACATCTACGTCCATCTCAAGCACCCAATTGGGTGTGCAGCCCACCATTAGGCTCACAAAACCTAAGACATAAGCACGCCACGTGGCACCATCACAACCAAGTGATATCTTCCCATCAAGTGCACTCGCCAGAAACTCCATATGGGTCCCCAGGACTTTTGGACGTCGTTTGGATGCTGCCGATGATGAGTCAACCCCCCAAGCAAATGCTCCACACAGCACTGCAAAGTAAGCCAGTGCATAACCCCCAAGCATAGCAACCATTCCTTCTGATGACCCTTCTTCATGTTCAGACCTATGTTTAGATATAAACCAAGACGGCAAAGTTTCTTTGATCAATGACTGAACCAGAAATAAGCCTCCAGTCAACCATACTAAAGAAGCACCAAGTGAAGCTGCTAGTTTCACTCGAGTCATAGCTGCAGCAAGTGAGACCTGTCCATATCTCACTCCATTTTTCTTGGCTGTCTTCAACTTCTCCAACTTTCTTCTGGGAAGACTGCTACACGCTATCTCTCTCACCGAATGCATCAAGATGGCAACAATTTCTTCTGTTGTGAACACAATATCTCTCATTGATCGAAAAACGCGTAGATAAAGAATACCAGGTGCCACGGGGGACATTCCACCACAGAAATGAGATCCAAATCCATGACCTAGAAGAGTTCCAACACCACCATTGCTCGAGATAGGAATTGCATTTAGGCCGAGTGCAGCGGTGAAGCAGCTTTTAAGAAGCTGAACTACCGCATCACTGTTGTGGAGGAAGACAGTTCGAGATGCAGAAAACACTAGGAAGTCAGTCCATCGCTTAGCCTTTTGGGTCCACAGGGACGCCACAATTGGCATGCAAGGCCAAGGGCAGCCTGCTGCAAGGGACTCCAAGGCGGGGCCAGCCAAATTTAGGAAACGTTCTGAGGCTTTGTCAATCTTATAGGTTATGGTCAGGCTTACAAATGCAGCCAGGGGCAGCGGAAGTGTAGCCGGTGAGCTTCCCCCTATGACCGTTACAAGTAAGAGATTCAGAGTCAAAATACTGGAGTGGAAAAACCAGCACTACCATTATGAAGAAAAAGAACAAGAAAAGGGAAATATTTCCTGGACACAACTTCAATAATTAAAATTGTTTCATATCAGATTTTCGTTACGTTTGCAATAGCAATTGTCGGTTTAATTGTCTAAACACGTCAATAACAAGAAAGTTCTTAGTGAAGACTAGATGACATGCATATTCAAATGAATATAAGCATCTAAACTAACATAAGTAAGGGAAGAACCTGCAGCAAGGCTAGGGACATCAACTCCAGTGGCAGCTAGAATTTTTTTGATCTGCTCCTCAACATTGGACAAATTTGCAGCAGGGCTTGGCCAATCTGTTCCATTCATAAAAGCCGGTTTCCAAATACCACGAGTTACTTCAGCAGAGAAGTAGCTCACAATGCCCGCCAAAGACGCAGGAAGAAAATCAGCTAAACCTTTAAGCCCTGAAATAGCAAAATCAAAGTTCAAAGTGCAAAATCAAGTACAGTTTAGGGAGAAACACACATAAGAACCCAAACTAAATTAATGTGTTTTCCTTTACAAGACATTCTAAACAAACGTGGGCAAGAAAAACAATCACAGAAAATCGGAAACTAACCAGTAGCCAGCTCGCGAGGAAAAAGTGTCCCATGAGCACAAGCTGTTAGAGCAGCATCAACCACGAAGGGAACTGCTTCCAGTATATCCCAGGCAGGCAATTTAGGTCTTAGGGAGTTGTCTTCAATTCCAGGTCCTGAAGAACTACTACTCCCAGAAGTAGCAGAAGTCAAAGACTGGCTTCCTCTACCAATCTTTCTGAACATCATGTTAAGAAGTCCATCAAAAATCTGATGAACAGGGGTTCCATGAACAAGACCAGAGAGAGTTGATGCTATACATGCTTGGTGCTGCCGATACCAGGCTTTTAATTTTGGAAATGAATCTACAAACACGGGCTGAGGAGATGATGAACTTGCAACAGCAGAGAGTCTCCTCTTGTTTTGGTCCTGGAAAGCATTTCCAGAAGATACTAGATACGAGTTACGTACAGCAAGAAGGTATTCAGGAGTTAGTTGGGATCCAACTGTGGGTACATCTCCCACTCCGTGTTCAAGAGGAGGATGATTAAACCTCCATAGCTTCAACAGAAGAATAAACGCATTGGAAAACACAGCATGAGCTGAGATTTCTTCTCCTGATGTAAGAGTCCAGGAGATATTGGGCACACACGAACCAAACACCTCACATATGGGCATTAGCGAACAAGCAAGTTGTGGAACCTGCCAACAAAATTTGAAACTAAAATGAATCTAAATTTAAGCTTGTATGAAGGTCCACACCATGCCCCTGATAGTCCCTTTTACCTAATCATGATTCTAAGAGAATCAATTCTTAAACTAATGTCGTAAGCGAATTTGATACATACCAAGCCAAGTAAAGAAAAAATCTGAACACAGTCAACAGATGCTATTCCAACAATAAGTACATTCAGCATTGGAGCATAGCCAATTAAATGGCTGTCAACCCCGGCGTAGTCAACAGGAACTGGAGGAGACAATAATCTTATAATAAAATGAGCAGTGTGTTCCTGAATCAAAGACGGATAACACACCATGAGAAGTTTTACTACTCAAAGTTCAGAATATGTTTTAGGTCTATAACCAATACTAATACCTGTATATTCCATCCCCGAATTAGCGAGGCTCCACAGAGAATTGTAGCAGCAGATATCCTCTCATCATTTGATCCATTGATCGCAATCTCAAATATTTTCTCGAGTTCTGCTAAGCTTCCATCAAATCCATGAGCTTAATTTCAGTTGCTTTTACCTTTGAGTAAATTTACAAAAAAGAGCATCTGATATACCTGGCTTCAGGAAAGAAAAAGAAGCGACTGAAGACCAGGCACAGTAAAAGAAGTTAATAATCTAAAAGTTATCATGAAGGAGTTTCCCCTCAAGTTCTTTTATCTTTTGTTTTATTTTTTCGCACACAATATGCACCAACAACATTGTGAATGCCTCCTAATGTTAACGGCCAAACATGTATTACCATTCCTAATCATAAACCATACTTACCTAAATTCATAAACTAAATGTTAAAAAGAATTGGGATGTAAAGCTTAAATACTAATTAGAATATCAAGCATGATGTTTAAGTAAAACAGAGAACGAAGAGATCAAGATCCGCTAAGATCATCGGATGATTGATAATCAGATTAAGAACATTACAGACACCATACTAACAAAAAAAGGCTAATCTTCTCAAACTATACCTTTAAGATATTAAGATAGGTAACAATTCTTCATGCCAGTTATAGCGCAGAACCAAAAAAAAACCCAACAGAAATGAATCATTGGAGTGGACCTTTAGAATTTTGGAATGAACTCACCATGACCAACTTATGATTCTAAAAGGATTATTTGCATTATTTCAAAATATGAGAGCAATTATACCTTGAAGCGGGGCTTGAAACCAAGGAATTTATCATTAGCGGTGAAAGTGTAGCCCCTTTCATAAAGGACGACCAACTAGGTACTTGAGCGGGCACACCTTGAGGCATTTGGTTGACACATCCGTTTACGTAGCCTGGCCAGAAATAAGCGGATGTGTCTAGTAGATTTCTCGCAATACAAGCCTCAACTATCAAATGGCGCATGTTACCAGCTGCAAAAAGGATATAAGTATAAGATCAGAAAGTCTAGAATGCATAAATGACATTAGAAAACACAGTATAGAACATCTGGTAAAAGATTATATTCCCACAACATTACAAAACAGTAAGATAAAAAGATTTGAAAGTCTTCATGAGAAATGGTGTATAAGTAACTTCAACCTGAAGCAATCATGTTTACTTCATCAGAAATGGTAATTTTTATTTGGCCTATTTTTCATTTTTAATTTTTGTATCATTAATAAGCAAATTTTGTTTAAATTCCATGGATCAATGTTTCTCTACTTTAAAATCCAATTGGCATAAATACTCCATTTTGGCATTCCTGAGATCATGATGGCTCTTGATAACATTCAAGGATAAAATTACTCATAATGAAGTAACTTGTAGTACGCCAATTATCTAGTCTCTCAGGACCACGATTCAGCTGAAATTTAATGCATTGTCATGCTGGTTCCAACTTTTTGCTGACATGATTAGATATTCATGCTGAGAAAACTCAATAGTCAAGCTGACAAGGGTAATGAATTCAAATGACTAGATATTATTACTTACAACAATTGATTGGCATGTCCTTCACACTGAGGCACTCAAAGTATGCATTCCCTACACCAATGCCGGAAAGAAAAAACATTGCCTTTGCAGCAGCCTGATTGGCTACAGGAACAACAGACTGAGGTGGAGCCAGCAAACCCTGATAATCACCCAACATCTGTAGGCTAGAGACTAAATCATTACGGCGTTTTCCTGATGCCTCTTTTTTTTCTTTCCATTGATTGGTGGAGCCACATTCTGTTTCTTCAAGTGGAGCACCTTCCTCTTCCTCAATAAGATCAGCAACTACTAGAGTAGTTATACACAATAGTATGGACAAGCGAGAATCGAGGTGAGGTACAGGGCCCTCTATTGGATCCCTTTCCTAACAATAAAGGGGTAAAAAAAAAAACATTAAAGCCTTGACATACGGCAGCTATAAATTTATAGTTGATTCAGTCTGGTGTAAATCTGATGCTCCCAAACAGCTTGGAAAAAGTATGTTGTTCTCAGTTGTTGCGAAAAAAATTCATCAAAATTTTGACCATTGAAGAAAGTAATAGAATTATAACCATATATTTGAATCCTGTCAATGCTCTAGGAAAAGCTGAATGTTATCTTTTTCAGAAAAAATGTAGCAATCATTTATAAACCATACATACCGAAATTAAAATATAATAGATGAGTGAAAAGTTTCAGTCACAAGTGACAAGTTCTAACCCTTTGAATAAGACGAAGAGCTGCAATCCAAAGACCTAAAAAGGTGTCATGCCATGTTGTGCCGTTTATTGCTTGAAGAGTCTTAATCAAACCTGCACAAAATGAAATCTTAGTTTTAATCGTCACAAGGATATTTACCATAAAATAAGACTTGCTTAAATAAAATACTGCAAGACGGGTAGAAAATCTCCCTCTACCAGTAATTCTTTCTACTGCACTTGTTGCATCAACTTGATATCCATCCATGGCATCTTCTAATACAAGGTCAAGAGGAAGCCACAGAGCTGAACGGCTAGCCCCATGGCAGAGACCAGTTGAAGAAGCCAGAGATCCAAAAGCCATGACGGCATGAAACTTATGTAAAGAACTTGTTTTGCATTCTCGAGACAAGACAATGCGAGTATCTGCGACTAGCTGCAGAAGAGCCTCCGGAGACAGAGTTTTTGAATTTCTTAATGCTGATGAGTTTTCTCCAAGCATTTGAAATCTCTGAATAAAACTTGTCCAATGTGTGGGCCTGAAAGTAGTAGAGCATTGTTAAACACTATCCACCAATCAGGACAATCAATGTCAAGAAGGAAAATTGCTAAGGTATTGCTTAAAAGGAAAACATAGTAACCTATTTGGAAGTTATAACCAAAGTGGAAAAACAGGAAATAAAACGTAAGAGCTATCTGCTGAGCTTTCATATCCAGAGAATCAAAGCAAAGGACACAGAGTCTCAGAAGTAATACAAATTATGAGAATAGTACATACAAATGTCGACGAGCCAAGAACAAAATTCTTGACGTAACTTTATTTCGTAGAAGTTCTCCAATTATCTCAATGGCCATGACAGTATTTGCATTCTTCAATATCTCATTGTGTTCAGTCCACTTCTCCTCATAACTACAATGACCATCTATTTCCATTTCTTGAGGTGTAGTTGCCCATATGGAGTTCTGTTCCAGAGTATGGGTATGGTTCAGCAACCCTTCATCATCTAATGATGCATCAAGCAATTGCCACGCCATGGAAAAGATAAACTCAACCACTACAATCCCAGGCTCACTAGCCAGCAGACCAAATTTAGTCGAAAGGTGAAGGACATCATCTATAGATTTCATTACCCTGAATGAAGAAGATAAGGAGGAAATGACGATTAATAATCACCACCAAAAAAAAAAAAAAAATTCCAAATATCATTGTAAAGTGGAAAGGCAACAATGTGTAGTTTGAGATTTTGTCTTCCGAAATCCATAAGACAAAGAAGAACAAGCCTAACACAACCGACAACGTTAGGCACTCGGGCAGACATTATTACTCATAGGTTACGCAAAACAAAAGAACTTAAATTTCACAATTTGGCCCATTTATCTGGGATCTGAGGACAATGTTAGGCACTCAGGCAGACATTATTACTCACAGGTTAAGCAAAACAAAAGAACTTACATTTCACAATTTGGCCCATTTATCTGGGATTTGAGGTTAAAAACATGTCGTTTAACGAGTTCCATATAAAGCCTATATGCCACTGGCTGAGAACCTCGACTTGGAATGACCCTGTAGAACATATAACACAATAAATAAACCATAAACTATAATGAATCAAAAAGAAGACCATTTCAAACCATGAGAAAGGAAACAAATACATGCAACTTAACTCAACACATGCACAACACATAATCAAAGAATACATCATTCAAGGAACCCAAAAAAACAAAACTTTAAACCAAATCCACCCCCTTTTCCCAATACCCACGAAGAAAATATCCATTTCGGATCATAAAACCTAAGAAACACAACTTAAAGACAAAATTCTGAGAAACCCAGATAAGAAAAAAGCTGAGACATGAAAACACAAAACCTTGTTGAAAGCAAAGCAAGGACCAACATAGGAGGCACGATCTTCAGCACCAATGCCTTCTCTAGAAACTTCCACATAATGGGCACGTTGTTCTCCCAACAAATGTACGAAACAAGCGAATTAGCGACCTCCACAGAAGGCAACGACACTCCCGCCGAGCTCAAATTTGACGACAACTGAATCGCCCAAAGCAAAGGGTCACTACCCTTTTGCTGAGCCACCTTGGTGAGCTCCATGACACTGTCACAGAGACTCGTTTGTACGTAAACCGCCATTTCTGAGCTCACCCCAGATCGGACTGAGAACCAAAACGTTTTCGGGATATCTCAGAGAAGAGTAGTAGCATTAGTAGCTTAATAAGCCAGCTCTATTGGCCGTGGATATGAAACCAATAAAGATGGGAGCTGTTACGACTTTTTTGGGCTTGACAACTCTTTTGTATGGTTGATCCATAAAACCAGAAAAGTCAAACTCGAGAACTGTGGTAGTAGTAAAAGTAATGGCGTTTTATTCTCTAGATTTGTATCGGCCAAAAATGAAGATTTTTAACATGTATTGTGTTTCAGCGGTAAGAAATAAATGAAATAAATGTTAGTGACATTCTTTAGTATTAACTAACTAAACTATTCTTTAAATGCTATCATTCTTGTCGTTTTTTGCTTCTACTTTTTATTTGGGTGGTAATAATGTTTTTATACATAAACATGTATACTCATATGTATATGTATATATAGATGAAGGCGTTTTGATTAGTATGTGACTGTGTGTATGTGTTCCCTTCATATTGGTTCACAATAGGGTATTTAGATTATTATCTTTAGGGGAATAGATAGGAAAAAGTCAATGTCCTACCAAATTCTTGGCAAACGAAACGGGTAATACCTCTAACCAAGAATTGCAGAGCCATGAAGAAAATAGGGACTCACAATAACTTCGTTTATTGAAGGAATATTAAAGGATACAAAGGAATGATTGATGGATCACGTTAAATAGTCATAATGATCATTAGCTTACAAAATGATCAGAAATACCTGATCGAACTTTCCTTGGCCCGATTTTTATTTTTGGAAACTCTTGAGGTATGTAAGTTGGCATAGCTTTCCAATGTTTTAAGAAATAGAAGAAGCCATGGTCCTAATGGGGTGATCTATCAACCAAGAGGAACCCTTTTCATTCTTTTGAAGTGGCACCAAGAAGGGTTTTATACATCTTCGTTGATCCCAATTATTTTCCATTGTCCTTTCAAAAAAAAATATATATATATATTTTCCATTGATAGGGTGCCATAGAAACTTAGTGGTTAGAGGTAGGTAGAGATGATGACAAGGGGAGTGATATATCCACTAGAGTTGGTCCAACCCCTGGTGATATGATGATGATATGGGCAAATTTTCCTTTGGGGGCTTTATTGGTAAGGAAAGGTAAAGAGTCCCTTTTTTTCCACTTTCCCCGTGTAAGGACAATTTTGGGGTGGCTAACTTTTATCCATATACTCGCTTATAAATAAGAGCGCGCCTACGGTAGGGGCGTCCCTACGTAGGGTCCTGTCTATACACCGTTGGATGGGAATCTGTGTATAAATAGATTCCCCACAGATTTCCGTTATTCTCCACAGATTCTCATCCAACGGTGTATAAGGGGTGGCCCTACGTATGGGCGCCCCTACTGTAGCACTCCCCTATAAATAATTATAACAATAAAATTATACTAATAAAAGAAAATAAAATAGAAAGAACTTTATTCTTGTACTCCTCAACACATGAGAAGTATGAGATGGACATCTGGGTAGGTAAAGCACTAGTGCCTTATTTAGTTAGGAACTATTAACAAATGACAATGAAATGTTTTGGGGACCATATATCATTGTCATTATCCTCTAAGATCTCAACGAATGTGGTTCAACCTCCCCACAAGTGTTCACTTAAAATATAAGGCAAAAAATAAAATGAAATAAAACAAAACACCCTTGGGCTTTGTGGTGTTAGATTAGTTGGAAGAGAATCTAGTCTGTTCAATCTAAAAAGAATAATGTTACGAGGCATGGTGCTCAACACCACAATGATGTGTCAATTTGTCATTAGCTAATCATAATTATAATTCAGATAGGGGTCTATGTGGGATCTAATTTATTAATTAAATCATCAAATGACAGACAGACATGTCATTGTGGTGCTGTGCACACTGATACTCCGTAGCATTGCTCTTATTAGATTGGTGATTTAAGGTACGAAAACCCAAAAGCATTTCTATAGTTGAAAAAGGAATTACTTTAATCATGGGTTGCTTAGGAAAGTTAAGCTTTGATTTATTATGATTTTTCCTTAACTGTCCACCAATAATTATGGTATTAGTCAGAAAAATGAGGCAGCGCCACTTTGCATGGGAAAACAGAATTGATTTCAAATAATAAAATTTTGAGTTAGGTGAAATGGGTGAGTCACACCAAAGTAATTAATTAGAAACTTCATTTGAGGTTTAGAGTTGTTATGAGCTGATTTGAAGCTGGTGGAAGGGGAAAAGTAGGGTTTGAGAAAAAGCCACATGGATGGTGTATTTTCTAAGGCATTGAGTAAATTATGTTAGCATATTATATGTTTGTCTATTAAATTTGTTTCATTATATCTTATCCTAACTTTTCTTTATTTAAAGAGAGAGAGAGAGAGAGAAGCATTATATTTCTTTGAATGTATATTGATATTTGATATAGATGTGCCTCTTAAAAGAGAGTGCCTTACCACCAAAATCAAGACGACCAAGGCAAGCAAACATGATTGAGCATGAAGTTCACAGAAAAAAAAAAAAAAGAACATGCCAATTGCCAATGCCTAATTAAGTAAAAAGAAGTATAATGATTATTTTCAAAGAAAGGCAGAATTAGTATAAGAGAAAACAATTCATCATAGGCCTTTAATCCAATTTAGAGTGTTATGTTATAATGTAAAGTTGTAAAATAAATTGTGTCATTGTAATAGAAGTTGAAGTAACTAAAATAAAATTTTGCACTTTTTAAGGAGGAGGGACAAAATGACTCGGTTATACCTATGACTTTATATATGGACCAAATTGCCTAAAAGAAAAAGAAAAAAAAAAAAAACCAACAACAACAACTTGGCGTCCATTATGGCCATGCAAGTGTTGAAGTGGGGGAAAAAAAATAGCTATTATGAATGATGATAGCACTTTTGCTACTAGAGATATGGCTTTCAGATAAGGCTGTCTTGACAAGGGTTCTAGTGTTTTACCATAGGGGAAAGTTGAACCGTAGAATAGATTTTTACCTAGTGGGAAAGGCATAATACCGTTTAAAAACCATAATGAGCGACCTTTGAGTGATCTATAACTAAATACTAGTGGGACTATCATGAGATTAAGGTGATATTTAGCATCATAATTAATCAAAACAGACATCAATGTCAAGAGCCACTGTATACTTGCTTTGATTGCGACCCACGTTTTTTTTTTTTTTTTAAACTCTTTAAAAGTGATTACAAGGCTTTTTTTTTTTTTTTTTTCAATTGGCCTTTTCACAACTTTTGTCTTTGTATTCGGTTTGGACATTCATTACCAATGAACTTATAATAAACCAGCCATTTATGAAAGCTGACTATTTTGGAGCTTCCCCAATTCAAACCAATCCATTCAGAGCATTTCTTTCCTACCAAAACAAAAAAGAAAAAGTTTTACTCTTCTACGTATCATATCTGCCCCAGTACTAATAAAAGTGTAGGTCAATATTTAAATCATGTGGTGAGTCGTATGTAACGCTTGACACAAGCCGTGGAACTCAATTGCCAATCACGGTAGACACATATTAGGACATGTGACTAAATATCCTTTCAATCAGTGGCTTATTTGAAAATCAGTGAGACAGTATAGGTCTCATGTGAGTTCCATATTCTGAGTAAAACAACATAAATTTACCAGGCCAAACGTTATAGTTATAGCTTAGTTACCATGCTACCAACAAATTTTAAGATCGAAAGTAAGTCCCACGTGAGTTTCGTGATCTAGTGAAAGAACAAGGGTGCCGAGTAGAAAAACCTATTACAACAACCATCAGATAGGAACTCCATGACCTTGACAAGGAAGCTGCTAAAACAGTAAGGTTACTGATGTATCTTGCAGTTATTTAGCATGCCATCAATAGAACTTATATTTGGTAAGTGAACTATTTCTCTAAACATGTCAAAGATAAGTGACTTATCTCTCCTAGTTTAATTTCAGATCTTATTGAAAAGGAAGTGGCGGCCGCAATCCTTTGAAACAATGTACCAAAGCTAAGTGCGTGTAAATAAATGGGCACCTTTGTACCAGCAATGTTTTGCCTCAAATAAGTGAATAGGTGTCTTTCCAATCAATTTCATACACTGTATCCAGATTCCAACTTTATGTTAAAATATGCAAATCA
Source organism: Trema orientale (assembly GCA_002914845.1). Classification (NCBI taxonomy): domain Eukaryota; kingdom Viridiplantae; phylum Streptophyta; class Magnoliopsida; order Rosales; family Cannabaceae; genus Trema; species Trema orientale. The sequence goes on from JXTC01000005.1 coordinate 1,859,811, forward strand.
ATGTACTAATGAAAGCTACTTGAAGAAAATACCTGGTTGTACTCAGTTAAGTGAAGGAAATTCCGCGTTTCCACCTCACCATAATGATTTTTAAGATGTAGATACAGAACCCTTCTCAGTAACGACAACAGAAAAAAAAAATATAATACCATGCAAGAAAAGTACTATAGATCCAAAACTTGTGTGTAAATGACAAGTTTTAAGGATGGCTAAACTTGATAAATCATCACTTCAGGCTATGCCATGATACCTTGGAATGGCTCGGATATGGAGTAGATGGTAAACAAAATGTTAACATAAAGAATAGTAACAAAATTTGATGCTGAGTTGAGCATCTCAATGAAACTTGAACCTTGCAGCAAAGTGATGACTAGAAGTCCTCATCCAGCTTGAAGACGAAATTTCTTCCACCATCTTCAAGGCTTGGCATTACAGATGCCTTCTGATAATCACCTACTCTTCTCTCAAAGAAGTTTGCCTTTCCTCTGCACAATCGAACAAATAAAATGAAGATCACATTGTCAGACGAGCATGAAAACATCATGATCAGGGAATTTAGTTACTAAACTACCGAGTGAGTAATGTGGTTCAAGAGGTTCTAAGGATCTTATATGCACAGGCCAAAGTCAGAATTAGCCTACGGAGAAGAAACTTTCCCCTGTTTTCATTTTAGGTAACAAGTGAAAGTTTACAAGGAAATAATACTATCACCATCACTGTGTTATTCCATTCCTTCATAAGATATAATATGAGATTTTCCTCAAAAAAAATACTTTACATGATGAAAAACTGTAACAATAGAAGTATAGTCCAAAGATGCAAACGTACAAAAACAAATGATCTGTTACAGATGTAGTTTGCAAGTTAAAAGATGCAGACCAAAATTTAGAGGGTTCAGACCCGAAGGAACAATTAAAATACTACTCATTACTACATGGTAAGAATGGTGAAAATATTAAGATCTTGAGATCAAGTTAAATGATAAAACTAATTTCTTTGGTACTGTCTGGGTGTGGGTACTGACTTGTTTACGAGGAACAAATCTATCTTAGGCACTAAACCTATGGCCTAGTGAAAGTGTCAATCAAATAAGTTAAACAGTATCGTTATCAAAACTCACTGCAAAGAAATAAACTCCATCCAATCGAATGGATTCTCCACATTGTACTTTCTCTGGCACCCCAATGCAACCTGGAAGGATAACACACGTCACTTTCATAAAACGCAAAAAAAAGACAAACGTAAAACTCAATACCCCCCTCCACCCTAGGCAGTACCCCAACAACAAAATCGGGAAACAAGTTGTTAGAGATACCAGAAGTCGATCAGCAACAAATTTTATGTACTGGCTCATCAGTGTTGAGTTCATGCCAATCAGTGCACATGGGAGGGCCTCACAAACAAACTCTGTCTCGATTTCAACAGCTTCATCCACAATGTGATGAACTTTTTCCCAATGTAGTTGCTTCCGTAACAACCTGTAGGCAATACATTAAGCAAAATATGTACATCTTCCACTTAGAAAATAAAAAACGAAAGAGCTAAATTGATGTAGGATAAGATGAGAAAAGAAATAGAAATAGAGAGAATAGGTAGAATAGCAAGAGAATTGGTAGAATAGCAAGAAATAAAAAAGATGAATAAGAAATTGGATAGATTAGAGAGAGAGAAAAGAATCAAAGAGAGAATTAGATGAATGGGTAGAAGAGCAATAGAGAATCAAGATAAGAACTTAGAAAGAAAGAGATCCATAGGAGGAGAAAACTCAATAATCATTTATTAATTCATCATAGTCTAAAAAGTAATTACATAGATTACCTATTCATAGATAGGTAATTGGACAAAACTAGGAAAATAGACACATTCTAGAAATTGATAAAAACAAGAAACTTAACACTAGTTACTCAAAATTAAAATCAACCTAATAATTAAATAAAACATAATTAATAATAATAATAATAATTTCCTAATATATTTTATTCATGTCTACATCATTCTCCCGGGATTCGAGAATTCGACTCTGACAAGTTAAAACTTAAATACATCGTTAACCAATAATCCAACGCATAGAACAAGCAGCAATCCCAAGTCTTGAGTCTTGATGAAGAGATAGGATATTGAAACTGGGACTCGTTCTACTTTGAAAAAAGGCAAAGCATGGACTGGCCTTGATGATGTGATGAGGTAAATCAGCGTGTAGACTCATGGTAGAGAACTGTTGAATCAAATCTGAATGAGAGGCGGCGTTGGAGATGAGACACAGTAGGGAGCGTTAACTTGGTTGTCGGTAGGAAGTGCGGAAGTCTGGTGGAGAGCGGCAAAAGAAAGGTGGCAGCGGCTGGTTTTGTAGATCTAGGGTTTTTTTTTATAGAGGAAACAGAACCTGGCTTGGATACCAATTGATGTAGGATAAGATGAGAAAAGATATAAAAATAGAGAGAATAGGTAAAATAGCAAGAGAATTGGTAGGATAGCAAGAAATAAGCAAGATGAATAAGAAAATGGATAGATTAGAGAGAGAGAAAAGAATCAAAGAGAGAATTAGATGAATAGGTAGAAGAACAATAGAGAATCAAGATAAGAACTTAGAAAGAAAGAGATCCATAGGAGGAGAAAACTCAATAATCATTTATTAATTCATCATAGTCTAAAAAGCAGTTACATAGATTACCTATTTATAGATAGGTAATTGGACAAAACTAAGAAAGTAGACACATTCTAGAAATTGATAAAAACAGGAAACTAGTTGTTCAAAATTAAAATCAACCTAATAATTAAATAAAACCTAATTAATAATAATAATAATAATAATAATTTCCTAATATATTTTATTCATGTCTACATCATAAAACTCAATAATCATTTATTAATTCATCATAGTCTAAAAAGCAATTATATAGATTACCTATTTATAGATAGGTAATTGGACAAAACTAGGAAAGTAGACACATTCTAGAAATTGATAAAAACAGAAAACTTAAAACTAGTTACTCAAAATTAAAATCAACCTAATAATTAAATAAAACCTAATTATTAATAATAATAATAATTTCCTAATATATTTTATTCATGTCTACATCATAAATTCTCTTATTCCAAGTAGACCAAATAAACCAGACTGAGCCAAGAAAATAAAAGATGTGATAGTAGCAGGAAGCCATTCTCAAATCCTGGCAGGTCCCAAATGTGAAATTTAACGGGTATGTACCCCAAAACATAAGCCTAGAAAAATGTAAAAGAAACACGAGACAAAAATGAAAAATTACCTGTACAGAAGGCAAGCAAAATCACAGTGGAGTCCTTCATCTCTAGAAATAAGCTCGTTTGAGAATGTCAAACCTGGCATCAATCCCCTCTTTTTAAGCCAGAATATTGCACAGAAGCTGAGGATGACAATAAACAACACAAAATAAGGAAAGTGATAAGAAGAGATGAACTTGACCACATCATCGTTTGACTAATTATTTTCAATGAAAACTACCTTCCAGAGAAAAATATTCCTTCAACACAAGCAAAGGCAACAAGTCGCTCCGCAAACGAAGTTGAACTGCAAGTCACGAATAATAAGAAATTACGTAACTAACTGTACGAAAAAGAAAAAAAGACTGACTACCACAAAAGGAAGGACTTAACAAAGTCAAGGTAGTTTGAAGAAAATATCAGAAGTATCTAGCTAAATTTTTTCTAATGTTAACTGAGCAGATAACCAAGAATCCTTTAGCACAACAGCCTATAGAGATTTAAGTATAGCCCTTGAAATAAATAAACAGAATATACTGCACACAAGTATATCAAGCAGCAACATAATCAAGTAACACGGATTGAAAAATTGCAAGAAAAGAGGCATTTAGTACCTACGAATCCAATCCAATGCCCACTTAGCCTTCCTAGAGATACAAGGAATGTTTTCAATTGCATTGAACAATCTATGCTTCTCTCTTGAATCCTTAATATATGTCTCCAAAAGCAAGCTGTACATTTCTGACATAAGCAGGGAAAAAAGTCTCCGATCAGTAACTTTTAAATGCATTATGTTCTTAAGAACAACAATCATCACTATATAAAGATCCACCGGAATGAATATTTTCCATTGCAATCTGAAAGCCGTAGAATGCCCGAGCCTGAGAGAAATGAGAAACATTGTCGTAAATAGGCTAAATAGGAAAAGAAGAGAATAGATGTTAAAGAAAATATGGGGTGAATCCTTTACTTCGAAAAAGAGGGAAAGAGATGAGAAGATAAGAGGAGTTTGGAACTTAATTGGGAAAAAAATTGAGACAACTTGGAAAATTTAATATGAAACAAATAGAAAGCAGAGGATTGCATGGCAAAGTACCGGTATGAAGAAATAATGAGATATTCTTTCATTTGGCCATAATGAATATTCTTTTATTTACTCAAAAGAAATACTAATGCAGGTCAAAGAAAAATATGCCTTATACAAAAAATCTGGAACCTATTTGTACAATCTAACAAAGAATTAGGCCTAAAACATATGACTTTTCCAGCAGGATAACCTTGAACAAAGGTAAATTTGTAAGAAGTAAGATGCAACACCAAACCTTTAACACAGACTCTGAGCCCTAGATAGTCTCTTCATATTTCAACCAAGGTAATAAAGGAAATGAAAAAAGAAAGAAAGCAAGAAGAATGCGATATTTCTCCAAAGAATAGAGCATAGTGAAGAAATTCACCTCAGGAATTTGAACATCATTAAGAAATCTTGCAGCCAAATTCTCCAAAACAATCCCATCAGATGCAGCAAAAAATGCCAATACATGGCTAATGAAGTGTTTCTCGGAATCAGACAGGGTATCCCATTGCTGAACATCCTGAGAGAGATCAACCTCTTCAGCTGCAACCCCATTAACACATCATTAGAATATACTAATGCAGTTAAAGAACCAAGTCAACTGGTGCAAATAAATTGATACAGTGAAGACTACAGAATCACAATGGCTGGACTACTGGCCCCGGAATGACACAATGCAATAATTGAGCATATTACTAAGATGGTATCTTCCAAATATTGTAACTAATGTTAGATTCTAGTGCTTTTTCTTAAGATAAAGAACAGTCAAAGTGGCTCTATGTTAGATAAACTCACAACTAGAAATCTCAAGCATCTGGTGCTCGTGCAAAACTCAAGTTTGCCTTTACATTTCAGGACATAATAATGATTCCAATTTGGAGAGAGGTGTAAACCAACAAAAAAAAATAAAATAAAATAACAAGGGTACTTTTGAAAAGAAAATTAACTACTTATGTCATCTAAGCAAAGTAGACCCCAGAATTATCGTCTGAAGCAATGTTCTGGGCCCCAATAACAGACAAAAGAAGAGACCGCTTTCTTGAAGAAAGAGCACTCATATATTCCAGGTAATAAGTCAGACAACTGCAAAACACAACTGAAAACTTACAACTACAACCTCAAACAGAAACAGAGCATTCCCAATTTCTTGTTCCTTATTATGAACAACAACAGCATTTTCCCAATACAACCCAAATTATGATTAATAACAATAAAAATCATATCTTTAACAACCCAAGAAACTAAGTTGTTCCACAAATCCAAAAAGAAAGAAGATAAACCCTGCAAATCGCCTTGAACAAGTTTCCAGACAACATTCTCCATTCATCCTCACCATAATTCACATGGTAACAGAAATAGAAATTTGAGAAAAGGGAACAAAGAAAAAGAAAAAGGAAAAAATAACATAAACCCACTTTCAAATACACACAACAAAACAGAGGAAAACCAAAATAAAAAAAATAAAAAATAAAGGCATGGGAATTCAGGTTCAGAGACTGATATATTGACCCAAAAAAAATAAGTAGAACCTGTCCAAAAGCTGGCCTCAGCCTTCTTGTACATCTCCCAAAGTTGCTTATATCTTATAGGAAACATACAAAACCTCTGGGTTTGCTCCATTAATATGGGCTCTTCCTCTTCTTTTGCTTCTTCTTCTTCATCTTTCTCCCTCCTCGTATTGCCAATTCCTCTCTCCACTCCATTTGTCAAAGACCCCATTTTTTTTCCTTAATAATTTTCTGTATATGCCACTGGTTCTGGGGCTTTTTTTTTTTGGGGGGGGGGGTTAAGGTAACGTACGGTCAGAGGAAGAGAAACCCTTCAAAAACCTCTGGAAAAGGAAAAACAACACCGAGGGGTTGAAAATCACACCACAAACAAAACCGATATGCTTTTATTAATTATATGATCAGAGAGAGATCTTTTTTGTGTGTGTTTGTTTGTTGCTACTACGTGGATGTTGGAGGAGTTTAGGATTATAATAACTAATCTAAGCCACCAGGACCTAGTACTAGGAAGTCGCTTGAACGACAACGTTTTTGTATGTGAGGTGCCATGGTGGTTAAATTTGGAGGGATTTCCACCCAGCCACACCTATTCTTGGCCCTTTTGGCGATAAAAGGTACAGGATATTTGATTTTAGAGAAGTGTGTGGATGGTCAATATTTTAAATTTAATTAAATAGATATTTATTTTTAAAATTTTATAGCTAAATGTTTAAATATATATATTTTTATGGCGTTGGAAGCCGTCATGGATCCGTTGTATTGGGCTGCTCTCTAATATGAACTTTCATGTATCTCACATCTATCGAGAAGGGAATTCTGTTGCAAATATTTTAGCTTCTAGAGCTATGAGTATTCAAGCTCCAACTTGGTGGCATACTGCTCCAACCTTCATCTATACAGCGACCAATAAAGACTTTTCCAGACTATGTAATTTCTGTTTTCCTTAGTGGCCCACACTGTAACACGATGTGTTTTTTTTTTTTTTTTTGCTTTTTGTGATTTTTTTCCTTTGGGTTTTACACAAAAATATTTTTTTATTGAGACATTGTTGGGAGGTAAAAATAATGGGCCTATTTGGTTCGCCTATTTGAATGTGTGTATTTGAATGGAAATTGTGGAATGTGTTATAATTGGAATGGGAGACATTTGAATGAAAAAAATAGTAGAATGTGTTGTAATTAGAATGGGAGCATTGGAATGGACTATTCAAAAACACCACCTCCCCTCCATTCTCATTCAAGATACAAAAAAACCATTCCAATAGTTAACTTTTTGGATGGACCATTTGAATGGAAAAACTGAATTGTTGAAACAAACACATATTCTAAAAGATCATTTGAATGGAAAAACTGAATTGTTGAAACAAACACACATTTAAATGAATTTTCCATTCCAATGGAATGGAATGGTTGAAACAAACGGGACCAATAATTTTGTTTTGGCAAATGTATTTGAATCCTCCAAGGGCTTTTTTTTTTTGTTTTTCAGCTGCTACCTCAATTATTTTTTAGGATCATTTCTTTTCTAATGTTATGTATCTTTTTTTAAAAATTTTATTTTAATAAATTTCCAGAAGATTTCTTAGTTTCCTATCCTAATAGGTTTCTAAGTTATTTCCTCTAAGTACTATTTTATCAAAAAATATATATATTTTTATACTTGGTAGATAAGTATATCTATCAATTACAATTAATGTGATGAGTATATAAATTTTAGTGCTTCATATGTAATATTTTACATTTGGTATATAAATGTATATAGAGACATTTTAATATAATATTTAAAAAAAGGACATTTACTTAAATTAGGTTAAAATTCAGTCATTTTGCTATAAAGCCCTTGATTTTATATGATAATTTTTTGGGCTGACTAGTTATTTAACAATTGTTTTGCCCAAAATTTAGTATATGACCAAGTTCAAAAGTTTATAATTAAAAGTCCAACTCACTTAATGACAAAAATAAAAATACAACATATTCTACAGTTAAAACTTTAAAAGGAAAAATGAACATTTAACTGTAACTTTTAAAACATGGATATCTACTTAAACCAATTTAAAAAATTGGCCATCCACCTAATTTTTTCTTATATTTTTTTTTACAAAAAAAAAGAGCAAAAGAAATTTGAGAATTTTGGATTTTAAAATTTTAAAAAATTTTCAAATTTATTTAAGAAATATTAGTTTCTAAAATATTTAGAAAAATACCACTTTTATTAATTCATGAAATACTTGAGGCAACTACTAGTTACTTCACATGATTCGATTGGTTCTCTCAAGTGTTTAAACATTTTGAAGAAAAAAAGTAATATTTTTCTAAATATTTTGAAAAATAATATTTTTATAAATGAACTTTAAAAAAATAATATTTTTTCTAAATCAATTTGGAATTTTTCAAAAAATTCAGCCCGTGCAGGATATTTCAATCTTTTAGAGTTTGGGCCTGAGTTTTTGTAAGAAACCCTAGAAAGTATGTGTGGTAAAATCATGTCGACGGGTCAGGTTTATATCCATACCCAATCTTGCATCCACACAACTCATTTAGAGAAAGGAACTATTATCTCACAACCCGTTTGTGATGTGGCAAAAAAGTATCGATGGGTCAATGTAATATCCAATCTCGATTCTGTATCCATACAATTCATTTAGAAAAAAGAATTATGGTCTTATAACTCATTTTTGACCCATCAACCTATGTGTGATCCGTATTTTTTTTTCCCTTTCTAAATTTATCTTGTAGGGCTATCGTTGCATTATTATAAAACATAGTATGTATAATTTTTAGGTTTTACTTATAATTTATAAAATTAGACATATTGTTAGGGCATTTTTCCAATTGTTTGCGTGTACTCCTCATCGCTTCTAGGTGTACTCTGCTTAAGTACTGGAACCAAAGAGTGATGGTTATTACCTGCAAAAAATTCTGATGCTTAAGTTAGTAGAGACAAAGCACACATAGAGATGATACGATTAAATGAAAGACTTGGCATGGTATTCATAGGGAAGAGAAACTAGGGTTCGATGGTTTATTGATCGACACGTGTCCCACTCTTGTTAACTCGTCCTTGCAAACAAAAGGGGGATAAGGTTCTGAGACATCTCTTGCAGCTTTAATTGCTAATATTCCACTATGTTTAGGACCATTAATGCCTAAAATCCCTTTTAATATTTGTACATGGTACCTCCCTAGACCACTGCCACATGTAAGGTTAATACGCAACTTGTGGCGTATTGTCCTGCTAGGACCTAAGCAGTTGTTTGGCTTGGGTCGAAGGGTGAGTAGTCCCACCCAGACCCCAGTTTCTGTCTCAGTATCTTGAGAAGTGATATAGGGGTCGAAAGGGTTAAGAGAATATGGCTTATGCTCATTTATTTGGGGGAGGGAGGAGTCAACAAAGACCAATGTGTCTGCCACGTACTTTCATTATAATGATGCAAATACTTTGGCACACATAATTAATGACGTGGTCGTATCATTCTCGAATATGTTATTAATTATTCTTAATTAGTCCTGTTAATCTTTTACCTAATTGTCAGTTTAATTAACGCCACGCGTCTTTCTTCTAGTGGGCAAAAATAACAGGTCCCACACACATATTGTACAATAGTCTACAATGGTAGTCAATAACAAAATAAAGCTATCTAATACTTTGAAAATATAAAATACAAATATTGCCATTATCCTTAAAAACAACTCTTCTATACAAATTAAAATATCGTTATTTATTTATAATAACCCACTCAGAAGGTCATATTATAGTGTCTTTATGTTCTCGTTACTCATCAAATTTAAGAATTTTAATTACTTATAAATTTTATTAGTGGAATGATCCGTGTCAAACAGGTCAACTTATTTAAACCCACAAATTTTTTCTCGTGTCGGCTCTTAACGAAGTTGCCACTCCTGATAAAAGGTCATATCTCAATAACTTTATCAACCGAAAAAAAGGAAAAAAGTTTTATTTCTATGTATACAATTACTTAAATACCCCAATCATAAACCTATTTCAAACTAAAATTAAAAAAGCAAAAATTTTGGCACAATGCTTGTTCTTTGTAGTCATCAAACTTTGTATTCCAATAATTATAAAAACAGAAAAAATCTCAGATAAAAAAATATGATTTCTCAATACTGATTCAACCGGGTAAAAAATTTGATGGTTGAAAACAAAAACATAAAAGAATTTACTTTTAATATTAAGCTCAACTATGTTCTAATTTTTCCATTGGGATTTATCATCACCGACTTCATGTTTGGAGGTCCTCTTTTTGTTTCATCTCTCGTGATATTATGATATTATTCAATAAGGTTGAATCATATACAAACATGCTTTCTTTTAAAGAAATTTTTTTTTCTCCTGATAAATCCCCAAAAAATTTGTTCTACTAAAATAGGATGATCCTAACTATATGAGTTGCTAATACTGAATTAGAGAATTAAGAGTGTATAACAAATAAATTTAATAATACTCATCAATTTAGTGACAATGACTCAGCCACATAAGTTGGTATTAAAAACCTAGAAAAAGAGTTTGGATCTCTATTATTATTTAATTAAACATTGATTGATTAACATATAAAAAGAACTTTCCTCTTACCTCTATAAATATGGAAAATTAAACATAAAAAAAAATAATAATAAGACATCACAATTCCAATTAGGAAAATGCAAAAAAGAAATTTTTACTCTGCTACTGGATATACGGGTTCTACTGTGATTGATTTGTCATATAACTTAGAGTATGAAACTGCATGCTACATTACAATTCACTATCAAGCAATTGTAAAAGAGTCGAAAAATTGTGTATTCAGCGTTCCTCTCCCTATTATTACATCTCCTACTAGACAAACGACAACTATAATGCGAGTGTTTGTTTCGACCATTCCATTCCATTGGAATGAAAAATCCATTTGAATGAGTGTTTGTTTCAACAACTCTAAATTTTCCATTCAAATGGTCTTTTGGAATGAGTATTTGTTTCAACAATTCAGTTTTTTCATTCAAATGGTTCATCAGTCACATCAACTATTTGAATGAATTTTTGTGTCTTGGATGAGAATGGAGGGGGAGAGGTGTTTTTGAATGGTCCATTCCAATACTCCCATTCTAATTATAACCCATTCCACTATTTTTTCCATTCAAATGTCTTCCATTCCAATTATAACCCATTCCACAATTTCCATTCAAATACACCCATTCAAATAGGCGAACCAAACGGGGTTATATAATTATAAAGCAAATTACCACATGTGACGTAAGAGGTGACGCTATTTGGTTAACTCGATCAAATTTTCTAATCTATAAAACCTCGTTTGCCTCCAACATTTTTTGATACCATATTTCTGGGTCTGAATCTCTGAAACTACCCATTTCATTTTGGGAATATGTCAAGCTCTCAGTGCTTGGAGAATCCACCGAGCTTAAGCTCAACAAGTGGAGCAGGAAGTGTCCAAGAAATTGGGGGCCTTAAAACCTATGTCACTGGCCCACCTCATTCCAACCGTGCAATCCTCCTTGTCTCAGATGTTTTTGGTACAAACCATTATTGTTTTCTTACTTATTCTTGTGTTACTCATCTTGATATTTTGAGTATTTAACAAATCAAAGTTGAAAAAGTGTTAAATGGCCAAGGGCTTATAGGGTACCCCCAGTCCCTTTTTGGTTTTCTTGTACTAAGATTCAGTTTAGTTTCTTACAAACTTGAGTTGACCTGTGTTCTTTTTCTTTTTTTTTTGGCAGGGTATGAAGCTCCAAATTTGAGGTACTTTTTTCTTTTTGACCATGTCTCCGTAAGGTGTTTCCAATATTGATTCATTGTTAAATACTACCAAAAATATCATATGGTGTGCTGAGAATTAGTGAAGTAAGGTTAAGTTTTTCAGTGGAAATCTCATTACATTCATAGGTCATAGTACTTGGCTTTGTTCTCCAGCAGAGAAAATGTCATGTTAGTTTGGCATCAACAAAGAACAAAGGTTCATCAAACTGTACTAGCTATGGACTAGTGGATGTGAGGTCTTGCATAAGATAAAGGTCTTTGACCTTCAAGCTCAATCGTTCTATATCTAAAATAAGGTTAGAGGGTATAGTCAGGACTCTGCCCAGATAAGTGAACTTTTGCAATTTCCAGCAATTTCCAATTACAGCAAGAGTGATTTACACAAGTGACAGTCCAAAAAATGTTTCTAGTTCTAGCTTTTGGTTGGATCGATAGTTCCGAATTTATGGTGCTCAAGCTAGAGTGTCCAAACCAAGTAGTGATGTTAGTTGACTTGTATGTTGGGATGTCTTTATACTCTTAAACCGGTCTAAAACTCACTGGTTTGACTAACTAGTGGTTTCTGTTCCCTTTTGTAATTGGTAGCCTGCAATTCAAATAGGAAGTATATTTGAATTTGATGTATATTCTTTAGCCATATCGCTTCCTTCCTCTTCTGTAGTTTTAGATGAAAGCGAAAAAAAAAAAATCTTCCTCACATTCATAAACACTAGATTGCATTTAATTACTTCCGAAAAGCAATCNTTTCTTGTCAAGTAAAGGAAATAGAGAATGCTCTTTAGGTACTCATGCTCCACTTAATCAACATGGAAAGTTGGAAATTATGCATTGCTTTTTTCCTGAATTCTGATATGACAGTATATCTGGCTTGAATATCAACCAAAATGTACTCACGGTATTTGTTTCATCAATCGATCAATTATTCATTCCTATCAATGAGATAAAAGTTTTTGTTAGAGTCTAGTAGTATAGTTGGCTTATCTCTTAACCGTTTAAACTTTCGGGATTAATTGGTGGTCTAAAAGTTTTCATTTATTTCTAATTTGTATGAAGGAAACTTGCAGATAAACTTGCTGCAGCTGATCAATTTCTGGTGGTTGTTCCTGACTTTTTCTATGGCGATCCTCTTGATCTAAGTAACCCTGATCGTGAAGGATGGTTAAAAGTCCATAATAAGGTAGGTAATGTCTTTACAAGTACTGGATACATTCTCTTTTGATAGTCACATATAAATGACAATCCAAGTACAAAGAGAATGACAAAGTATGGCAGCATTGGTTCTCTTAGGTATCAATCCATAAGATCTTACTATACAGTAGTCGAGCATCTGCTTTTTGGGGTCAGAAAAGAAACATAACAACTTAATATTTCATCTATTAATGAAGTCTTTTGAACTGCTTTTAAGATCAATTTTTGAGTATGTTTTCCTTCTAGGAAAAAGGGTTTGAAGATGCCAAACAAGTCATTGCAGCTCTGAAGAGTAAAGGTGTTTCGGCCATAGGAGCTGCTGGTTTTTGCTGGGGAGGTAAGCAAATCTTCTTTCCCCCTTTTTGAGTTATTATTTTTATGTCAAGGACTGTTTTGTAGAAAAACTTATAGAAGAACTAGCTGATAAATTCGACTCTTTCTCACATATGCTCAGGGAATGTAGTGGTGAAATTATCCAGCTGTACCGACATTCAAGCTGCTGTTGTATTGCATCCTGGTCGGCTTACAGATGAAGACATTAATGGTAAGTTTCCTGTTTTTCATTCTCATATTGTTATGCATTTTCTTACTAATGAATGACGACGTACTCTTGCAGAAGTTAAAGTTCACATCGCCATATTGGGAGCCGAGATAGACAAAGCTGCTCCTCCAGAGCAAGTGAAACATTTTGGAGAGATCTTATCAGCTAAATCTGAGGTAACATTAATCTCATTTAAAACAAAAAATTATTACATGATGTTTTGAGTCTATGATGTTCGAACCAAGTAAAATGACTTTTTCAGTGCATTCGAATTCGTTTGTGTTGGAAGTTTTTCTTTTCTGCCTCTGCCGAAATTAATGTTCCTTGATAGTGTCTTCCACTTTGCTTGTGAAAACCCTCATTCTTACACCAGTTACAAAATTTCCCAGTTTGATAGCTTTGTGAAGATATTCCCTGGGGTGGCTCATGGATGGACAGTGAGGTACAATGACGAAGACCATTCGGCTGTTAAGAGTGCTGAGGAGGCTCATTTGGACTTATTAAATTGGTTTACCAAATATGTCAAATGAAACAGTGCCTCATACCCCATATCAGAATGCATAAGAAATAAGAAAGAAAATAATAGAAGGCACCAGCCCTTATGGATTACTGAAAATGGTTATGAAGATTTTAGTTATATGTATATTCCTGGCTGGCAGCAAGTTTTAGTTTTATGTATATTCCTGACCTTATGGAGTACCGGAAAGAAAAGAGACATTTAGTACCTACGAATCCAATCCAACGCCCACTTAGCCTTCCTAGATATGCAAGGAATGTTTTCAATTTGCATTGAACAATTTATGCTAATCAGTCAACTGTTACATGCATTATGTACTAAAGAACGACTGTCATGATTATATAAAGATCCAGCAGAATGAATATTTTCCATTGCAATCTGAAAGCGGTAGAATGCCCGAGCCTGAGAGAAATGAGAAACATTGACGTAAATAGGCTAATTAAGAAAAGAACAGAATAGATGTTAAGAAATCTTGGAGCCAAACTCTCCTAAACAATCCCCATCAGATGCAGCAAAAAATGCCGATACAATGCTAATGAAGTGTTTCTCCGAATCAGACAGGGTTATCCCACTGCTGAACATCCTGAGAGAGATCAACCTCTTCAGCTGCAAGAATATACTAGTTATGCAGTTAAAGAACCAAGTCAACTGGTGCAAATAAATTGATAGAGTAAAGACTACAGAATCACAGTGGCTGGACTACTGGCCCTGGAACGACACTCAATGCAATAATTGATCATATCACTAAGATAGTATCTTCCAAATATTGTAACTAATGTTAGATTCTAGTGCTTTTTCTTAAGATAAAGAACAGTCAAAGTGGCTCTATGTTAGACTCAGACACAACTCACAACTCAACCCATCTGGTGCTTGTGCAGAACTCATGTTTGCCTTTACATTACAGGACATTATAATGATTCCAATTAGAGAGAGGACGACTACAGTTCCAGTATAATGCAAGTCTCATCCGTGAGAAACAAACATATATAGCCAAACAATTATAATGGCGAAAACAAAGGTGTAATGTAAGACTACATCTCATAAAATTCAAACAACGAACTGCAAAGATGAAGCCTAGAGGCGTAAACCAATTTAAAAAAAAAAATTATCAAGGGTATGTTTGAAAAGAAAATCAAGTACTTATATCATTTCAAAAAGTGTTAATATATATTATTGTCAAATATGCAACTTATTTTTATTTAATTAATTATTTTTTAACTGCACAAATTCATGTTCCAATCTCTTTATAGTGTTAAATTATGCCTCTACGTATGAAATAAATATAACAAAAGAGCACATGTGTCTCGTATACTCATTCTATTAAGAATAAACTGAAATATATAACAAAAATAACTAAAATAAAAATTATTTCATTGTTTAACTATCAAAATAACAAAATTTAAAGTTTAAGACCAAAGTGAGACTTTACTCATATTTTAGGGACCAATAGAATCATTTATCGTTTTAATGTTAAGCTCGACTATAGTCGAATTTCTTTCATTGGGATTTATCATCTTCAACCTCATGTTTTTGCAGTCCTCTCTTTGTTTCATCTCTCGTGATGGATGAGATGATAATATTATTCAATATGGTTGAATCAATCCCTTGAAAATTTGTTCTAATAAAATAGGACGATGGTAAGAACCTAACTATTATTCCAAATTTTTAGTGTATTAGAATGTACCACAAATAAATTTAATAATACTCACTAATTAAATAGTGATAACTCACTATATAAATTGGTATTAAAAAATTGGAAAAAGAGTTTGGATCCTTTAGCATTATTCAATAAAATATCAACCTATATAAATGACAAAGTTACCTCTTGCCTCAATTTAGAAATATGGAAAATTAACCGGAAAAAAAAGAACAAAAAATTTTCTTTACGAGCATCATAATGGTGGAACTATTGCAATTAAGGGAATACAAATGTACTTCTTTTGCACTATTTTTTATACTCTGGAATTTTCACTACTTGACATGCATACTGTACTATGATTTCTAATATAATTAAAGTAGTAAACTTAATAATAAAATCAACATATCAATCAATTAAAATTAGAAGTATATTAAAAAAAAAAAAAAAAACATTTAGCATTTCTCTTCCTATTATTACCTCTTAAATAGTCAATACTTATCAAACTACTCATAACGTGACCCATTTCAAGATTCAATCGTTTCTCTTCCTATTATTACCTCTTAAATAGTCAACACCTTATCAAACTACTCATAACGTGACCCATTTCAAGATTCAATCGTAGACAGTAGCACCACATTATGGTACCTACGAAACTGAGATCCTAGCATTAACCCAAAGAGCAATCCTTTGCATGTATCCTTTTTTGGCTCATACATAAAGTAACAGATTTATCAGTTTTAAGCGTTGAGAATTTTTAATGGACGAATGACAAGTATACCATAAACAGTTATTAATATTTTAATTTAAAAAACAAATTACCATATGTGACGTAAGAGGTGACTCTATTTGGTTGACTTGAAGTCTATCAAATTTTGGTCTATAAAACCTCGTTTCCATCCAACCTCATTGTTTTTCATGTTTCTTGGTCTGAATCTCTGAAACTACTCATTTCATTTTTGGATATGTCAAGCTCTCAGTGCTTGGAGAATCCACCGAGCCTGAGCTCAACAAGTGGAGCTGGAAGTGTCCAAGAAGTTGGGGGCCTTAAAACCTATGTCACTGGCCCACCTCATTCCAACCGTGCAATCCTCCTTGTCTCAGATGTTTTTGGTACAAACCCCGTCATTGTTTTCTCACTTATTCTTTTGTTACTTATCTTAATATTTTGATTATTTAACAAATCAAAGTTGGAAAAAGTATGAAATGGCCAAATGGGTATTGATTATTTTTAAAATAACAGTGAGTCTTGAGTGTACTTTGGGTGTTGTAACTTGTACAAGGGCTTATAGGATACCCGACTCCTTTTCTGGTTATCTTGTACTAAGATTCAGTTTAGTTTCTTACAAACTTGAGGTGAACTGGTTATTTATTTATTTATTTATTTTTGGCAGGGTACGAAGCTCCAAAATTAAGGTACTTTTTCTTTTTTGACCATGTCTCCATAAGGTGTTTCCAAACTTGATTCATTGTTAAATACCAAAAATATGATACGGTGTGCTGAGAATTAGTGAAGTAACGTTAAGTTTTTCAG
Organism: Trema orientale; assembly: GCA_002914845.1. Classification (NCBI taxonomy): domain Eukaryota; kingdom Viridiplantae; phylum Streptophyta; class Magnoliopsida; order Rosales; family Cannabaceae; genus Trema; species Trema orientale. The sequence continues at coordinate 1,876,825 of JXTC01000005.1, forward strand.
TGGAAATCGCATTACATTTATATGTCATAGTACTTGGCTTTGTTCTCCAGCAGAGAAAATGTCATGTTAGTTTGCTATCAGCAAAGGACAAAAGGTTTATCTTACTGTACTATGTATATGGACTAGTGGATGTGAAGGTCTTGCATAAGATAAAGGTCTTTGACTTTTAAGCTCAATAATTCTATATCTAAAGTAAGGTTAGATAGTATATTCACTGTTAAGTCATGCTACTCATCTGTTCTATCACGATTCTCAAATTTTCAAATTTGCAGAACTTAAAACAAATAGATAGTAAACATGAAGAAGAGACATCAGATTTTTATCATAGTTTAATACAACCAAGTTGTGTCTACATTCACGGGACCTAGTCCAGCAAGCAATCAATCCACTAGAAATATGAATAAATTACAAATTCAGGTCTTATACAAAAATTTAGAACTCCCTTCTAGTTTGTCGCCGATTTGAACTCTGATTTCCTCCGTGGAAGATACTTTTTCAACCTTGTGTTGAACTTCCTTCAGTTACCGTTGATGAGCGTTCCAGCTCCGACAAGAACACACGGGTCTCTTCTTGATTTTAGGTAACCTTAGAGTTTCACCTTCTCACTGAAATCAATGGTGAACTCTATAGACAATAGAAAACTTAGAGCTAAACCACACAAAACTCTAAGGAAAAGAAACTTGCTCTCAAAGCAAGAAAGTCTCTCAAAATATCTCTGAAATTAATGCTCAAAGGGTGTGAACCATTTAAAAAAAAATTCCTATATATATATATAGAAAAATATACACTGACTCAGCTAAAAATGACAGCTGTCATCGTAATGTCTAAACATGTAATGACCCAGATATATCATACAAATTCAGATCTAAAAGTGGCATCTTGACAAAACAATCAGGCACGCTGATTTGACACATAAATACCAATCGAACTCAGATCTAAATATGGCATCCTGACAAAATAATCAGTCACACAGTTAAGACACACAAAGTCAAACTTCGCCTGAAAAAGTCAAACTTAAAAGTAATATCTTGACAACTCAAACTCAGACACTGATATAACAGACAAAACATAAGAGCATGCTAAACAGATATATATATATATATATATGAAATGTTCTAATGTCTAAACATGCGGACCACTAGATATAACACCTAATCCATTGAAACCAGTTTGGTGAAAAGCTTCAGAACTTCAGCTGCTTCAGTTGACTGCTTTGTCAAATCAATCTTGGAGCATGATTATACAGAATAACCCAAATATAGACAAGACTGAATTCACAACAGAAATACAAAGTAAAATATTGTTCATTACAACCCAACAAGATCATAAGGTGCTAAACTAATACATGCACTAGCATTCAGGACTCTGCCCAAATAAGAGGATTGAATTTTTGCAATTTCTCCAATTACAGCAAGAGTGATTTACACAAGCGAGTATCCAGAAATGTTTTTGTTCTAGTTTTTAGTTGGATCGATATTTCTGAATTTATGATGCTCAACCTAAAGTTTCCAAACCAAGTAGTGATGTTAGCTGACTTGTACATTGAGATCTCTTTATACTCTTAACAGGTCTAGAACTTTCTGGTTTGACTAACATTCTTAGTGGTTTCTGTTCCCTTTTGTAATTGTTAGCCTTCAATTCAAATAGAAACTATATTTAAGTTTCATAACTGTATATTCTCTAGCCATACCGCTATGTTCTCCTCTGTAGTTTTAGATGAAAGGAAAAAAAAAAAAAAGAAAATCTTCCTCACATTAATAAAACACTAGATTGCATTTAGTTACTTCCGAAAAGCAATCGAATCGTCAAATAAATAAAGAAATAAAATCAAAAGAGCTCACTTGTGTCCCCTTGTAGGCTGTACAGAAGCAGATTGAGGAGTTTGCTTTTTCTTAGTGTCATGTTGCAGTTTAGTTCATGTTTTTTTGGAAAAGATTTTAGTTCGTGTTTTTGTGGAAAAGATTCATGATACCTTTCATCTCTTCGATTAATATAACATTCCCCGCCTGCATAAGAATTTTCTGGTCTGGTGAAGAAAAGAGAAATAAATGCCCTTTAGTTCCTCAAGCTCCACTTGATCAACATGGAAAGTTGGAAATTATATATGCTTTTCTCCTGAATCCTGACAATGACATGACAAGATATCTGGCTCGAATATCAACCAAAATGTATTCACGGAATTTTTCATATTGTTCATCATTTGTATCAATGACATACACTTTTCTATTGGAGTATAGTACTATTATTGCCTCATTTCTTAACAGTTTTAAACTTTTGGGACGAACTGTTGGTCTAAAAAGTTTCTACTATTTCTAATCTGTATAAAGGAAGCTTGCGGATAAACTTGCTGCAGCAGCTGATCAATTTTTGGTGGTAGTTCCTGACTTTTTCTATGGCAATCCTCTTGATCTTAGTAAGGATGATGTTGAAGCATGGTTGAAAGTCCATAGCAAGGTAGTTACTGTCTTTACCAGTACATACCAGATACATTCTCTTATGGTACTCACATATAAATGACAATCAAAGAACAAAGAAAATGACCAAGTATGGTAGCATTGTTTCTCCTAGTTATCAATCCACATATGATCTTACCCTATACTCTAGCATAAGCTTTTTGGGATTAGAAAAAGAAAAATAACTTAATACTTCATCTATCAATGAAGCCTTTTGAACTGCTTTAAGATCAATTTTTGAGTATGTTTTCCTTCAAGGAAAAAGGGTATGAAGATGCCAAACAAGTAATTGCAGCTCTGAAGAATAAAGGAGTTTCTGCCATAGGAGTTGCTGGTTTTTGCTGGGGAGGTAAGCAATATCTGCTTTCACTTTTTTATGTCAAGGACTTTGTCATAGGAAAAAAAAACTTATAGAAGACCGAGGTGATAAATTTGAATCTCTTTCTCATATATGCTCAGGGAATGTTGTGGTGAAATTAGCCAGTACTGCCGACATTCAAGCTGCTGTTGTGTTGCATCCTGGTCGGCTTACGGGTGAAGACATTAATGGTAAGTTTCCTTTCATTCTCGACTTTCCTTGCTAATCAAGCATTTGTTACTAACGAATAACGATGTACTCTTGCAGAAGTAAAAGTTCATATCGCCATATTGGGAGCTGAGATAGACAAATATGCTCCACCAGAGGAAGTGAAACATCTTGGAGAGATTTTATCAGCTAAACCCGAGGTAAGAATCTTTTCTAGAAGGAAAAAAAATGTTCCATCAACTCTTAGGAACTCGATGAAGCCAAGATAATAATGTCTACCAAATAGTCTACATATTTGAGTCCAGTTAGGGAGAGAAGCTAGAAGACTCTCTTGTGACATTTGAACAAGCAAAATGACTTTCTTTTTTTAATTTTTTTTTTTTTCATTCCATGGATTCTTGAGTTGAGAGTTGTTCTTTCTTCTACCTCATGTTCACAATTATAAAGGAAGTCTTGATAGTGACTCCCACTTTGCTTGTGAAAGCCTTCATTCTTACACTCGTTACAATTTTCCAGTTTGATAGCTTTGTGAAGATATTCCCGGGGGTGGCTCATGGTTGGACAGTGAGGTACAATGATGAAGACCATTCGGCTGTCAAAAGTGCAGAAGAGGCTCATTCGGACTTGTTAAATTGGTTCACCAAATATGTCAAATGAAACCGTGCCTCATACCCCATATCAGAATGCATAAGAACAAGAAGAAAATAATAAAAGGCACCAGCCCCTATGGATTACTGAAGATGGTTATGAAGCTTTTAGTTATATTATATGTATATTCCTGGCTGGCCATGCCGATGCATGTAGGTTGTACTATCTTGTGGCATTGAACATTGTTGACTGGTTTAGCGTTTGAGCTTCAATTTCTCTTTTTGTACCATAAATAAGAGCATGTTTTAAGTGTCATGTGATCAGATTATATATATATATATCACCCATATATATATATATATTCAGGCTTATTATTATTGATTTTTAGACTAGTTATTATCTACGTGGATCCAAAGTAGGTTCATCACGAGCAAAGCAAATGGCTTTGAATGAATATTGTGCATATTGTGGGTATACTTGGCAAAACTCTTGCTTAGGTCCGTTGATTCATTTCTCGCTAAGTGCACGAATGCTAAAATAATAGGCATCAAATCACTCAATTCCGCAAAAAAAAAAAAAAGGAAAAAGAAAAGTGTTATGTGATCTTAAATCCATAATTGGTCAACGCCGAAAAAGTCAAAAGTCAAGCATGACATGGTCGCATAAGAATTCCCTTAATTAAAATGCGACCACATCCGAATGTGAAATGTGCGACCAGTATAAAAAAAAGGGGAAACTGATTTAAGCTTCACCAAAAGGGTAATTGGCGTGGAAAAGGAAACAAGCTTCAGAATAGAGATTGAGTAATCTCCTGTATTTAGTTAAGGATATTACCCGATTCTATGTATGTCAAATTGTATACCTACTCGTTTAAGTAATTGGGAAACTTGAAGCCACCTTCACCTATATAAAGGGGGCACAGTCTCATAATTTGGGGACACGATATCTGACTACTACTTCACTATACACTCTGTAATTCTCTCTTTGCTCTCACCTTGAGGCTTAGAGAAACTTTTGTAATTCTTTCTCCAGAAAATAGTGAAGAACAGTGGACGTAGGCTCATCTTTTTTGGGGCTGAACCACTATAAAATTCGTGTCTCCTTGATTATTATGCTTTACCAACCCTTTTCACACACAAGCCACATCTCGTAATTTACTATATTCATTGTTGACAAAACCTCCGTCAACAATTGGCGCTAGAAGGAGGGCTATTCCAGCAAAAAGTTATCATTCTTGCTTCTTCAACAATGGCAAACACCAGAAACACCACCAGAAACGCTGGATTTAGCCAAAATCAATCTCAAAACGCTACTACTGCACAGGCCGATCCTGCTCAGGGTCAACCCGCCGAAACAGCACCGGAAAAAATCAATCAAAGGCAAGATCGGATGGAGGACGCACTTGCAAACCTTCAACAAATCACCAGCCAAATTAATGACTCTCTGCGACGTCTCGCGGAAGGGCAGATGGTCACTCCGCCACAACAGGAACGTCCCAAAAATCGCCCTGCTCGACAACCAGAGAAAGCAATCCAAATCCGGGAAGAAGGAACTCGCGATCAATCTAGAGCCCAACAAAGGCGTCAAGCAGATCGCACTTCTAAAGGCAAGGGCAAGGTCGCAGACTTGCCACAGGGGTCTGGCACTGGAAGTTCAAGCACTGATCGAAATCGGGGACAACCTTCTAGAAGAGTAAACGTCAATCGAGATCAAAGCAGCGAGCAAAATCGTCAATCGAGGAGTGTCTTCGAGAGGATCAGCAGAGAACCCAGGCAGAATCCGGCAGACCTGCGACAACACTTGGAGCAACGACGTAGTCGAGAACAATCCACGTCGCATCACGCAAGTCAAAGCCGATCTCGTCGCACAATTACGATTGAATCTACACAGAAGACGCTACAGACCCAACATGGCCAACCTGCGGCTATTCAACGTAATAACAATCAGAGACCACCCCTGCCATCAACTAATGCCCTTCCTCATAACATTGATGTTCACAATCTGAAGATCGCATTAGAAACAATGGCTGGCTGGGATGATGAACTCGTGGATGGATATCGTCAGTCGCCATTCAACGAGGAAATTCGAGCAGCAGCCCTTCCTGCTGGATTTAAACTTCCCACCATAAACATGTTTGATGGGAAAACAGATCCCCAGGATCATATGGATCACTTTAATGATCTAATGGAGCTCCATTGAATTGATGATCTCGCAAGGTGCAGATGCTTCGCCGTAACTCGCTCAGGAGCAGCAAAAAAGTGGTTTCGAGGGCTACAGCCGGGCTCAATCTCTTCTTGGCAACAACTCCAAACTGCGTTTTTAAGGCAGTTTCAGGCTGCTAAGAGCTTCAATGTCCCGCTAATCAGCCTATCAAACATCCGCCAAGGTCCCGAGGAGACCCTGCGGTCATATCTCAATCGTTTCACCTCTGAGTTAGCAAAAGTCAACAATCCGCCTGAAGGAGGAGTCTTAACCCTACTGATGGCAGGAGTGCGAGCTGAAACGAAACTCTGGGAAGAATTGCTCGAATGGGAGTGCAGAACGCTCGAAGATTTTTATCGACGAGTTGGTCGACATCTGCGAGTAGAATCTTCACGAGAGAATCTTCGCAAGACGAAGGGGGGAGCGAAGGAGTCAACTAAAGATGCGATCACGACCAGCAACAATAATAAAAAGACCAACAAGAGAAAAGGCGAGCAATCAGCGGAAAGGCAGCCTGAGCCAAAGAAGCATGAAGTTCCCAGAGCTCCCATGAGGTTCAACAACTATACTGAGCTGAATACACCAATAGATCACATTTATGCGGTAACAAATCAGCATGAACGATATCGTCAACCAGAACCGATTAAACGAGACAGGATCAAACGTGATCCCAACAAGTTTTGCCGATACTACAACGATATCGGACATGATACCAATAACTGCTTCGCCCTGAAAGATGAGATCGAGAGGTTGATTAAAGAAGGACGACTAAGGCAGTATACCCGGCAAAACAACGAAAGAAGAGAAGAAAATCAACAGCGACCTCCTGAAGTGCAACGGGAAGTGCGAACTATTTTCGGAGGGCCGCATGTTGGTGGAAATTCAAAGAGGGTGCAAGATAGATATGCAAGAGAAGCTCGACAACAGCCACTGACCAATGTCATGCACCTAGAGCAGCGACCACAAAAGTTTCAGCGAGTACCTGATATGGATATTACCTTTATAGAACAGGATGCGAGGGAAGTCCATTACCCGCATAATGACGCTCTAGTCATTAAAATCAATTGTGGAAGCACTCAGCTATGGCGGGTACTAGTTGACAATAGGAGTGCTGTAGACATCTTGTACTATGATGCCTTCAAGAAAATGGGGTTAAGCGATAGTGATTTGAAACCCACTATCGCTCCACTCTATGGGTTTACTGGAGATAGTATAATGCCTAGAGGCATGATTGAACTAATGGTTAATATCAGAACTTACCCACGAGTTTCGACAGTAATGACTCAGTTCTTGGTTGTAGATTGCCCCTCTGCATTTAACGCTGTGTTAGGAAGACCAACTCTCAGGGAACTTCGAGCTGTCACTTCTGTTTATCATCTCGCCATGAAGTTCCCGATACAGCATGGAGTAGGAGAAGTGCAAGGTAACCAATATGACGCACGTACGTGTTATAACAATTCTTTGAAGCTCGCTTCAAACGATACACAACCTCGCACAATGATGGTCCATTTACAACGAGAAGCCTCAGTTAAAGCGTCAATCGAAGACTTCGATCCTCGAGAAATCGACGATGAAGTCAAAACTGGACCCGTTGAAGACTTGGAAGATCTGTCAATCGATGAATCTTCGAAGACCCTCAAAATTGGAGTAAAGCTTCAAGAACCTGTACGTGCTGAAATGATCGCTTTCCTACGATCGAATCTGGACATTTTTGCATAGCAACACTCGGATATGGTGGGGATTGATCCGAATATCATATGCCATCGCCTCAACATCGACACGACAAAAAGACCAGTCCGACAAAAAAGAAGGGCAATGGATCCAGAGCGTTACGTCGCATTAAAAGAAGAGGTGGACAAGTTGCTTGAAATCGAATTTATTAGAGAATCTTTTTATCCAAACTGGCTTGCAAACCCGGTTTTGGTAAAGAAACCCAACGGGAAGTGGAGAACATGTATCGATTTCACCGACCTTAACAAGGCCTGCCCGAAGGATAGCTTTCCACTCCCAAGAATCGATCAGCTTGTAGATGCGACATCAGGACATGAACTTCTGAGCTTCATGGACGCCTATTCTGGATACAACCAAATTCCGATGTATGAATTAGACGAAGAGCATACCTCATTCATTACTGATCGAGGTTTATATTGCTACAAGAAGATGCCTTTCGGACTAATCAACGCTGGAGCAACTTACCAGCGTCTTGTCAACATGATGTTTTCAAAACAAATTGGCGAGACAATGGAAGTATACGTCGATGACATGCTGGTAAAGTCGAAGAAGGCTGAAGATCACATCACACATCTCGATGAAATATTCAAAATTCTTCGAGAATATCAAATGAAATTGAAACCCCAAAAATCTGCGTTTGGAGTGGGATCCGGGAAATTTCTGGGATTTATGGTCAATCAGCGAGGAATTGAAGCTAATCCACAGAAGATTCAGGCGTTGATCGATATGCAGTCACCGCGAAAACCAAAAGACGTGCAAAGCCTAGCGGGAAGAGTAGCCGCACTAAGCCGCTTTGTATCAAGATCGACTGATAAATGCCAACCATTCTTCGAGGTGTTGAAAGGATCGAAGAAATTTGAATGGACAGAAAAGTGTGAGCAGGCGTTTCAAGAGTTGAAAAAACATTTGGGCTCTCCACCACTCTTGTCAAAACTAAAATCAGGAGAAAAGCTGTACTTATATCTCGCAATTTCTAAATATGCGACGAGTGCTGCATTAGTTCGAGAAGAAGAAAAAGTACAACGGCCTATTTATTATGTAAGCAGAAGATTACTGGATGCCGAAACAAGATACCCAGAGATGGAGAAGCTGGCGTTAGCTCTTGTCATCGCGTCCAGAAAACTTCGACCTTATTTTCATGCTCACTCCATTGAAGTTTTCACGAATTATCCATTGAAGCAGGTATTACAAAAACCAGAAGCGTCAGGACGACTACTTAAGTAGGCTGTCGAGTTGAGCCAATTCGACATTGAATTTCGACCACGTGTTGCGATCAAAGGTCAGGCCCTCGCAGATTTTATTGCTGAATTCACATATGACTTCAACCTTCCTGCCGAAACTATGCAAAAACCTACTTTAGACCCGTCAAAGCTGTGGAAACTGTATGTCGATGGATCTTCAAATGAAAGTGGAGCCGGTGCGGGCTTAATGTTAATCAGTCCCGAAGGCCACAGTATACATTGTGCACTACGATTTGGATTTCGAGCATCAAATAATGAGGCAGAGTATGAAGCATTAATCGCCGGACTCAAACTCGCACAAGAGATGAAGGTCGAAGTGATTGAAACATACAGCGATTCTCAACTTGTAGTCTGCCAAGTAACTGGCGATTACCAAGCAAGAGGAGGAAGGATGATGGCCTACTTACAAGAAGTACAACGACTTTTTTCAAAGTTTGTGGCCTATAATATTCAACTCCTTCCACGAGCCAAAAACACTCAAGCAGATGCTTTAGCCAAGCTTGCTTCGACGAAGGATGCCGAATTATTGAAAGTTGTGCCTGTAGAATTCCTTGCAAAACCAAGTATTGAAGTAGAGCCTCAAGTGACTATGCCGGTTCATCACAAACCTACATGGATGGATCCCATAATGAAGTACTTGCAAGACGGAGAACTACCTGAGAATAAAGATGATGCAAAGCGACTCCGGATGAAGGCAGCTCGCTATATTTTGTATGATGACAAACTTTATCGAAGGAGCTTTAGTTCGCCACTATTGCTGTGCGTTGATGATGAAAAAGCGTACTATATTATGAAGGAAATTCATGAAGGGATATGTGGGAATCATTCTGGGGGGCAGGCACTTGCAAATAAAGCCCTCAGGCAGGGATACTTTTGGCCAACAATGAAGAAGGATGCAATGGAGTTTGCACGTAAATGCAACAAGTGCCAGAGATTCGCCACCATTCCTCGAATGCCTCCAGTTCCCTTAACATCAATGACTAGTCCTTGGCCGTTTGCGGTTTGGGGAATAGACATCATTGGGGCTCTCCCATTAGTGCGAGGAGGACTGAAATATGCGGTGGTCGCAGTTGATTACTTTACCAAGTGGACGGAAGCGGAAGCTTTGAGTACTATTTCTGCGAAGAAGATGATAGATTTTGTTTATAAGTCTATAATCTGTCGTTATGGCATTCCGCACACAATAATCTCTGACAACGGGAAACAGTTCGACTGCGATGAGTTTCGCAATTTTTGCGACAACTTAGGAATCAAGAAGAGTTTTTCTGCCGTTGTCCATCCACAAGCAAATGGGCAAGTTGAAGCCATCAACAAAATTCTCAAGCAGAACTTGAAGACAAAGCTAGAAGAATACAAGGGAGTCTGGCCAGAATTACTTCCGGAGGTACTGTGGGCTTATCGCACCACTCAAAGAACTACTACTGGTGAAAGTCCATTCTGCTTAGCTTATGGCTATGAAGCTATGATCCCAGTAGAAATTGGTGCAAGCTCCTTGCGAAGATCAACTTACGAACAAGATCAGAACAATGTTTTGATGAGAATTGAGCTCGATCTTTTGGAGGAAAGACGTGAGCAATCTCAACTACGCGTCGCATCATACCAACAGCGCACCGCTCGATATTATAATTCAAAAGTAAAGAATCGAGAATTTAGGCTAGGAGACCTTGTTCTTAGACAAGTTCTACCTAACACAAAAGAGCATGGTGCTGGTGTTTTTGGTCCCTCTTGGGAAGGACCATATGTTATTGACGCCGTCATTCGATCTGGGACTTACAAGCTTGCTCGCACTGGGGGATAAAAGATCGATCACGCATGGAATGCCGAGCAACTTCGTCGATATTATCAATAAATCTTTATGTATCTTCACTTTCTGAATGTTACCAGAATTCTTCAATAAAGTTTCTTCGTTTGATCTTCATGGTGATTTGGTGATTTTTTGCGCGTCTATCATAGTTTTATGGCAGTCCTCGCACACCATAAAACTCGGGGGGCAGTAGGATTAGATCGTCATCTCCTACTCGCTTCCTAAGGAACTATGCAAAACGTTCATTTAGAGGGGTTGGAATTTTGGATCGCCGTTCTAAAATTCCTTAAAATCTTAGGATTTTCTCCTCGCTTCATGCCATAGCATGTCGTATTACGCAATTTTCCTCCCCGAACAGAAAGTAACTAAACATAAAGTTCATTGTTCGACGTGATATATTGCTATAAAACTCTTTTAACATGGAACTTTTGAAAAAAAAATAAGAGTTTGCATCACTCAAATTATTATTTTTCTTAAGCGACCTAACCCATCCTACTACTTAGACCCCGGTTTAAGTTAATTGGATTCGAATCGCAATAGCATACCGATCAATCACTGTGATTGACTACTTGGTTAAATTATGCACGATTATATTATTATGCGATGACGTTTGTTCATTTTTGCAGGAAATTAGTTCATCGAATCAATCTTCAAGAAAATCGTCAATCGGGAAAATAAATCGCATTTATGCGTAAATTGTCGATTGAAAGAAAGATAAATCGCATTTATGTGTAAAATATTTATACAATAAAACGGGATAGACCCGCATTTGTCCTTGAATAAAAATAAATTATGACAAAACTACTATTGTGCAGAGGTACTCGCTCCTGTTGAGGTTGCATTCTTCACAGCCTCTACCTCCTTCTCTGCCTCCCTCCAACTACTGACAAGCTCGACGACGTCCTCGCCAAGAATAGAGAAATCGAACTCCGGGTGCTCGCAATAAATATTGTAGATGATCGTCGAAGAGGCGATGTCGCTGGCTTTTTCTTCAATCTCCTTGACTTCAGTAGCTCTGAAATCCTCTATTGCCTTGCGACCTGCCTCTTCGGTCGCCTTCTTTAGAGCCTCCGGATGTTCGGTGATCGTCTTCTCGAGATTCTTGACTTTTTCTTCGAGCTTGCCTATCTCGAGCTTCGCCTTCTCCAGATCCTCTTGCAGCTGTTTTTTCTCTAACTCGAAGGATGACTTCTCGTCCTTTCGAGTCTTCTCCAAATTCTCGAGTGCTTGGGCCATCTCTTCTACCTTCTCGCCCTTTATCATGCTCTCAAGAACTGGATCATACATGAGCACGGCAGCTGCAGCAGTCTGAGATATAAACGTATTTTTAGTGCGAAATAATCATCGAAGAATTCAAAAGAATAACGGAAGAAGCTTACATTGGCGAGCATACGCATTGCAGCAGTGAATGTGACCCTGGGAGATCTTCGCTTCATTTTCTCCCACGCTTCTTCAGATGTGAAGCGATCTATAAAGGCCGCACTCATGCCCGCCTTTTCCGGAAGCTGGCGGAGCTGGTTCAGGACCTCAGTGGCCTTGTCGACCTGGCTCGCGCCTGCTGATGAAGACGGCTCTACAGATGGCTCAGTCTGGTTCACAGGTTGAGGAGCTGGTGGAGTGGTCGAACTAGGAGGGATGTCATCGAAGGTTACTTTCCTCTTCTTTGAAGAGTCAACCTTCTCTTTCCCTTTGGATGGAGGTGTGCCTTCCGGAGTCTTCGACTTTGCGATAGACCCAAGTGTTGATGGGGGAGCTCGCAGACCACTGCCGATGGTCATATCTGCATGAACAAAATCGATTAAGGTACGAAGTAAATAGTGCGATATGTAAAAGATAAAAAAAATTTCTCAAGAGTTACCTTCTTGAGATTGAGATGGTGGGGGAGGTTGAGCTTCGGAAGATGGAGCCTCTGGTGACGGTGGCTCGATGATGGGAGGAACAGGTGCTTTTCTTTTCTTGGTCTTGGAGGACGATGCACCTGCCTCTTTTTGCTTCTTCGTCTTCTTCGAGCTCCTGGGCTTTGACGGACGGTTGGCAGAGTAGGGAAGTGAAGCGCCTATGGGGAAAAGCCCGCAGTCAATAAGATTTTTGGTCGTCCTGAGCTTTTTCCAATCACACTCCTGGACTGGAAGGGCGTTAACCTTGTATACCCTTGAAAGCTGTGCCTCGCTGAGACCTGGGCGCTCTTTATTTTCTACAAAGACAAAGAAATGCGATCAGATATATATTTAACTTGTTACAAATACAAGAATTTGGGTTACGTTACCTACCAGGGTTTTGAAAAAACCCGTTATCAGCGTAATCGAAATGGAAAAATGGGTTCTTCCATTTTCCCATGTTGTTGCGAACTCCATGGATGGTGTTAATCGCCTGATTCGACCATTTGCTCGCATAGAAGAAGCCGAAGTCTGAGGGATTCGACTTCACTTGGTAGAACCAGGCGAGTTCTTCAGGAGTAGGGTTACCTAAGCTAAGTTTATGGTATAGAATGTACAAACCTACCATGTATCTATAAGTATTGGGGGTTAATTGGTAAGGAACGACGCCGTAATAGTCGACGATAGATTTTATGTATAGATGAAGAGGGAGATGGACGCCGCACCTGAGTACTGCCTCAGAGAAAGAGGCAGTACCGCGAGGAGGGGTGTGTGGTCGATTGAATTCAGTAGGAATGCGAAGAAGAGTATTGATGTTGTAGACGCGGATGATCTTCTCGAGCTTATTCATAGAAATGCTCGTCTGGATATTGGTACATGACCAATCTCCCTCCACGTATTGATGACCCTTCGCACATTCGGGGGCGTCCCTAATATGTTGGGGCCATTGGTCCTGTGGGAGGTCGCCTATGCGAGGACCTCTCTGTCTAGTCCCCGTTATCTCTACTTCTGGTCGCTCTATATAGTCGTCAAGATTTATAGAGCTAGAGCTCGACTCAGAGAATGACGACTCCCCTGAGAACGCATTCCCCTCCCTAAGCTCTTCGCTACTAGACATCTGAAAAAAAAAAAAAAAAAGAATAAAGGAAAATTTTTAATTTCCTATGCGAGCATTATTCTATAGGTAAAATTATATATTTATTTAACCTGAAAGTGCGACTTAGAGATAGGCGTATTATTGTTTTCTTTACAGGTGTCCTCGCTATATGCGAGCAGTGAAACCCTAATTGGGGGCAGCAAACCCTAATGTATAAAAGTTTGACTATATCGTCAATCTTTAAAGATATTTCAAAGGTTCATCTGGAATGTTCGAGCTAATTCTTCGATAATTCGTCATTCGATCTACAAAATTTCTACAAAATTTGGGTTCATCATCAACATTCCAGAACCTAATTCCTATGAATTTGTTTATTGATTTGAATAAATTCTGGAATTCGTCTCTACAGTTCTTATTTTCTGGAATTCGTCTCTACAGTTATTTTCTAGGATTCATCTCTATGGTTTTTAGCTATTAAGATTCATGCTTTTCTAAGAATCAAAATTGCAGAAACCATCTCGAAAAAAAGAGATATTTAGAAAATTAAACGAAAAGAAAAAGAGGGGAAACTAACCTTGATTCTTCGGAAAGAGAGGATTCTGGAGTGCTTCTCAAATGTTCTGCTAGTTCGTCCTGCCGGAGATGAGGAAGAAGTCTTCGTCTCGCCAGATAGGAGGAAGAAGGTCTCTGCGACTGACCGCCGGAGAAAATGGTGCTGAGAGAGCTCTGTTTTGTGTCAAAATTCTGAAGAAAATGAGTGTGAAGAGGAAAGACGGGGAAGAGAAAGGGCATTTATATGCTTTAATGAATTGATGAGTCACAGCCGTAGATCAAGAGATTTGTTTCTTAAATCTGATGGCCAAGATTTGCGCGGGACTTAAATTCGGAAGTTAAAACGAATTTAATTTTTGAAATTCGAAACGACAGGGCTGAAACGACGGCTGATTGCTATCGTCATCATCACATCAGCTCGAGAAACGGAGAGGTCGCCTCGAGCTGTGATAATTTCTCAGTGAAGGGGCGACACGTGGATGTCTGTCAGAAGAAAGTACGCATGATGTCGAGAGATATGATTTGGGATTTGGCACCTTTTCAGATTTCGAGGAAATTTCGTCACGTTCTTAAGCTCGCATTTGTCAAAGTAAAAAGCTTCATCTAGCCTGAAGACTAATGAAGCTGGGGGGCAATTGTTATGCGATCTTAAATCCATAATTGGTCAACGCCGAAAAAGTCAAAAGTCAAGCATGACATGGTCGCATAAGAATTCCCTTAATTAAAATGCGACCACATCCGAATGTGAAATGTGCGACCAGTATAAAAAAAAAGGGAAACTGATTTAAGCTTCACCAAAAGGGTAATTGGCGTGGAAAAGGAAACAAGCTTCAGAATAGAGATTGAGTAATCTCCTGTATTTAGTTAAGGATATTACACGATTCTATGTATGTCAAATTGTATACCTACTCGTTTAAGTAATTGGGAAACTTGAAGCCACCTTCACCTATATAAAGGGGGCACAGTCTCATAATTTGGGGACACGATATCTGACTACTACTTCACTATACACTCTGTAATTCTCTCTTTGCTCTCACCTTGAGGCTTAGAGAAACTTTTGTAATTCTTTCTCCAAAAAATAGTGAAGAACAGTGGACGTAGGCTCATCTTTTTTGGGGCTGAACCACTATAAAATTCGTGTCTCCTTGATTATTATGCTTTACCAACCCTTTCCACACACAAGCCACATCTCGTAATTTACTATATTCATTGTTGACAAAACCTCCGTCAACAAAAAGAAGAAGCAAAAGTCAACTTCATTCAACTACTATTGTTTTCTTCGTTGCAATAGAGCGTCCAAATATAAACAAAAATAGGAAACAAGCTAGGAAATGAAAATACACACAAAAATCTGTAAAATTGACGGAGAAGTGGGAGCCTAGAATTTGACCAAAACTTATTACAAAAAAAAAAATGGAATAGTAATAACACGACCTATTTAATTCTGATTCAATTTCTTTTCCCTTTTTTTTTTTAATTTCTTTTAAATAAAATGCAAATACAAAACTAATGACATAATTTATCTTAACAAAGTAAAATTTATTTAAGAGATAAATTAACTATTTTGATATATCATTGTATACAACTGTTACAACACCAGAATTTGAATGACATCCTCTTTTTTCTTAAAAAAAATAATAAACAATGACATTTTTATCAATTAGGTGAAACACGAGTCAACTCAAAATCATATTTAATTAGGTCGATAAAACACGGCACAAATTACATTCCTATTATCTGGAAAGATTATTATGAATTTATGATGATGATATAGATGATGCAAATAAAATAATGGAAAATGCTGGAATCTCTCTGGTTGTATAGCCAACTTGAACTTGTAGTTGTACCATTTCAGAGTCAACTTGGTATAATCTTCTTCTGAACTCGAGTAACCAGAGTCTCTTTTCTGTGTTTCTGCTCGAAAAAGGGTATAAAAATGTCAAGCCCTCAGTGTTGCACAAGCCCTCCAACCCTTAATCCAAGCACCGGAGTAGGCCATGTCGAGACACTTGGTGGCCTTCCCACCTATGTCATCGGCTCTCCAAACTCCAAGCTTGCAATTCTTCTCGTTTCTGATATTTTTGGTACGTTTGCTGTTTTGGGTTCTTGCTGTTTTGTGATCCTGAATAATCTTTTTCATTTTTTTCTTAACTAAATTCTCATTTTGTTTGATGGGTTCTGACTTATATGTCCAGAAGATTAATGGGTTCTTTTGAATTTGTTTGTTTTGATTTCTACTCCACCTTCTTGAGAATTATGATACTTACTCAAGTTTCTCTGAGAAAAAGGCGGTTCTCTAAAGTGGGGAAGATACATACTTGATTTGTGTACTGCTTACTTTGACTAGCTAACTTTGACGATGTTTCTCTGGTTCTGCTCTATACAAGGTGTATTATTTGGCGCCACGTGATTTGAAGACTTTGTTTCGTTTAGGTTTCACTTTGTTTTCTTATATTTTCTTACTTTTGTCATAATCTCCTGACAGAGTGCTGTTGATGATTTTCCTTCAAGTGCTACGTTTCTGCTTTCTTGCTTTAGTTTCTTATAGCCTGCTTAGGATTTTTTATATGGCTTTGACGGAAGTAGTACAATTTATGTTAATTAAGTGACATACTGGTTATCATCTTTAACATGTGGTAACTTTGTTATGGAGGTTTATTTCGTGGGTTAATGGTCAAAATTTTAATCACAAATTCAGCAATGAAGTTCAAACAAAATCAAGGATGGTCACTGTCTTGGCAGAAAAGAGGGGGGGGGGGGGAAATGCATGGTCATTGACTTTGTTAGTTAAACTGTATAGTTCGTTGTTGCTTAAGTTGAGCTAGATAACTTCTGTTCTCTGATAAGGTTGTGGTTGATGTAGTGCCCAAAGTTCTCATAAGTGCATCATGCCACTAATAAACATCTTTGCATCTAGATTTCATAATTTCATTAGTAATCCTAAAATTTGACTCTAAACTAAGTTTTTACTTGTCATAGTGCCCAGAAACTATCACTAGTATACTTTTCAATAATACACCTCAAGATATGCTAATTAAAGGTGCATTTCTATTCCTACATGCATATAGGCCGAAAATCATGTTTATTAGTGTGATTTGAGTTTCTTAACTCATTAACGAAATTCTTGGAGTATACATGTGCAGTGAAAGACCGATTCAAGAACCCTAGAATGCTTGATGTGTGTATGGGTAATATAAGTGTCTAATTGACATTTTCCTTAGTTTTTGACACTATTAGGAGCTGAAACCCATTTTAACCTCTTATATAGGTATAAGCTACGAAAATAGGCATGGGAAGTACTTAAATGAAAATTTCTTGAGTTTCTAGTTAAGTAGGGAGCTAAAACACACCTTAAACACTTGCTTACCTATGGGTTATGAAAATTTTGGCTAATTAATCAAGTTTTTATCAGCTTTTAAGTAAAGGACAAGGTTGCACACACTTTAATGGCCATTGTATTAAACTAATCTGATTTAGGGAGATTTGCCTAAGCATATAATTATAACATGTTAGAGACAATTATTAAGTATTTTATTAAGCCCTAAACTAGATTATAGCTAGATTATTGACCAGATAAGAGACAACCTTGACTCCTAGGGAATTGTGTAAGCAAAAGGATAAGCATCTATAATTTGCCTCTAATTTAACTCACACTTAGGCTAATGACAAAATAAAAGTTAGTCTTGGAACTTGTGCCATCAAGTGGCTGAACTCAAGTAAGATAAACACTCCTAACCCATTTCTCCAAGCCAAAAACGTTCTCCTACCTCTCTCTCTCTCCCTTCTGGTTTTTCTTCTCTTCTACTAGCAACCATAGCCTCCTCTCATCTCTCCATAGGTTTCTTTCCTTTCCTAAACAGCCAAAGCACCCATCTCTCTTTTCCTTGAGGTATTTCCTTATTTTCTCAAACAATTGAAGCCTCCCATCCCTCTCCCTCTTCCCCAACGTGTACCCCCTGGTTCTAAGTGGCAGCCTCTCAAGCATAGTGTTAAAACAGCCCTTGCTTATAAACAGGTGAGTAGATTTCATTTATAGGTTATATATATATGATGGTTATGCTATTTGAAGTCTACTTTTACACTTATCACTAGATATGTGTTATTAGAGTTTATTTCTGACCTAATAAGTAGAATACTCCATTTAAAACTTTTGAAAAAGTTAACTGATACATATGAATGGGTTATGGTGTTTAGAACTCATTTTAGTGATCTAGCAAGCTAGGAATTACAATAACAGCTTATAGTCTTATGGCTGGTGTGTAAGGNGATTAGCTAAACTATGCATTTAGATGGATGATATGCTATTATTCTTAGACATAAGTTCATATAATGTGATCATGGTAGTGGTATTGCTACCAATGTTAAACTTTGATATATAGGACAGTATTGATATGATAAACTTACTACCATGGTGATTACTAGGAAATACATGCTTAGAAACAGAAAAGAAAAGGTAGGAAGTATTATTGTCAATAGATGTAATAGTTAGTTGTCAGTTACATGATGTGTTCATAAAGAAAGGCACTTAAGAGTAAACAATGACAAGGGTATTGATTGAAATGTTATGATCAGGAGTTTAAGCACATCGAGCTTCTGGGAGAAAGGAATCTGTCTCTCACTTTCATTTAACTTTCCTAGACACCAGGTAAGTGGAAATTCCACTCTAGCATCACAAGAACCTATTTATATGATTGTATATGTGAAAGGTGATATATGTATGGTATTGAGATTGATATATATCTGATAACTATTCATAGCATTTTCACAAGGCATGTTATGTTTTCAATATGTTTTAGTGCACAAAATAATGATTTACAAGCAATGATTTGAATAAAGAGTCTGTACCCTAGATGTTGTTTATTTTAAAGAGGGGTATGGTTCTTAGCTTATTGACCTAGTAGGTAGAGGTGGTGAAATCCCTTGAGGAAGACAGGGTAAGCCAAACAAGAGAGAGGTCAAATCCCTTGAGGGTAATTCCAAGATAGGGTAAGCCTCAAAAGAGGGAGGTCAAATCCCTTGAGGGTAATTCCAAGATAGGGTGCCTCAAATGTTATATTATTTATTAAGAGGATGCCTGCTATGTCACTGAGTTAGGAATTATATCAAGAAGGGGGCCCAAATATGTTTGAAAGGTTAATGTTTTCCAAGGCAATTAAGGGTACAAAGACTAAATGAGTTTCAAGTGAAAAAAAAAAAAACATTCATAAGCATGCATGGATTTCCATTTACTGAGCTATTGCTCATTTAGTTCTTGTGATGCAGATGATTAGGATGTCAGATGAGGTTGGCTGAGCTATTCCACTCCAATGCGGTTCATATGCCAGTTTTGAAGAAGAAAGACATCCCGAAAACTTATATATATTTTTGATATGTATATGTATATAGTTGACCCTGTGGGAGTTTTCAAAAGTAGTAAAATGATGTTTTGTAATGTACAGGTTGTAAATATTTCTGTAATATAAAAAGGGGATGTATAACGAAAGTGTTTTCAGAACTAAATAGAAAGTTTAAAATTTTTCGCTTTTCCAAATGTTAACGAGTCGCTACAGTTGAACTTGCAAAGGTCAACCTTGTCCAGGCTGGTGTGATCTTGCATCCTTCCTTCGTCACTGTGGATGATTGCAAAGGTGCACTTCGTTCCTGCTCTTCATAGTTTTAGAATTATGATTAATCTGCATCTTTTTTGTTGTTGCACATAGTGTCTTTGAAACAACTTTAATAGAATGAGAGATTTTAATTTGCAATCTTGTGTATCTCTCTTCACCAAAAATCGGTTTTTGAATTCAAGTTTTTGCAATGACACTAATGAAGAAATGGTTATAATTGATTAATACAGTCCCAAATAACGATCAATGATTCAAAATACTTTCAGATGTTAAGTCCACTGGCGGTACTTGGAGCAGAGAATGACCAGAGTTCTCCACCAGAGCTCATTAAACATTTTGAAGAGGTCTTAAGTGGAAAACCTGAGGTAGGAATACCCCCCTCCAAAACTATATTCAACACCTTCCTTCATTTTCCTTTGCCCCTTAACTTAGCCATTCATGCTTGTCACGGACACCCTTTGTCCTCGGTGTGCCTTTTTATTGTTACCGTCTCATTGATCATGACAGGAGTTTGCCTTTGTCATTAAGGAATAATGATTAACACTTTATTATCTAAGTTTATTGGTGTTACGTTTTGTATAGACGAAGTCCTTTGTGAAGTTATTTCCAGGAGTTGCGCACGATTGGAATGTGAGGTACAGTGTGGAAGATGAAGCAGCACTTAAGAGTGCAGAAGAGGCTCACCATGACTTGATGCAGTGTTTCACTAAGCATATTAAATAAAGGCGTTCTGACTAAGAGATGCCAAGTATGAAGCTTATGGACTACTTCCTATCTTCCACGTTTTAATTAATAGCTAAAATGTTTATGTACCTATAATTTGATATCAAACATACATGGGTGTTGGGTTTTGAGTTTCTTTAACTATAGTCATTATACATTATGATTATTGTTACTGATTTTATGATTATCATTATTTTTATTATTTGAATGTATAATCTACTTGAAGACCGAAAAAAAAAAGGAAAAGAAAATGGTTAAAGAAACGAAACGAGTAAAAATATTAAGATGGTGTTGGTTAAGAAAATATTTAAGTTTCAAATCTTACAATGTGTCTCTATAGAAAAGGGTGACAACAAAGCTACTTTTATTGTTATTATTATATTGTTATTTTATTTTCAATATTATGATTATTATTATTGAAAAAGTATTTGCCGCACTTTTAGGAATTTCTCTCATGGTATGTTGAAAAGTGTTTCCGAAGAAACTCTTTTGCTCTCATCATTTATGTCCATGTGAAGTGATATCTCTTCATCTATGTCCATGTGAAGTGATATCTCTTCATTTAGGTCCATGTGAAGTGATATTTCTAGCTCTGTAATAAACAAATATATCTGAAGATTCCAGGAGATCATTCTTTGGTGAACAGGTTACACACACTATCTGAATTATGGAGAAACTTTTAATGTGTACTACCAAAATCTTGTAATAAAATGGTGTTTTACATGAAAAGAGAGAGAGAGAGAAAGAAGAAGGAAATCTGAATGGGCCCCACATAATTTTCCTACCCAAGTTGACCTTGTACAATTTCAGAATCAATATATGGATTTGGTATTGTCGTCTTCTGAACTCACTGTTTCTGTGTTTTGATCTTAAAAGGGTTTAACAATGTCAATCACTCAGTGTTGGACAAACCCTCCAACCCTGAATCCAAGTAGCGGATTAGGCCATGTCCAGAATCTTGGTGGCCTCCCCTCCTATGTTGTCAGCTTTCCGGACCCCACGCTTGCCATGGTTGCCATTATTCTTGTTTCTGATGTTTATGGTATGATTTTTTATCCCCCCCTTATAAATATCTTTATTAAATATGTTAAATAGCCTTTTCAAACTAAAACTAGAGGAAGGACTATGGACTTGTAGTTGTATAGTGTATAGGAGTAGCTATGACAGGGGGAAAAAAAAAGTCTTCAAGTGTTTGGTGTATTGATTTTACGAAAACTTCGCATTGTTTAAAAGTAGTATTGAAGTGTTTGATGAATTACAGATTGTGTATGTTGCAGATTAACATTTAAGAAAATTTTTATGATGGCAGAAAAATCAGTTTTATAGAAGCAAATCTTATCTTGTTTCTCATATTCTGATTAAAATAGTGGTTATACAGGGTATTTTGAATCTGCATGTCAATAGTAGAATTTACCAAAAGCTTCTCTAACCATATTTTTCTCAACTGTTTAAAAGCAAAACAACGCTCAAGAAGTAAACCCGAATGGATGTATCTAAATTCTATGCAAAATAGGTTTTTTTTTTTTTTTTGTTGTTAGTTCCACGCCTTTTAAGCTGTTTACTATTTTTGTTTCTTACTGATCTTATCATTTGGATGTTATTCTATGGTTTGTGATTCTGAATTCTTTTTTTTCTTTTATTCTTTTTGGTGAATTAATTTTTCATTTTGCTTGATGAGTTTATAGTTTTAGGTCTTGAAGATTAATGAATTCTTGTGAACTTGTTTGTTTTGATTTCTTTTCCACCTTCTTGAGTATTATGTTACTTATTCAATTTTCTCGAAGAAAAGAAAGGGTTTTGGGAGGAGGAAAGATGCTTGATTTGTGTGCTACTACTTTGACAAGCTAACTTTGGTGATGTTTCTGGTTCTGCTCTATGAAAGGTGTATATCTTTTTTGTGTTTTGTGATTTGAGGACTTTGTTTCGTTTGAGTTTGACTTTGTTTTCTTATATCTAGTTACGTTGATGTTTTTATTTTGTTGATGATTTTTCTTTTATGTGTTATATTTCTGCCTTTCTTTCTTTAGTTTCTTATTGCTTGCTTGGAATTTTTGAAACGCTTTTGAAGGAAGTAGTGTAATTTATATAAATTAAATGATGTATTGTTGTTGATATCATCTTTAACATCACGTGATAGATTAATATTTCATAACCACGACGACCAGCTTCTAACTTTCAATGTTTAATATTCCAGGATTTGAAGCTCCAAACTTGAGGTATGGACAATCCCTTTTCCTGTTACGTATTGGACTAAATTGTTGGTATCAAAGATACTCTTAGAATGTTGATTCTAAGGGAATAATTTTGTGAAGGATAGTTTAGGCTGCCGTTTAGGCTGCCATTTAGGCACTTACATGATCCTTTTCTTGAGAACACGTGATTTGATTTGCATTAATATTGCCATATATTCTCTTCAAAACTAATGCCGGCTTCTGCCTGTTATGAAGGAAACTGGCCGACAAGGTTGCAGCTGCCGGATTCTTTGTGGCAGTTCCCGACTTTTTAAAAGGAGATCCTTATAATCCTGAAAATTCTAAGCCTACTTGGTTAAAAGATCATTGCCCGGTTGGTTCTAGTCTTTGATACTTGCTTGGTGATCCTTTAATAGTTTTAAATTTTACAGTCAAGTATCAATAACTGATACTTGAGATATTTGCGTTAGTGAAAAGCTTTCACGTTATCGGCTCCTCAAAGATGAGTCTGGATTTAGCTAGGCAGTTAATTGCTAAAGGTGTAATCATCAGAAGTTTTTAAAAAAATTGCTGGGCTAATTCACCATTTCTGACATTAGTAAAGAATTGAATCGCTGTTATTACAAATTTTTCGCTTGAATTTCTTGCAAGTACTATTTGTGAATTTAAGGTTAAAATCTCTGACGATGAAGCCTTTTGCTTGTTTTAATAGGAAGAGGGGTTTGAAAATGCAAAAGTAGTGATTCAAGATTTAAAAAGCAGAGGGTTTTCGGCAATAGGTGCGGCTGGCTTTTGTTGGGGTGGTAAGTTTACTCGCATTCTTCTTCATTTCTTTGTTATGGGAGTTTATCTCAGGGGTTACTAGTTGAATTTTCGTCGCGAATTCGACAACGAAGTTGCAACAAATTCAAGCAAGATCATTAACTTTGTTAGTTATAGCTCGTTGTTACTTAATTATCTAACATAGATAAGTCCTGTTTGCAGGCAAGGTTGTGGCTGAACTTGCAAAGCTCAACTCTATCCAGGCTACCATGATCTTACATCCTTCCTTCGTTACTGTAGATGATATCAAAGGAACACCTCCTTCCTGCTCTTCAGAAATTTCGAGTTAAAATTTAGAGACGGTCTTTAAAACAACTTCAAATAGGAAGAGTGTCTTTTACTCAAAATCTTGTACTGCAACTCCAGTTTTTACATTTCAAGTTTAAAATATTTTGATTACATTTGTCAAGAAACAGCTAAAAATTGACTCATTTAGTCGCAAATAATGATCGATGGTTCAAACGCTTTCAGAGGTCAAGGTTCCATTGGCGGTACTTGGAGCAGAGTTTGACGGGGGTTCTCCACCAGAGCTCCTTAAACAATTTGAGGTCATCTTAAAAGAAAAACCCGAGGTAGGGATGTCCTCCTCTGAGAGATTACTCAACATGTTCTTTTTATTTTCCTTCTAGCATTAACTACACCCCCTCATGTGTGCGGTGTGCGTCTTTGTGTTCCCACCTACTTGATCACGACATAATTTTTCCCTTTCTCATTAATGAATAGTTATGATACAAAATTTAGTTATGATACAAAATTTATTTTAGTTAATGGTGTTTCGTTTCGTACAGATCGAGTCCTTTGTGAAGATATTTTCAGTAGTTAAACATGGATGGACTCTGAGGTACAATGTTTCAGATGAAGCCGCTCGTAAGAGAGCTGACGAGGCTCACCATGACTTGATTCAGTGGTTCACAAAGGAAATCAAATGAATGCATTTTGTTACAAACACAATTGTTTGTGTAAAGTGAAAATAATAGAGAATAAGTATGTTCATTCGAAGGAACATAAACCTCCATTATATATAAAACACATTTGATTAAAAAATTAAATGGATCCACGCTTGTATCAAAAAATTAAATGTCCTTTTCCCTTCTAACAAATATTAAACATATATATATATATGCGCACCAATCTCGCATGTATTTTTTTTTGAACTATTCGTCAGTATTGTTTTACTCAATTAAAATTTATCACCTACATTTTTTCATCTAAAAAATTAGAGAGAGAAAAAAATATTAAATAAATATTTATTTTTATTATTTTTTTCTTAACTACCTAAATTATAATAGCCGTTATGATCTAACGACTAAAAAAATTTATAAATATGTTTAAAAAAAGGGCGCGTCTACAGTAGGGGCGTCCCTACGTAAGGCCCTGTCTATTCACCGTTGGATGGGAATCTGTATATAAATAGATTCTCCACAGATTCCCGTTATTCTCCACAGATTCCCATCCAACGATAATTAAGACATGACCCTACGTAGGGATGCCCCTACCGTAGCCATCCCTTTAAAAAAATACCTATTAAATAAAGAACCTATATATATTTATAACAAATAGTTTTCTTTTATTTCGAATCTCTTTTAATTATACTTTCATTTATAACACAACAATAATAGGGGGTCCACGAGTTAGTAGCTTGTGTGACAAAAGCTTTTCTTTGAGGAATATGAAGTTTAGGGTTCAATCTCCATTCTCCTCCTCCTCTCTATATTTTTTCTTTTTATCCTCCTCCCTATACTTTCTCTTTTTTATACAGTTGTATTCTACAAAGAGAATAGGAGGTTTAGGGTTCAATTTCTATCCTCCTCTCCTCCCTGTACTTTTTTTTTTTTTTTTATACAGCTATTAAGTTAATATGAAGAGGAAGAAAGAGGGTGTGGATTGATCCCCGCTCATCATACTCCTCAAAGTGGAGTTTTTCCGGATGAGCTACTAGCTCATGGTCCCTTCCCATATTAACATATCAATCGTATTAAAAAAAAAAAAACAATAATAGGGTCCCAACTTCATTTTCTCATTATTTTATCAATCTTTGTGGCAACCTACTTGTCATTGTCATCGCTAAAATCTACTCTGATATTTCGATTTTTTTTTTCAAAGTATATATCATTCTACAAATGTCAATTTTAAGTGCATAACAAAATATGATGGGACTTTACGATGACCATTGTTAAGTAAGAAAATTTACATATCAAAGTCATGGTAAGTTAGCATGTGATTTTTGGACAAATGATCTCGATCATATTTCAAAAAAATAAAAAATAAAAAGAGAAAAAAAAAATAAACAAACAGTGTTTTGGGCATGGACTATTGTTAAGGAAGAAATGTTACATCCATTGTCTTGTGAGTTTTTTCTTCCTTGATGAAATTAAGCAGAGAGTTTCCTTCTTAACAATAGTAGTACGTTGTGAAAATTGTGTTTTTTTTTTCCTTTTCTTTCGGTTTGACAGTAAAGTCTACTCAAACATTAAAGGGGAAAAAAATAAAAGTAAAAACAAAACAAATAAAATATTAATTAAAAAACGTGACAAACGCGACTGATGTGTCTGACTGCGTTGACCGTAACAAGTCTCAAAAAAACATATTAAAGTTTTAAATATGTCTCCCTAGAAAAATAGAGAGAATACTCTACTATTATTGGAAAAAAAAAAAAAAAAGTGTTTGCCGCACTTTTAGAGATATCACTCGTGATATTGTTCCCTTCAATTATGTCCACGAAATGGTAATTCACTATTTCTAGCTCTATAAACAATTCCAAAATAGACCATTCAATATTGGTGAACGGGTCACATGTACAGATGCGCTGCCTATAATTGTGGATAAAATTAATGTCCACTAGCATGAGCTTAAAAGAAAGTGATGTTTTAACAGAAAAGAATGAGCAATACTATATGGTACTAGTGGTGCCCAGCACTACAGTGACATGTCTGTTTGTTACTGGATGATTTAATTAATAAATTAGGTCCCATATGGGTCCCACTTAAATTATAATTATGATTAGCCAGTGACAAACTGACACATCACTGTGGTGTTGGACAACACTGGTGCCGCCCTATAGCATTATTCGAAAAGAATTTAAAAAGAGAAAACTTTGCTACCAAAGTTGACCATGTACCATTTCAGGATCAATATATAAATTTGGCATTGTCTTCTTCTTCTTCCTCACACAAGGTACCCAGAGAGTGTTTTCTGTGCCTTCGTCTTAAAAGGGTTCAACAATGTCAGGCCCTCAGTGTTTGACAAATCCTCCAATCCTCAATGCAAGTAGTGGATTAGGCCATGTCTATAATCTTGGTGGCCTCCCCTCCTATGTCGTCGGCTTTCCGGACCCCAAGCTCGCCATGGTTGCCATTGTTCTTGTCTCTGATGTTTATGGTACGTTTTTCTTAAACATCGTTGTAAATAGTCTTTTTCAAAATGGTACTGTCAGAGAAAGAACTTTGGACCAGTTTGGTGTTGTTTGTAGATGTGTTGTGAGTAGTATAAATAGTTATAACCAAAAAAATAAAAATAAAAATAAAAAAATTTAGGTGTTTGGTGAATTTAATTTTTTTTTAAAAAAATAGGTACTATTAGAAATAAAGTGTTTGATAAAATTATAAATTATGTGTATTATAGAATGATATTTAATAAAATTTTATGATGGTTAAGAAATAGTCTTGTAAAAACAAATCTTACCATGCTTCTCAAATAGCAGTTCCACAGCGTATGTCAAAACCAAAAGCTTATCTCTCTATGTTTTTCAACCGCCAAAACGCAATCCCAAACAGAATAGTCCTTTTTAAGTCCACGCTTTTTGAGTTGGTTACTATTTCGGCTTCTTACTGATTTTATCATTTGGATAATTATTGTGGTTTGTGATTTTTTTATCAATGAATAAATTTTAATTTTGCTTGATGGGTTTTTTGTTTTAGGCCCTGAAGATTAATAGTCCTGGGAATTTGTTTATTTTGTTTTTCTTTCCACCTTTTGACAATAATATTACTTAATTCTTTCTATGAGAAAAAAGGGGTTTTTGGAGGAGGAAAGATACATACTTAATTTGTGTACTACTACTTTGACTAGCTGACTTTGGTGATGTCTCCGCCTCTGCTCCACAAAAAGTGTATTTTCTTTTTGTGCAGTGTGATTTGAGGACTTCGTTTCGTTTGAGTTTTTTCTTTTGTTATACTTATACCTAGTTACTGTGATGTTTTACGTTGTTGATGATTTTTCTTTTAAGTGTTACATTTCTACCTTTCTTTCTTTAGTTTCTTATTGCCTGCTTGGGATTTTTGAAACGACTTTGAAGGAAGTAGTGTAATTTATATGAAAATTAATTTATATATTCGTTGCTGATATCGTCTTTAACATCATGTCGTTGATTAATATTTCATGACCATAACCATCTTCTAAATTCCAATGTTCAATATTACAGGCTATGAAACTCCAAACTTAAGGTATGGACACCGTATCTGTTTCGTGCTACGTACCAAACTAAATTGTTGGGATCAAATATGCCATCTTAATTTAGAATGTTGACTCCAAATTGAATAATGTGGTGCAAAGATGGTTCAGACTGCCATTTAGGCACTTAACATGATATTTCTTTCGAGAACACATTGTGATTTGAATTTTGCTTTGTGTTAGCATTGTTGTGTATTCTCTTCGAAACTAATGCCAGCTTCTGTCTGTTGTGAAGGAAAATAGCCGACAAGGCTGCAGCCACCGGATTCTTTGTGGCAGTTCCTGACTTTCTAAAAGGAGATCCTTATAATCGCGAAAATACTAGTAGGCCTATACCAGTTTGGTTAAAAGATCATAGCCCGGTTCGTCCTAGTCTTTGATGCATGCTTGGTGATTAGTAGTTTCAAATTTTACAGTCAAGTATCAAGAAGTGATACTTTAGATTGTTGCTGCATTTGATCCTTAGTTTGCGCTAGTGAAAAGTTTTCATGTTATCAGCTCTCCAAAGATGAGTCTTGGATGATTTTTCTAGGCAGTTAAACTGCTGAAGTTGTAGTAATCATCAGAAGAATCTTAACAACTGCTGGGCTAATTTATCATTTCTGAAGTTGGTTGAGAATTGGACTGCTGTAATTATAATTCTTTTGCTTGAATTTCTGGCAAGTATTGTTTGTGAAGTAATGTTGAAATCTCTGACTCTTAAGCCTTTTGCTTGTTTTAATAGGAAGAGGGGTCTGAAAAAGCGAAAGTAGTGATTCAAGATTTAAAAAGTAAAGGGTTTTCTGCGATCGGTTTTGCGGGCTTTTGTTGGGGTGGTAAGTTTACTCACAGGCTACATTGTTATGGAAGTTTATTTCAGGGGTTACTAGTTGAATTTTCATCACGAATTCGACAATGCAGTTCTAAAAAGTTCAAGCAAGGTCATTGACTTTGTTAGTTTTAGCTCGTTGTCGCTTAAGCTGACACAGATAAGTTCTTTTCTCAGGCAAGGTTGTGGTTGAACTTGCAAAGACCAACTCTATCCGGGCTGCTATGCTCTTACATCCTTCCTTTGTTACTGTTGATGATATCAAAGGTACACCTCCTTCTTGCTCTTCAGAATTTTTGAATTATAATTTAGAGATGGTCTTTGAAACAACTTTCAGATAGAAAGAGCTAAAGATTTTTACTCAAAATCTTTTATATTGAGCATCATCACAACTCCAGTTTTTGCATTTCAAGTTCAAAATAATTTGATGACATTTGTCAAGAAACATTTAAAATTAACTGTGTTCAATCGCAAATAATGATCGATGGTTCAACCACTTTCAGAGGTTAAGGTTCCATTGGCGGTACTTGGAGCAGAGTTTGACGGGGGTCTTCCACCAAAGCTCCTTAAACAATTTGAAGCCATCTTAAAAGAAAAACATGAGGTAGGAATGTCCACCTCTGAGACATTATTCAACATGTTCTTTTATTTTCCATTGTGCCTTAACTGAACCACTCGTGTTTTTCCATGGGACAACCCCTTGTCCTCAGTGTGCATTCTGGTCTCCTAGATCATAACTCATGATCGTTTGCCTTTGTCATTAATGAATAATGATGTGAGCTCTATTTTCTAAGTTAATGGTGTTTCGTTTTGTATAGATCGAGTCATTTGTGAAGATATTTCCTGGAGTTAAGCATGGATGGACTCTGAGATACAATGCTTCAGATGAAGCAGCTCGTAAGAGTGCAGACGAGGCTCACCATGACTTGATTCAGTGGTTCAAAAAGACTATCAAATGAGGCCTTCCAACTAGGACCAGGAGCCAAGTATGAGCCTACTTCTATCTCCCACGTTTTGAATAGTAGTTAAAAATGTTTATGTACACATAATTATCTTGGGTTGGGCATTGTTTAAGAGCTCCATGTATGTATATGTGGCTGTGCAAGTTTTGTTAGTGATATCTGGTTTACATTGATAATAAATTCACTTGTTGGATGCCCTTGTTGAGGATTATATTGCTTTAAACATGAGTTCCACAAATATGATGTTTGGCATCCACACCATTAGGGGTGCAGTCCTAGTAACTGGCCAGATCACAAATTTATAGACCTAATGGTCCCGAAATGCAAGCCATCCCAACAATGTTGTAGATTAAGCCGAGCTAGCAGCGTGATGGGCAACCAGCTGGCTTGGTATATCCGAGAAAAATAAATAAAAAATCAAGAAAAATATGCCATATGAAAATTGATCAATGTTCCAATACATGTTGCGTAACACAATACTGGTTTGAACCCCTCATAAGACGACTCAGATAAATTTTGGGACTGAGCAATAAGGTTACAACTTAGAAACCATCAAGAGATCACTCTTTTAGACTTCTATTCTTGTGGTGGTTTGTTTTTTGGCCTCATCAACAGAGGTAGAACCTTTGTTTTTTAATCCCTTTTTGGTATGTTTTTTCAGCTGCTCTTTCTTCTTGATTTGTTCCTCTAGGACGAGAACTCTTTCAAGCTCTTTCATTTGAGCAATCATGGAATCTAATTCCTTCTTATAAGGTTCTCTAATATATATATTGATTCCTAAGGCTCACGCCTTGTCAAGCCGCCATGATCCAGCATAAAGTTTGTGAACTTGAGTTTAGCCTTCCTTTCAGATTCTAGCCTATATTTAAGACACTATGCAGATTGATTAATAGACTTAGTCTTCAGCAAGAACTGATCAAGCGACATCCAGATTGTTGATTGCCTCTACGCTTCTAGCCATGATCAATTAAGGCCGTGTTTACTGATCTATAATCAAATAAATTGTAAAGGGAATTTGAGTAGAAAGGAAATGAAGGAGAAAAAGAAACAATGAACTTGAAAAACTAGGATTTTTTTTCATATGTTTCTAATTAGCACATAAACATATGAAAAAAGAAATATCTTTCCTTTCTTCAATCACTTTTGCTCTCTTCGTTACAAATTAGTAAACACATCCTAAATACTAGACTCCAATGGTCCTAGTATGCAAAGCTAGTCCCGATAATGGAGTAGATGAAGTCAAGCAAGTAGCATATATCTAGGAATAAAAAAATAAGGAAAAAAAAAAAAAAAAAAGATGCCATAAGAAAATTGGTCAAATGTTCTAGATGAAGAAATTTGCTCTCTTGAAATTAAGAAATATCAGTCGAGCCTTTGGAACCCCTTGGAAGACGAACGATTAGAAATTTATTTTGGCATTGGACAATAAAATTAAGTGATACTTTATAATACGAGTAAGAGCGTAATAATCATATCACTCACGATTATTATTCATATTTTGTTTTATCTATTTTCAGTAATGAATTAACGTGGAATTATAGATTCATAGTCATGAGCAAGCAAAATGAGTAGAATAATAATAGAGACACTAAAATTTTATACCAAAAATTTATACCAGTTGATTTGTTATATATTTCAATCACTTCTTATTTTAAAATGAACTACATTATTTAAAATTATATAGCTAAAAACGATGTCACATCAACTATTGTAAGTTTTTTGTGCAAAATTTTAGTTTTATATATTACTCAAATGAATATTGTGGTTACACTGGGCAAAACTCTTGTGATACAAGTTAAGTTTCTTGGATTATACACTGTCTACGCCGTTTGAGTCGAGTAGGAAAAAAAAATCCTAAATTTGAGGCAGAGGACCAATTTTGAGTCCCTCTCAACTCTCAATAGGCTTTAATTGGGTGATTCCACCGACCAAAATCCTTGGCCAAGCGGGTCCTGGGAAATGTCCTATTCACTTGAAAATATCAGCTCAACATTATCATTATATTCCAAGTGAACATTAGTATCAGCTGAACATTATCATTATATTCCATGTGAACATTAGTAATATAAAAGTTTCAATTATCATTATATTCCAAGTGAACATTAGTAATATAAAAGTTTCAAACATAATCGAGACTCTTAATCAAATTACGAAAACAAGATATACTTTAATTGAAAGATCAACGTAACCCCTCACATAAAAACACTAGTATACAGTTTGAATTAAACGTCCTATTTATTTATTTATTTAGTTTTACTAAGGAGAATTTAAACACAATTAAAGTTAGTACACAAAAAAATTATCGTAGTCGATTAGGAATGACGTCAACTTTTAGTCACCGCAGGTTTTTTACTATGAAAGTCTCACAATTTATGCTTCTTAGACTCTATATCTCTCTATGTAGTTTCACTTAGTCAAAACATGCCCCTAATAAAGATAAAGAAGCCAAATACATGTGCGAAATATTCGATATTTAATCCAGGTGCTTATTCTACGTGAAGACGATTAATTAGCGTAAACTATACCGAAGTAACACATCTATCGTTACGCCCATGAAATGATTTTCTAGCTCAGTAAAACAAATAACAGATTTTCAGGAGGCGTTTATTTGGTGGACAGGTCACACGGCCTAAATTATGGACAAAATTAATGCCAACTGCCATAATTTTCTTTAAAGACACTGATAATTTGAACCAAAAAACAAAGATACAAATGTTTTTAGCAAAACATAAATTGATTTTTGAACCCCAAAAGTTTTTTTTTTTCTTTTTTAAGAAAAAAGATTTGTTGAAAGCATCTCTTACCATTGCTGGAAGCACCTATTACCATTTATTTTTCTCGTCATGCCTTTCACGCTTGTTTAAGAGAATTAAAAGTGTTAAATCTCTTCTAGACAAAATAATAAAGCCATAGATTAAATACAGATTTGATATCCTTCTATTTCGAATCTCAATCATAAATTCCATTATGCATTTGTCAGGGAAAAAAAAAAGGATATTTGGCAAATTTTCACCTTTTACTCTAATAAAATGCTATTCAAATGCATTTTTCAAAAAATTGTTATCTAATAATTTATAAGTCAGCTCTAAACCATTAACCATTTACTACTCTGATTGAAAATTATATAGAGTAATAATAGTGAGAGGTCAACTAGAGTAATTAAATGGGCGTTAATATTTTGAAATGATGAAAACAGCAATTTTAAAGTAAAATCAAATGCCAAATACCAAAAATAGCTAAAAAATTTTAAAATGGGTGAAAATTTTACCATTATATAATTTTTTAAAAAGAATAGATACGTTATTTTTGTAATTTAAATAATTCATTTTTCGTTTTAAGAGAAAAAAGATTAATAGTTGAAAGCGAAATGTTAGTTAATTCAGCTAGTAGGGGGATACTTTTTTTATAGATTAAATTTCCAATTTTAAGTGTGTTAACATATTTTTTAATTTTTTTTGACACAATTTAAACTCCTAAAAAATTATGAATAAAGTGCTTTGGCCGAATTTATACTTACTATAAGCAGTATCACTGATTTTTTTTTTTTATAATAATAAGAGCGAATGAGATACTGGTGGTGAGTCACTTTCCAGAACCATATTCATTCAGTTGGACTCTCAAAGACAACGTAGGAGGCTTGAACTCTTGATCTCACCTTCATAAGTGAGAAAAAATCTTAAGATAAAACGTCTTGTCACTCACGTTTTAAGAGTTAGTAGTTCAAATAATTAGAAACTATTAGACAAACATATTGTATAAAGTTTAGTCAATAATTGACATTGAATCGAAAAATTATTTTCACAATATCTTTTCATTTAAGGAGTAATAACTAAAAATTAATTGGTAATACCAATAAATAGAAAGGATTTTTTTTTTCTCGAAAGCAAATGCAAATGAATACTAGTAAATAATAATATCTTGAAAAAAATTTTGCGATGACGTTATAGATGATGCAAATAATATTCCAGTATTCCAGCAAAAAATAAAAATTGAAAAAAAAAAAAAAAAGTTCTAGTAGAATAAGCCACTGGAATCTCTCTAGACTCTACTTATATGACCATGAACTATTTCAGAATGAATTTGAATTTGGTATAGTCTTCTTCCGAACTCGATTACCCAAAGACTGTTTACTGAGTTTTTGATCCAGAAAGGGTTTAACAATGTCAGGCCCTCAGTGTTGCTCAAACGCTCCAACCCTGAATCCAAACAGTGGAGCTGGCCATGTCGAGAAGCTTGGTGGGCTTCCCACCTATGTCGTTGGCTCTCCAGAATCCAAGCTCGCCATTGTTCTCGTTTCTGATATTTTTGGTACGATTTTCTAAATCCGTTTACTGTTTTGCGTTTTCACTGATTGTATCGTTTGGATCGTTTTTCCGTGGTTTGTGATTCTGGACCCTTGTTTTTATCTGGATTTTTGTTGAATACTTTAATCATTTTGTTTGATGGGTTTTGATGATTAGGTCCTGAATACTGATGGGTTCTTTTTAAATTAGTTTGTTTTGATTTGGACCTTTTAATTTTCACCGTCTTGAGAATTTATATTATCTAATCAATTTTCTTCGAGGAAAAAAGGGGCTTTGGAGGAGGAAAGATACATGCTTTGATTTGTGTACTACTTCTTTGACTAGCTAACTTTGATGATGTCTGTGGTTCTGCTTTATAGAACGTGTATTTTGCTCGTGCTTTCTGATTTGAGAACTTTGTTTCGTTTTTAAGTTTTACTTTGTTTTGTTTTCTTATATTTACTTACTTTTGTCAGAGTTTTTCTGAGGGGTGCTGTTGATGATTTGACTTTGGGTGTTACATTTCTTTCCTCTTTCTTTGGTTTCTTTTTGCATGTTTTGGATGTTTGGAAGTGCTTTGAAGGAAATATAGTAATTTACATGAAATTAATTGACATACTATTTTTTATTTCATTTTTAACCTGTGGTAGTTTTTTTCTTTCATTACCGCGACCATCTTCTGATTTTAAATGTTTGATATTGCAGGATATGATGCTCCCAACTTAAGGTATGGACTATCCGCATCTCTTTCGCGTTACATACCTTATTAAATTGTTGGTATCAAAGATGCTCTTTTAATTTATAATCTTGATTAAAGGAATAATTTGGTGGAGGATAGTTTAGGCTGCTGTTTAGACACTTACATGATCCGTCTTTGAGAATAAGTGGAAATTTGATTTACATACAGCCTGCTTTGTGTTAATATGCCTGCTTCTGCCTGTTGTGAAGGAAACTGGCTGACAAGGTTGCAGGCGCTGGATTCTTTGTGGCAGTTCCTGACTTCTTAAAAGGAGATCCTTATGTGCCTGAAGATACTAGTAGATCTATACAAGATTGGATCAAAGAACATAGCGCGGTTGGTTCTAGTCTTTGATGCATGCTTGGAGATCCCTTAATGGTTTTAAGTTTTACAGCCAAGCATCATTAAGTATACTTAATATTATTGCTCATTTGATCCTTAATTAACATTTCTGGTGCGTTAGGCAAAAGTTGTCATGTTGGTTCTCCAAAGATGAGCAGATTCAGCTGGGCAGTTAATTGCTAAAGTTGTACACAGCCGAATTTCTTAAAAACTGCTGTGCTAATTCCCATTTTGAATGAGGATTTGAATCGCTGTTATTTTAGTTTTTTGCTTGAACTTTTAGCAATTATTGATTGTGCATTAATGTTTAAATCTCAAACTCTGAAGCGTTTTGCTTGTTTTAATAGGAAGAGGCATTTGAAAAAGCAAAAGTCGTGATTCAAGATTTAAAAAGTAAAGGGTTTTCTGCAATAGGTGCTGCTGGCTTTTGTTGGGGTGGTAAGTTTACACGTATTTCTTTGCCTCTTAATTATGGAAGTTTATTTCACGGGCTTATGCAATGATGCAATTCTAACAAATTCAAGCATGGTCATTGATTTTGTTAAACCCATATAGCTTGCTATTGCTTAAGCTGACCTAGATAAGTTCTGTTCTCAGCCAAGGTTGTGGTTCAACTTGCAAAGGTCAATGTTATCCAGGCTGGTGTGCTCTTACATCCTTCCTGGGTCACTGTGGATGATATCAAAGGTATACGTCCTTCCTGCTCTTCAAAATTTTAGAATAATAATTAACATGAATTTTATTAGTGTCTTTGACACAACGTTTAATAGAAAGAGAGATTTGTATTCAAAATCTTGTGCATCTCTCTTCATCAAAACTCCAGTTTTTTTCATTTTGACCTTAAAATATCTGTGACGCCTCTTATCAAGAAACAAATAGACTCGACTCATTCAGTCACTAATAATGATCAATGATTCAAAATACTTTCAGAGGCTAAGGTTCCACTGGCGGTACTTGGAGCAGAGATTGACCAGATTTCTCCACCTGAGCTTGTTAAACAATTTGAGGAGGTCTTAAGTGGAAAACCTGAGGTAGGAACCTACATTTTCTTTCATTTCCCTTTGTTCCTTAACTGAACTAGTCATTTTGATCACAGACTTTGCCTTTGTCGTTAATGAATAAAGATTAGTAACTTATTTTCTGAGTTAATGGTGTTTTGTCTTCTATAGGTCGAGTCCTTTGTGAAGATATTTCCAGGAGTTGCGCATGGATGGACTGTGAGGTACAGTGTCGAAGATGAATCAGCTCGTAAGAGTGCAGAGGAGGCTCACCAGGACTTGATTCAGTGGTTCTCAAAGCATATCAAGTGAAGGCATGGAAGCCGAGTATGAACATTATGGACCACTTACTTTCCCGTTTTGGATGATAGCTAAAATGTTTGTGTGCCTGTAATGCAGTTTCAAATACTTGGGTTGGGCATTGTTTAAGAATTCTATGTGTGTGTATATGGAGGTGCAACTTTGTTTGAGATATCTAGTCTACGTTGATAATAAATGGCTTGTTTTGGATGCCTTTTAGTGGGTAACAGAGTTTGATTCGATTTCCACATATGATGCTTGACATCCACACCATATGGTGCAGTCCGGGTTACTGGCCATGTTAGAAATTTATAGTTGTGGATGCAAAGCCAGCTCGGCATTGCAGTCGATGAAGGCAAGCTAGGGGCCTGATGGGCGACCCGCTAGCGTGGTATCTTCAATGAAAGTAATTTTTACTTTTTTTTTTCCCTAACGGAAAAAGATATCATATGGAAACATGCTGCATAAAACTTTACTAGATTCGATTCAAATTAAGAAACTTATGCATAAGGCTTTGGATTTTTGTAGCCAGTGGCTCTCATAAGACAAAGGAATCAAAATTTTGGGACTGGGCAATAAGGTAAGGTTGGAAACCAGCAAAAGGATGATTTGTTTAGACATCTGTTCTTGTGGTGGCTTTTTCTTATCTATTACTCTATTATCACTGCACAAATGAGTTGGAGTGTGATCTATTTATTGTTATGTAGTATATGCATATACACATCCATATTTGTATATTTTATTAAAATATGAATTAGTAAGTAGATAGATAGATTAGAACTCCAGAAACCCACGAGATCTGTTTTATGTGCGGGGGGAAAGAGGATGTGGTCATAACTAGGATTTGGGTAAGATACGTCGTACCAGTTTGCTAGTTTAAGGCCCAGTTTGGATTAGCTTGTTAGCGAGCTAAAAATATTTTTCGAATAATATGTGGTCAAAAGGTGTTTGATAAAAACTTAAAAATCAAATTATTCAATAATTTTTTACAAAGTTATAGCCAAAAGTAATTTTGGCTTTTAAATTATGCGGAAATCTGTATTATCTTTTATTAAATAAATCATAATGGCTAAAATACCATCCACTTAAAAGTAAAAATTTCAAACATTTAATTAAGTTTATTTTCATATCAATTTTTTATAAAATAATATTAATTAAGAGGCGGCTATAGTAGGGGCGCCCCTACGTAAGGCCCCTGTTTATACACCGTTTGATGGGAATCTGTAGGGAATCTGTTTATACACAGATTCCCATCAAACGGTGTATAAACAGGACCTTATATAAGGACGCCCCTACTGTAGACGCGCCCACAAAAAAAAAAAGAATGGAGAGTTTTGGAAGCATGTGCATTGTTTAGCTAAGAGAGTTGCTTGGTCGCTCGCGTGGCTGTACGACCGAGCAAATCAGCCATCACTGGCAAAAGCACATGTGCGCCCGCCTGGCCTGTGGCACATATGCAATGGCCAATGGCGGGCCCGTGTCATGCCTAGAAGAAGCTCAGGCACGCCCGCGTTGGCCTATGGCGAGGCTACGCCAATCCTGATGCGTGCACGAGCGCGCCTGCAGTAGCTCATGGAGTAATCGTGCCATCCCTTGCTCAGATATGTTTTTAAGGGCTATTTTTAGCTCTTAATCAAATATGAATGAATGGTTGGAATTCACTCAAGCTTGGAGCGTTATATATACCCATTTTAAGCCACAAACCTAGGTGTAGAGAATTGAACAGAAAAACACAAGAGGGAGCATCTAAATTCCTATAGAGATAAATTTTAGAGTTGGAGATTTATTGAAGAAAACTTGGAAGACATTCTTGAAGACTTGAAGCTCATCTCCATAAGAGTTTTTCTTTTCCTTTTTCTCTACCCTAATCTCCATAGAAATTCGTATTTAGAATAGTTGTAACACATTTTCATTTATGAATTTCTTAGTGAGATTAGTCATGGATTCTACTATATTCAATTAGGTTTTATATACTAGAACTTGATATACTTTTTCTGTACTTTGTTTGGATTATTTTGATAATTATTAGTTTGTTTTTCATTTTCAATTCACTTATATTTCTCTTGGATTCTAATTTATGTGGCCAATGAATTAGTCTATTTTAGATTGTGATTTTGATACTGGGGAGAAATTAACTTCATAATCCGAAATTAGAAAATATAGTCTAGGTAATTATGAGACGGGGGTAGATCAATACTTAGATAATCACTTTGAAAGTTTAAGTTATTGTAAGACTGATAGGTAAACGATACCTTGACTTATGACATAAGTGCGAAACTCAATGAGTTCTTAAGTAATTTAAACGAGTTAGATAGGGATATCAATTTGGGTGTTTTAGCATATTGAGAGGTAATGAGGTTAGATTAGGTCCCTGATTACTAAGTTGAGAGAAATTAAGCTAATAATTTCTTAATTTGATGAATTTAAGAGTAATTAGACGAAATCAAGTCCTAGTACTTCTTTTACTTACGTAAAATATTGTCCATATATTTTACTTCCGTATTTCTTTTTTATTTATTTTTATTCTATTTTATTTGGGTTGTCTAAATAAAGTCGGGTTTCAATAATTATAATACTTAATAATAATTTAATATCCAATGGAATTGACACTCTACTCTATCTATAATTATAATACTTAATAATAATTTAATATCCAATGGAATTGACACTCTACTCTATCTATGTATCATTTGTAAACAATACGTGTACCTGCAATAAATCGTTTTGTTGTTTTCACAACTACATCATTATTCATCAAAACTCGCTCTTGAGCAGCCTTGGATTTGTCTTGCTTTGCGTGTCAATGGTCATTTTTCCAAACAAGAAAGTCGTATCGACAAACTAAATACACTGGAAACATGTTTTGACATGGTGAAGTCCATTTTGCCATTCGGTGCTCCGATAGAAAGGCTATTTTTCCAAGTAAGCGAACAGGATTCCTAAACGCCCGTCGAATGCCTTCCGAGCATTAGCTTGAGACACCGAATATGCTTCTGGGCCTTATTTCAACATGTTGAGTCCAGTTTTGAGGTCAATTTCATAATACGATCAAAAAATCAACTTCGGTCCAAACCTAGTGATTAAGTTTTACGATTAGGAACTCACGGAGCACTTGATTGCTAGCCTAGCTATCCTGAGGCTGGGGTTCAATTAGCCACTCATTTACTAGTTTTAATATCAAATTGTTTAAAATATNAATCTGTAGGGAATCTGTTTATACACAGATTCCCATCAAACGGTGTATAGACAGGGCTTTACGTAGGGGCGCCCCTATTGTAGACACGCTCTATTAATATATTTAAATCATAATTGACTAAAATATTCTTCATACGAGTTATTTTGAAGTAGTCAAATTGATTCTTTATTGAAATTTTAAATTCAGATGAATATAAAGTAAACTAAAATAATATAAACAAATTTAGTTGAGTAACTAATTTAATTGAGTTTATTTTCATATCAATTTTTTTTTTAAAAAAAGTATTAATGTGTTTAGTATGTATAAAATATTCATAATTTTAAAAAAATATTAATAAGCTCTTTTCTTAAATATGCATAATTGTATAATGATGTTTATTTTGGTCATTTTATATTTGCACAACAATTCAGCCATACAATTTACTGAACATTTTAATACAGCTTTTTCAAGTCACAACACTTTAAAATTACATTTTACTAAATACTCAGCTACTTTACGCTATGGCGGATTTTTCTTTCAGTACAGCTAAAAGTGTCTTCCTTATAATCTACAGTTCTACCAAACTGATCCTAAGTCAAGAACTTATTGCATATACAGTAGAGAATTTCAAAATTTTGTCTTTTTGTCTTTTGATTCCATAAAATTGAGTTTGATATCCTTTTCCAATGTGCCATTTTATTTTTTTATAATTTTTAAAAGTGAAATAAAAGACGAGAATATTCTTTAGATGTCATTTAAGATCTTTTCACTATTAAAACTTAAAAATTAAAAAAAAAAATATTATCTAACAAGCTCTTTATGGATTTTCTTCGACAGGTAACGTGAGTTTATGTTTAGTAATAAGGGTACATTCACATACCCTATTTCTTAAGGAAGTTTGTTTCGTATAAATCGAGTGCTTTGTGAAGATATTTCCAAGAATTATACATGGTTGGACTGTAAGGCTCAGTGTTAACAATGAAACAGCTTGTTAAACGGCGAAAAAGAGGCTCACCATACAGACTGACTTCTTGAAGTGGTTCACCAAGGATGTTAAATGAAGACGTCCCAATAGGATCCCTTTTTTTGCTTAGAATTAGAGCCAATTTTTTCACTACCAAGGCTTAAACTCCTGACCCTCATAATTCACGCACACATTTCTCAAGTTTTGGATCAACCGAACTACCCTCAGTTGGCATTCTAATAGGACCTTAATATGCTAATAATAAAAGCTAGGTATCGAGTCTATCCACTACTTCATAGTTCCTATTTGGATAATAGTTAGTTGTTTTTTGTGTATCCATAGTTTTATTTTAACGACTTGAGCATTGTAGCTGAGAGAAAAAAAAAAAAAAAAACAGAGACTTGAGCATTGTTTAAGAGTTTCGAGTTAATTTGTAGTTCTAAGACATTTTTTAGTTCAGGGGCTTAAATTAACTTGGGGCTAGAATTTGTGGCCAAAAGTGATATTAACTCTACAAACTATACAAACAATCGATATGTCTAGTATTTTCAAAAGTCGGTCTTTGAAGTCAAAAGTTACAAACTACATGTTTTCACTTAAAACGATTCTGCTGTTTATGCAAGGACTATTCGTTGTTCGTTCTGGGGAAACGACTCATCGGTTGTCTTATAAAACTTGACGTCGTTTTATGCATATACGACATGTCGTTTTGCAATAAAACGATGCGCCATTTTTCAAAATTTTAGCACGTTTTCCTTCTAAGATATAGAAAAAGCCAAAAGGGCATGAAGACGCCAAACTAGTGATTGCAGCTCTATAAGGTGTTTCTTCCATAGGAGTGATGGATTTTGTGGACGAGAGGTAAGCAATCTTCCTTTCTTAATTTTTTTTTTTTTTTAAAAGAAAATGTCAAGGTTTCTTAATTTATAGGGAAATAACTTATATTAGGCTTAACTTGGTCCCTTAATTTGTTAATCAGCCAATGTTACTGAAATCAAAGCTGTTTTTGCATTGCATCCTAGTCCTTCTAAACATTGAAACATTAATGATCACTGGTAATTTTTCGCATTCTCGTTCTAAGCATTTCTGATTAACGAATACATGATGTTTGTGACTTGAAGGAAAAGAATGTCTCTAAGCTCAAGCCCTTTCAAGGAGAATAAGAATCATGTTCCGGCTAGGGAGACATAATTACAATTATACCTTATGTGATAAAAGATATCATATTGCAACTTTCGAGTCCCTAACTGGTTGTTTGCTATAAGAGATTTTAATACAATAACAAGCTCCAAAGAGTCCAGACGACAAGTCCAAATGCAGCACTTTTTTTTTTTAAACAATAAAATGTTTTTGTTTTCGTTTACTTTGTAACTGCGTAACACAAAGCAAAATGTGCCCTTTTTTTTTCTGTGGGGAAAAAAAAAAGGAACATTCATAGATAAGACAGTTTAATTGCGTGCTACTAACGGGATAGTTCATAGTTGGTCTATTTATAATGGAATTTTTTAAAATTGGATAGTATGCTGCACAAATTTGAAAATTAATTTAAAAAAGAAAGGAGAGGAAAAGAATTTGGTACATAAACCTAAAAATCAAACATCCTTAATTTTCTTCCTCTGTTCAAAAACTGAGAAATTGCAAGAATCCCGGTTCTTAATTTCTCATCAAATTAATATCAAAATTAACTATCGTATAAGTGTTAAGGCGCCAACAGAACTGATTAATCTAAGTGTTGCGCTTGACCTTGTGGGACACTCACCTAATGGCGTCAAACGTGCCGATTATAAGCTAGCGCGATACGACACGATTAGTAACTGTGTCCGACACGATTAATAATCATGCCTAAATTAGCATGATATGATAAGTAAACGTACTCGGATCGACACGGGACGAGCACAGGCATATGCGTGGCATGTGGCACGACTGGCACGATTAAGAAAAATAATTACTCTGCAAAAAAAATGAGAATGATTATAGAACAACAACAATAAGAGTTTGAAAATTGAAATAATTACGCTTGAAAATAGGCAAGGTTAGACACAATAATAATATAATAAAAAAAATAAGCACGATTAGACATGGAAATATCATAGTACCTAAAACGCATACAATTAATACGAAAATAGCATAATATCGGAAACGAACACGATTAGGCATAGAAAATAGCACAATATCAAAAACGAGCACAATTAAGCAAGAAAAATAGCCCAATGCCATAAACGGGCATGATTAGGCACGATAATAGCATAATATCGAAAACAAAAATAATTAGGAACGAAAATAGAAAAGCACGATAATAGTACATTAACGACACGAAATTGGAGCACGGCACGGTACAGTCACATAATAGTCCAGACACAACACGGCATGATTAGTAATCGTGTCTGAACCGGCACAATACGATTACTAACCGTATTCGGGCTGGCACGGCACGAGACACGAATATATAGGACTGATAATTCGTGTCGACCCATTTAATATTGTACAGGTTTCATGTTATCCGAGGTTACCTATTTAATGAAAACATCAGTCAGATTGACATGTCACAACACTCTTAAACATTACAATCATTTATTTACTTGATTTTTTCACTCTAGTTTCATTTTATTAAGATAAATTAGCTTATTAGTTTACTGTTTTTCATTTAAATTACTACTACAAAACAGGGCAAAGCCGTCACTATATTCTACGTCGCTTTATGATGTCAGCGCGACGTGGAAAATAATTGGCCTTTAACGTCGTCAGAAAAACGACACAAAGCCCTGCGTCACTTAAAAAGCAACGAGAAAATGATAGAACGTGACGTCGTACGTCGCTATTTTACGTCACTTTTTAAGCGACATGAAACGCGACATACGACGTTGCTTTTCCAGCGACGTGATTCACCTTTCACGTCGCTTTTCCAGCAACGTGGAAGCTCCCGTACGACGTCGCTGAAAAAGCGACGTTGTAGCTAAACGACGTCGTCTAGCGATGTGATTCACCTTTCACATCGCTTTTCCAGCGACGTG
This sequence comes from Trema orientale, assembly GCA_002914845.1. NCBI lineage: Eukaryota > Viridiplantae > Streptophyta > Magnoliopsida > Rosales > Cannabaceae > Trema > Trema orientale. The sequence goes on from JXTC01000005.1 coordinate 1,920,269, forward strand.
GAAGCTCCCGTACGACGTCGCTGAAAAAGCGACGTTGTACCTAAACGACGTCGCTGGAAAAGCGACGTCGTTTGGTTTGTTTTTAATTTTAGGGTTCTGCACTTAGCAGAACCCTCTCATTCGACACTCCCCCCCTTGCCGCCACTCCTCTTCGCCCCTTCTCCATTTTTTTCTGGCCATTTGAGGTAATTTTTGCTTTATTTAGTCAATTTTTTCCATACAATTCGTATATAATTGTATTAGGCTTTGTTTTTATCTAATTATTTCGTGTTTTAGTTTAGATTTTTACATTTACCCTAACCCAAGCTATATCCACCGCTTCTCTTTGTCATTCCTCCATTTTTTCCAGCCACTTGAGGTAATTTTAATAATTTTAGTCATATTTTTTACTAGAATTCATATATAATTGCATTGGGCTTTGTTTTTATCCGGATTTTATCTAATATTTTCATGTTTAGTTTAGGTTTTTACACTTAGACACTTTGAACAATTTTCCTATATAGCTATTTGAATATAGTTAAGAAACATTTAGATTCTTAATTACTCTTAAAAGTGTCTAATTCATTAGTTATTAGATTAAAATTACAGCTTGATGATTTGTTTTATTTTTTTATGTATTTTATAATTTCAGTTTTTAGTAATTATTATTGTACTAGTATGAGCTTTTTACTTTGATATATATTCTCTTGTTATTTTAATTCAAGATTAGTGTTAATCATTATATGAAGATTAGTGTTGATCATTAGTTCAACCTTGGTCTAGAAGCTTTTAATCATTTGAGGTATGTTCTCTAACTAATTTTCTTAATCACAATAAGATATGTATATTTATTTATTTTCTATTTTGAAAAATCTTATGTAGAGGAGATTAGGTTCTGGGAAATCATGTGTTGTGGTGATATAAGGATGAAATTATTATGTGTGTGTGTTTTGATTTTTTTATTGTGAATTAAAACTTTTGTCGGATTTATAAATAGGGGAGACTCTGCCCAATTTTTATCAAGTTGACAATATATGTAGATTTAGAAATTAATTAGTCTTAATTAACTTTAATTTATGTTTATTTTTTCATTTTTCTTAATTTGATTAGAATGAATAAAAAGTGGATATCGGTCGATAGATTATCGATTGAGTATAGAAATAGAATTGAGATCTTTTTGGAGTTTATTATGGAGAATACAAAAGATCCTAATACCACCATGTGCCCTTGTGTTAAGTGTGGAAATTTAAATAAGCTGAGTGTTAAGAAGATAATGATGGAAAATGACAAGCAAAGGATCTAAGTAATATTGCTACAGAGAGTGGTCCACGAGAGATTCATGCTGAATTTTTGTCATCTCGGATGCTAATGATGAAAAATGATAAGCAAATATTATTTGTTCTATGGAATCATGCATAAGATTAAGAACTTACTTACTAATTGTAAATTTCTTTTGATTTTATTGGTCTTTGTAATAATTTATTTATGATCTTTGTTAATAATTGAATAATTAGGGAGCATTGGATGTTACTTCTCATTTACCCTCCCAAAGAATATATCTGGTTTCTAGATCCTTTGAACTTAGACGTTCGTGAAGAAATTGGCCCCACCCTGATAGAGTAAGTCTTTTTTTCTAATAGTTTATTACTATTTTACATTTTACATAAACTAATAGAAATACGTTTTTCCAATTTTATATGTATCAATCGAAATGGCATTTCGATTGTATAATGACTTCAAAGGATCAAGAGGATATAGAGCTAATGGTCCGGTTTATAAGCATCTCAATAAGGTACGTAAATAAATTGTCTTTACATATATATATATATTATTGATTATATGTTGTTCATTCAACTTGTTATGTATTCTTTCTATTTAAATATAGTGTCCTAGACAACCATCACATGTATAATGCGATTTTTATGTATGCAAATATATGAGTGAGATCATTGAACAAACTAATATTCGATCATTTCTTACTATAATGGTATATGCCAATTTTATGTATAAGTTCAATTTTAATATATAATATTGTGCATTTTAAAATAAAGTTCAATATTCTAATAAACGTATTATAATCTGAATGCATAGTTCCAAGTATAAAATTTCTACACGATAGATGATAAAGATACGGTTCGTGAAGAATGGGTTAAAGAGCTTATGGATTATATTAGTTGAGGTTATCCTTTATCTCATTTGATCATGACTTATCATAGATATGTATGTAGCTTTTAGGTTGATGTTCTTATTTTTGACTAAATTTATTAACTTAGATTATGCATGTGACTCGTTAGCTTGTTATTAGTAGTTTAATTTGTAACTAAACTATAATTAGACATTATGCTTTTACATATGTGGATCTGGTGTTATATGTATATTTTGATGACTTTGTGATTCTTTTTTTTTTTTTTTGTAAATGAAATCCATGGGGTTTGAATGAATTTTAATTAAAAATCCCCTAGAAAATATTTACCACGTCGTCAGAAAAGCGAAGTGATATATCTACCATGTCGCCAGAAAAAGCGACGTCGTAGACATACGACGTTACCAGAAAAGCGACGTCGTATGTCTATGACGTCACCAAAATAGCGACGTCGTAGACATACGATGTCGCTTTTTTGGTGACGTCATAGACATATGACGTTGCTTTTCTGGTGACGCATATGTTTACGACGACGCTTTTCTAGAGACGTGAAATCTCAGACTTTTAACGGCGCCTGGATAGACGTCGCTTCGGTGGACCACGTCATATGCCTTTGACGTCACCAAAAAAGTGACGTGAAATCCTATTTTTCTTATAGTGAATTATTAGAAATTTGTTAAAAAATATTTTCTATGGAGTCATTACTTAATATTTTATAATATATTTTGATAAAAAAGTTAATCAATCGTGTTAATTCGGGTCAATTTCGTATTAAACATGTCAATCAAACGTACGAGTTTCGAGTCGTGTTAGTAAGTTGTATTTAAATTATCAGTCCTACGAATATGACGCAGTAAAATGTGCCTGTACCAACCCAATTAACGTCACCACCACCTGACCTATGGAGCAATTTGCTGTCTTTATCACATCACAACGGAGCTAAATAAGCTCTAATTGTCTCAAACAACTTATCATAAAAGATGAATAACCATCGAAAGCTACAAGTTCCAAACCAAGGTCATCATCAACAAGTAATGCAACACTCCAATAAAACCACAAAGAGGAGAGATAAATAGGAACACACATATCGAGCCAAGAACATTAGCTCAGTGCTCACTTCTTAATATCATTAATCATGTCACAAAGGTGTACATTTCGACGAAACATCCGATTGACTGATGTAAAATAGTATAGTGTCGGTACAAGTTACACCAATTCTCTCTCTTATTGAGCTTAAAACACTTGTACGCATAAACTAAAAATACGCCAATCCCAAGAGGGTTCACGTGGATCAACCAAGAAGAAATGGACATATCCAAGATTAAGGAGTTATTTGCCCCTTTTTGTTAAACATCGGGGGAAATGACACGGAGAGCACTAATTTTGGCTAAAATAATTTTTTTATACATTTTTCTAAAAATAATATTTTCAAGAGTGTCAAATACTTTTTGACCGTAAAATCTTATTTTTTAGGATTTTTTTTATTATTAGAAATCTTTTAATTATAGGTCAAAATATCATTAAGACTTTTAAAAATATCAATTTGAAAAAAATGCACAAAAAAAAAAAAGTCATTTGGCCCAAATTAGTCCTATCCTTTTCTCTTGTTGCTTGCTGACATTAGGTAGATCAGCCTCAGTGCTCACGCCACACGCACACGTGTCCGAGCCTACTTTTGTTTTTAAATAGCCATGTTTTTTTTTTTTTTTTTTTATTGAAATAGCCCATGTTGATGTGAATACTTTCTAGTTTCTAATAGTGTCGAGACACTTTGTTTCTTTTCAAATGTGGTGAGTGAAAACTCATTTAGTTGTCTAACTCTTTACTTTTATTTTTAAATACTACATGATATATGTATATACGATGACCCGAAGAGCTCACCTTTAACTAAAATACCTCGTTCAAAATGACGATAGGTATGTCTCTTAAAGTTTGCCAATGCCAAATTTATTTCACGACGCTGACTTAATTAGCTAGCATCATAGGTGCTTTGGCCGACACCAAAGTGTACTGGTGTTTCAAGCTCTTCTCAAATTTGCTGGCATTGAGGTTCTAAGAGCGACCAAAGTTTCTTTTCCGAGAAGTGAAGTTAACAAAAAATTGACGTCAACATCTACCGTTATTGTTCAATTATTCCACCAAGCAATATTTGATTCAGAAGACTAAAAGGAGATTGTAGTTTAGAAATCTATGATTTCAAAACTCAATACATGATAAATCTTTTAAGAAGTAATAATATTTTTTCTTTTTAGTCGAAACGTACATGTGAGCGCATTGTGAGATGGACAGTATTTCTAGAAAACTCTTAACCAAATGCAAAGTAGGGCATAAAAGAATCTTTAACCATTGTGGTTTAAAGGAATTAACCATACCATATTATACCTTATTATGCAATTTGGTGTGGTAAAATTTATAAAATTTAACCATTGGCAAGTTATAACTATTAAAACATAAGTATTATATCAAGAGAATCATAAAATTAAAAATACTTAAGAAAGACATCATACTTATTTAAACAACGTATTAATAAGATACACCTAATTGAAATTTAAAACGTAATTGTCTAATAAGAAATTTAAACAACATATTAATAAGATACACCTAATTGAAATTTAAAACGTAATTGTCTAATAAGAATTACAAAGTCTAAAATTCAAATATTTAAATGTCAATCCAAATAACATGAAAGAACATCGTTGAAAATTATAGCACATAAAGTACGTGTCCCCTTGCTAGTACTATATCGGTGAACTTAAATTATCTATTTGATTTTGATCGAGCAATTTATGTCCAAGTGAAAAATTAATAAAATACCTTCTGAAATCTGAAATACATATCTAATTAGTTCTTTGATTTTTTTAAAAGAATTTCATTCAAACATTTAGTATGTGGCATGTGGTTACTAGTTCAAATTGAACATGTAACACTAAAATTGGACATGGAATCTGAATCCGTGAATGGAGTTATTTTGCCACATTAGGTAAAAGAGAAGGAAAAAATGGAAACAGACTTTAACACACTGTTTCTTTTGTTTTTTGTTCTTTTTTACACACTGTTTCTTTTGTTTTTTGTTCTTTTTTTTTTCGGTTGCAACTTGCAAGTATTATAGAGCTCATTGATATGAGCTGACATTATTGTCTTATTGCTGGACACTGGACACACGTTGGGATGCGGTTTCTAGCCAGAGAGAACATTGGGCCATAAACAATAATGTTGAAAGCAATACCTTATGTTCAATTAAAATAATGTACTGGCAATAAAAAGAAGCAACACCATAATCGTACACGTATTTTTTATCCTACGTCCAAAAAGTTTCTGAACCAATGATCTCATTTAATTTTTTTTTCCTTTTTCGTCTACCCTTCATCTCTTATCTCCGGTGTTTAATGTCCACTAGTGTCGTGATTGGGACCGCAGCGAGTACTGGGACGAGTTCTGGATTCCTCTCAACTTTTAAGGCCACGTTTCGGTGACCCTACCTAGTACCTACCATCACCATCGGCCAATTATCATACTTTGTGGTTATATTACACTATTATAATTTATAGGAGGCATAATAAAATAGTGTTCGGTAAATTATTCATTCTTATGTATATATTTCCATATATTTATAATGTCAGGATGTTTTTTTTTTTCAGGATGTTAATTTGCATAGATCAATAATTAGATTAAATTTTACAAAAAGTCAAAAGTCAGAGTATTTTGTGTCATCAACCCTTTTTTGTATTTACCGAACTGAACTTTAATTTGTATCGATTGTGGTCAATGAACTCTTCACGTGTATTGCTAGATTTCCAAAACTTAACTTCCATCAAATTTCTAATAGTAAAATGTCATGCGCCATATGATAGGTAGAAGTGGTAGCAAATAATATATCCAAAATATTCACATAAAAAAAAAAACATATATTGACAGATCATAAGTAATGAACCAAATCTTCAGTCCAATAATCCTATCCCGATATATATAATCCACCTAATAAGAGCATGCCATCTTGTATTGGGGAAATCTAAAATTTTTAACGTAGATAAAAAGATTCGTTTTCTTGTTTTATCAAAGGAATATCTGCAAAAAGATACCCTGAAATTTAGATATTCTGTAATTTAAACCTTGAAGTTTGGACTCTGCAAAATAATACCCTGAGATTAAGAATTTTTGAAAATTAATACGCTAGACAGATTTTTTGATCAATTTTAGGAACGAAAAAATAATAATATCCTCTATTAAAACTAGATTAATCTATATTATTCATCTTAATTTTGAGGATATTATTGTATTTTGTCAGTTAAAATTATTCAAAAAGTCCCTCAGGGTATTAATTTTCAAAAATTCTTAATCTCAGGGTATTATTTTGTAGAGTCTAAACTTCAGAATTTAAATTACAGAACACATAAATTTCAGGGTATTTTTTTACAGTTATCCTTTTACCAAAACAAAATTAGTGGAGAGAGAGAATGTGTGTGTGAACATTAATGTATTGTACTTCCAGCCTCCAGGATAAGGTTGTCCACCAGTACATGTTGGCTGGCATTCAGGCCTTAGCCAAACAATTTGATAGAAGATGGGGCATGTGAAAGGATCAAATTATCAGAAAATAATTGTTGAGAAGTACGGCAAATACTTAAATCTATGGCGATGTAAATTAGAGCGTGAACAAGAATATGAACAAGAGAGTTAGCGGCCTTCTATAGTCAAATCTTTAGCAACACTCAATAAGTTCTCTCTCTAAGATAAGAAAAAGAAGAAAGCAAAAATTATAATATGATTTGACCTGAGACTATAACCATGTAGCTATATACTATGTCAACTATAATCTCATCAATCACAATTGGGCTAATATTAGGTCTTTGCACATTACAAAACTATATATATCGATATAAATAGGCTATATAGTGTATAATCTTAATAAATATGTAAGCCCAAATACGGGAATATTATATGGCGTTTATGTGCATGCATGCATGGTTAAATTAAAGAAGAATATTATTACGTATTCCACCAAAAGATCTGATTGAGAAGATTAAAAAAGTGTGTTCTGAAATTTGTGATTTCGAGTACTCAGCAAATCATGACAAACTTTTTAAGAAATCGTAATAGTTTTCTTCTAAATCTAAACATAGAAAATTAAAAGATTAATTAACTTCAAAAGAGATGAAAATTGATCTGATTCAAGCGTCCGCGCTTCCTTGCTACTAGATGGGTCAACTAATATATTAAATTTTACTATTGAAGTACGCCTATGGCAGTGAGTGATGATATCTTGAGGTTTTATTTGAATCACCAATTTCAAGTATCATAAGTGAGAAGACGAGATTCCGAGGCAATTACATTTATATATTATATCAATTAGGAAGAATAAGGAGACAGAAACAACATCAACACTAATTAGATACGTAAAAATTTGAGCAATTTATGAGGCGTTAATGCTGTCTAATACTACATAACATGGCAATCTATTATAGATGATTTTAATTAATAAAAATATCTGAAATATAACTATAATAACTAATAATAAATAATAGACTAACACACCACTCCATAATTAGCTAATAATAAATAATAGACGAACATGCTATGTATGTAGTGTTAGGCTCGTATGGTTTACATAGCATTAATTTAAAATATTGAGCAATGTCCAATGACATTTGTACATACCGAATAAAAGGTTGGAGATATCATTTTAAAATAATAAATGGCACTAATATGATCACGTGCTAATAATTTCACCAATAAGTGTAGGTGTGACTGTGGCTGGCCCATCATTTATATTCCCATGTGGTTTCTAAGCACCAATAGTGCTGCTTTTCGAACTTCTCTTTTTCCTAAAAGGCTAAAATGGTACGTAGGAATAGCAATGGGGCGGATCGGGGACGGTTTTTTAATTACCATCCCCATCCCCGAAAGTCAATCACAATACCATACCCGCCCCATTAACCATTCTTTTAGATGCGGGGACGGTGCGGGTATTAACCAATGGATAACGGGGAAAACCGCGGTTACCCATTACCCATTGATAATATTAAAATATTAAAAAATTAAGATGAAAATACTAAATCCTTTTCATAATCAACAAAATATTAAACACAACAATATACTAATAATTTTTAAACTCTAAAATTTAAATATATAAGTACGTATAACTCTCCAAAATCATTATTTTACCAAAGATATAATAATATAAAGGGCGCGTCTACAGTAGGGGCGTCCCTACGTAGGGCCCTGTCTATTCACCGTTGGATGAGAATCTGTATATAAATAGATTCTCCACAGATTCCCGTTATTCCCCACAGATTCCCATCCAACGATAATTAAGGCATGACCCTACGTAGGGACGCCCCTACCGTAGCCATCCCCTAATATAAATAGTGTAAAATTAAATAGATATTTATATGTATAATAATTTTTCTACGTAAATATATATATCGGGGCAGGTACGGTGCGGATTATACTAATACCATATCCGCATATTAACGGTACGGTTATTCCCTGTCCCGGTCATTTTCCCCGCTTGAGCGGTTTTTCCTCTCTCCATTCGGATCGGATAACCACGGATACCCGTAACCATGGGTTATATCCCTAATAGTATGGATTTCAAAAAGAAAAATAAATAAATCAAGTGCTTAGAATTATACAGTAATACAATGATAGTTTCACCCATAAATATAGGTGTGACGAATGTCGTATATAGTCGCGAGTGGTTTCTATAAACAGATTGAGATGTCATTGATATGAAGTGGCCGTCCTTTACGATTTACTGTGTTTGAAAGAAATTGAGACGCGGTTATCAGACGGTGCAATTGGGTCCCCAACTAATAAGTCCGACAAATTGACATAAACAGGATTGATTTGGGCCAAAATGATTTTTTCTTTTTCTGTGTACTTTACTGAAAATGACGTCTTTATAGGAGTTTTAATGACTTTTTACTCGTAAATTAAGAACTTCTTAATTATGAAAAAATTATTATTAAAAATTTTTTCGTTTCTTAATCATAGATCAAGATATTATTGACATTCTTAAAAATATAATTTAAAAGAAAAATGCATATAAAAATCATTCTCGCACAAATTAGTCCTACCCATTTCTTTTTTCTCATAATGTCAAAAAAAAAAAAACAGGGGGGCATATGCAAAAGGCTTGATGAGGAGGGGACCGTTAACTTTTAGGTTCTTCATTAATGCAATAATTGAGTGACTTGAATCGAGTCTCGAACCACAAGTGGGTCCTAAGAAATGTCACATTAAATTGAAAATTGGACTATGGGGAAAAAAAATTACTTTACCGAGAGAGGGAAAATTATCCGCATCCTACTTTTGGACCCTAATTGAATTATCAAAAAAGTAGGAAGAAAAGCCTGTTATTTTTGTGGTTTTACTGCAACAAAATTTATTTTCAGTCAAAATACAAGTAAATAAAAGAGGAATTTGTGATCGAAAGAATGTCATCATCAATTAAATTATGACAAAAATCTCGTGGTAAAATATGTTAGTCATAATCGATTTCATTATTATACATATAAAAGATTGCAATTAAAAATATATTATTTTATTATTATATAGGGATAATTGCAAAAAAATATCCTCGTGTTCTGTAATTTAAACCCTGAAGTTTGGATTCTGCAAAATAATACCTTGAGATTACGAATTTCTGAAAATTAATACCCTGTGTTGATTTTTAACTGATAAAATACAATATATCCTCAAAATTAAGATGAACAATATGAATTAATCTAGTTTTAATAAAGGATATTATTGTTTTTCGTTCTTAAAATTGATTAAAAAATCTGTTCAGGATATTAATTTTCAGAAATTCTTAATCTCAGGGTATTATTTTGCAGAGTCTAAACTTCGGGGTTTAAATTGCAGAATATTCAAACTTCAGAGTATTTTTTTTTGCAATTATCCCTATTATATGTATAAAAGATTGTAATTAAAGGTATATTAGTGACAACTTATGACTAAATAAGTTTTTAGTCACAATATATTTTTAGCTGTGACTAAAAATTGTCACAAAATGATGACTTTCTTTTGTAGTGTTTTACTGTCACCTCTTTATTCCTCCTTATTCTCCAATCTCTGTGATATTACTCCACTAATCTTTGTGATATTACTTCACTGAAGGCAGTTCTCGTGACCTCTTTGGCTCTAGTGGATCTTCTATTATTTTTATTTTTGTCTAATATCATTCCTTGTGTAAAGAAAACCGTTGTTATAGTTAGTTTATATATATATATATATAATCATATTGTTTCACCTAAGGTTTTAGTTTATTTATTTTATTATGTGATTTTCTTTATATCTACAACAAAAATATAAAATGAAAAGAAACTCTTATTGGAAGATAACTAACCTAGGACCGAGATATAGGAAAAGATAAGGGATATAACTAACCATATGATATCCTAGTTTTAATGGAGGATATTTTTGTTTTTTTTCGTTCTTAAAATTGATCAAAAAATTTGTCCAGAATATTAATTTTCAGAAATTCTTAATCGCAGGGTATTATTTTGCAGAGTCCAAATTTCAGGGTTTAAATTGCAAGACGCTCAAACTTCAGGATTTTTTTTTTTTTTTTTTTTTTTGCAGTTTTCCCTATATATATGATCATTTTTTGTTTCACCTAATTCAAATAAGTGTGGGTTTTAGTTTATTTATTTTATTATGTGAATTTCTTTAGATTGTAGACTTGTAACTTTTAGATTTGGAAGAATTTATGCTAAAGAATATCGATTTTGGGATTAATTTGTCACTATATATATATATATTACTGATTAGAAGAGTCAACTCGAGTAGTTATAGCAATTTGAAGCTCAAAATGTATGCTGGTCTAAAATCTCTATGCTTTGGAGTACTGTACGTATGCATTTATATGCAGTTGTTGAAACGCTCATTAATGGATGTTTAGTCGATTGTTGTCGGATGTATATGTTTAACTTCATTTTCTTTTGGTGTCGTTGTTAACCAAGTGTACATGATGAAACTGCCCATATAAGTTAGTTAGGTTTTATTTTCTGGTTTGGATGCCTACAAGCGGAGATTTGGGTTTTCTAAAAGTGAAAACAGAAAAAGAGAATCTTGAATTGAAAGTTAACTCTCAACCCTTATTACATCAAAAAGCAATAATATACTTTCAATTGAAGAAAAAAAAGGAGGGTAGCAGCAATTTAGAAACTTCTCTTATTATTATATTGACAAGTGATCAAGAAATCTATTGATCTCCTTATTGTGTATGAATAAATGATACGATATTTATAAGTTATGAATTAAATTAAAGATGTTGTTTAGAGGAGTCCTTTAATACCACGATTCACAAGCTTCTAGACAGGTATTCAATAATTGTATTTATTTTTGGCACGAATCTAGCTTCACTTAAAAAAAAAAAAAAAGAAGAAAAGAAGAAAAAGGAAAAGAAGTCACCATTTATTGATAACTTTTTGGTCACAACAAAAAAGAAATTTTGTAACTAAAAGGATAATATTTAGTACAAATTATTACTAATGTGCTTTTACATATAGTAATGAAATTAGTTGTGATTAAAAATATATTTAATTAATCAGTCACAATTGTATTTTTTCATGACTGAAATCTTTAGCTATGATCCTTTTAGCCATAGTATAATGACAATAATAACTTTTTTAGTTATGAATTTTTCATTTTTAGTCACGAAGTTTTGTGTAGTACATGCGGTAAAACATTAGTTCTTAACTATTCAGATATTATATATATATAATAATATATATATATTGGGCGCGTCTACAGTAGGGGCGCCCCTACGTAGGGCCCTGTCTATTCACCGTTGGATGGGAATCTGTATATAAATAGATTCTCCACAGATTCCCGTTATTTCCCACAAATTCTCATCCAACGATAATTAAGGCATGACCCTACGTAGGGACGCCCCTACCGTAGCCATCCCCATATATATATATATAGTGAATGGTTTCTTTCTAATTCGACTTTTTTATAGTTTAGGCTTCGACCAATATGTATCAGACAATTAATTAACTACTAAAACATAGAGATTAAGATCATGTATTTCTTACTGTGAAAGTACGGGTGTATATATACGTAATAGTGATTACTAAAATTTTGGAATAAAATTAGTTGGCAGATATAGTAGCATATAATAAAAATTCTAGAATTTGAAAACGTTGATCAATTCCCTAACCACGCTGCTTAATTATGTTGAAGACAATAGATTGCTGGTGGTCCTTATTTTCTCTTTCTCTTGAAAAATTAGGGTAACCCACACATTTGTTCGTAGTTGTGTTTCTGATCCATTTTTCGTCTCTTTTCTTTAAGGAGTTTAAAATTGTAATCCTTATTCTTATATTGTAATTTGAAACTTTTGTTTCGATTAATAATATTCCCTTGAGGAGCCCATTTATATCAAAATATATATATATATATACACGTCCACATGACTCCGATATGCGGTCCCCACCCAGAAATGTATTATGTTCAGTTGTAATAAGCATATATAGCTATCTCCATAATGGTCATGGGGTACGTATGTTAACGAACAAAAATCACGTGACATTAATTCCAGTCCCGCTATGGCACCAAGAGCTTCTGCTTTTTTATATGATCCATATATATAGTCCCACGTAATCCTTGTGAAATCCACACCTCATGATTTCGAATCATCACCTGGGGTCCAATCCGAGCTCGGGAAATCTCCACGGATGCATCCGCATTGAGCTTATAAGAGAAAAAAAGTTTTGCGAACCACATATATGTTAAATTCACGATCTAATTGTCAGCTTATTTTTGTTAAAAAACAGTTGTGAAAACCTCAATACAATTATAATTACGAGTCTTGTGATGAAATGTTTTTGGTACGTACGTAATTGTTCGGAGTCTATATATATAGAGAGAGAGAGAGAGAAATTCTTTGTGCATGCATGCATGCTTATACATATCATGGCGGAAGCACGTAGCTGCAATTTCAAGACATGCATGCATGGCAAAATGTTTTTCAATAAGAAATAATTCCAAATTTCCAAGACCAAATGGACTAAGCAAATAAAGAGCTCCAAATTTATGTGTTTAAAGCAACTTTTCGATATACCTTTAGTTATAACTGATTGATTCTAATAAATAGTAATAACCACCAAAATTGATCTATTAACCAAAAAAGTGAAAAGAGCAAGACACGTGGAAGATCTTATTTGGACACAAAATATATGCAATGTGTAGCGGTATGCATATGCTGAAGGCATTCAACCGTTCAGGTGAAGTAGACAGCGCAATAGAAAAAACAAGAACATTTAATGTTGCGCATGGGGTCCCGATCCAGGGTGGTAAATGTCCTGTATTAGATTGAAAAGGACATTAAATATCAACCAGTACGTAACAACCCCATAAAATAAATTACTTCCATAACAAAATTTAATGTCAACAACTATCAATATTCCTAACCAAAAAGGATACATATTTTAACCCCCGCCAAAAAAAAAAAAAAGAAAAAAAAGAAGGCTACGTTATTTTTCTTTGTTTGTTTTTCTTAAAAGCAACCAGCTAGTGATTTATTGTCTAGCACCATGATTTTCTTTTTCACAAGACTCGTACCATGATTTAAAGTCTTACAGTAAATAAACATGTATTCGGGGTCGGAGTTGTGCTCTGGATTAATTAGTGTGACCTGTACTTAAATAAAACAAGATAGAGAAAAATTGGGATTATGGTTAGATTGCAAAGAGTGCACAGGTATAAGAGCTATCACAACACTGTCTACGTGTCGAAGTCCTAATGGGCGGTCGATGACACTTTCTACAGCGTCCTTGCCACGTTAGCGGTTGTAGGAATAATGTGCTTATGATATAATAATAATAATATAATAATGCGATAACAATAAAGGAATCTAGTTGACGGAGGCGAATAAACCGACCATATTGTCAACTGAGAACTAGAAGTAATATAATAATGCAATAAATAAATAGACAGGAATTTATATATTACTAGTTGACTGAGGCGGATATACCGACTATGGTGTCAACTAGAAATTAGCAGTAGAAATAAATTGCAGAATAATAGATAGTTAGAAACTGACGAAGGCGACACCGTCCATATGCCAGTTTTAGTCAATTAGAGGGGTTAGAATCACGAGGCGGTAAATCCAGCCATATTATCAAAAATAATAATAAATAACTGAAATTAAAGTGCTGAAATTTAAATAAAGCGATGTGACCGGTTGCGAGAGAAAACAATACAGATCACTAAATAAATGCGCACAATAATTAAAAGGGGAGCAAAGTAACCGATTGCACTCAAGGCAGCAATACAGATTACTTTACGGGGAAGAAAAAACGTAGTAATTGATTGTACTTAGAGCAGCAATACGAATTACCCGTCAAAGTAAAGATATAAGACAGATATATATATATAATATAAAGAGCACAAAACCTCGAACTTGTGCTACAGGTCAAGCAAGAAATTATGGAAAGTAGCTCGGTACCCAAAGATTACTGAAGTACACAAGTCAGAAATTATGTAAATAAAAAGCTTGGTGAACAAGTTTTTTGCAAACGTAAGTGGGATGAGGATGAGGATATGGAGTTAAAACTTGGAATAAAGGGATAGTGATGATGTTGGCATTGGTGAAAGGAACAAGAGGTGATGGTGATAAGATGACGATGAAATTGTTATGGCTGGTGTAGCCGAGGGGTGCTCGAAGGATAGGAGTTAGGTGGCTTCGAATGAACACACAAAAAAATAATAACAAGAGGGAGAGAGATCGGTTAAAAGAGAGTAGATGAGAGAAAATATTATTGATGAAATTAGAAGCCGAATCCTTACAAATGGAGGGGGGTATCTTCCTATTTACAAGCAAAGTTTGCCTTCTAAGACAAGATATCTTGGGCTTTAAGTATGTGAGGTGTCAAGCCTTCATTGGCTAGCCTAGCTTGCTGTATAAGAACTTATTGTACAAGTTCTTAGGCTACAAGGGCTTAAGCTACAAGTGATTCTTCTACAAGTGCTTCTCTTATAAGTACTTAGGCTTGTAAGTACTTAGTCTACAAGTACTTGACTTGTAAGTACTTAGTATATAAGAGAATGAAGTGGCAGCTAGCTATTGGCCAATCCAACTAAAGCTACAATAGCTTATACAACAAGTTAGAACTTTCCGGAGGTTTCTATAAGCATGGGGCGGCTTGCTCTTGAAGCACTTGAGCTACAAGTTCTTTGAGCACAAGTTGGAAGGTTCTGGAGCTTTCTAGAGACGTCGGGCAGCTTGTACATGCAGAGGACTCCTTCAAAACGGCATGTAGTTTGGGCTTGAGTGACGTGTAGTTTGCATCCAAGTGACATGTAGTTTAGGTCAATAATTTTTGTGCTTAATTAGCACTAATCCGTGTCTTAGGATTAATCCAAAAAATTCGGAAAACCCCAAGACAACATGCATGTTAATATAATACTATATACGTACAGGAAATCAATGTATAAGCTAATGCTAATTCTCCCTTTTTATTGGCATGCTTTGCTTTAACCAGTCACCCCCTTCTGGAAAAAAAGAAGTGCATAATACAAAAGTTTTCCTTCTATTTGGTACAGGCTTGAATGCAAGTAAAAAAACATCTCTTGCCACTATTGTGATAATATATTATATAGGGATAATTATATTTTTATTTCTTATATTTTGATAGTTTATTTAGTTTATACTCTACGTTTTGGTTATTATCAATATTGAACTTCAAATTTAAAATATTTGATAAATATATACCCTCTTTAGATCAAACACCAAATTTGACCATTACCAAAATCATCTTTTTCAAACTTTAAAGATGTATGTTTAAAAGTAATATAAATTTAAAAGTAATTAAAGTTAATATTTAAATAACAAATATCAATGAGTTAATTTTAAAATAGTGCAAAACTTATAAATTTTTCAGTATTTTGCTTTAGTTATTAATTCAAATGAGCTTTTAATTTGCGTTTCTCTTTAAATATATATTTTAATATTTAAAATGGTATTTTAGTAAACTAAATGGTCCAAAATTGATGTTTAACCTACAGAAAGTATAAATTTGTTACAAGTTTTAAATTTGAACGATAATATTGATAATAACCAAAATGTATCGCATAAACTGAACAAACGGTCAAAATGCAAATTATGAAATGTAATTAAACCTATTCCATATTGAGCTTGGCAGGCCAATCAATTTATGATCACACAATTATTCAACTACCAGTACGTACTTATAAGTGGTGTTGATTTCTTTATTCTTCTTACAATGAATATATACAGATATATATATAGCATATATTAGCATGGTAAAAAAAAAAAAAAACACATAGTAATTTATAGAAATTTAATTATATAAAGTTTGACACTGGAATCTTCTGCTATAAATAGCCAGCTTGAGCTCGCACCTTTTCACAATCAATAATTGATAGTCTTCTGAACTTAAAGTGGCCAAGTGACCGTATCTTGAGTTCTTTTTTTATTTAATTAAAAAAAAATGGCAGGCCCTCAATGTTGCTCAAACCCTCCAACCCTTGACCCTAACAGTGGAGATGGCCACGTTGAGAAAGTTGGTGGCCTTTCCGCCTATGTCACTGGCTCTTCCAAGACCAAGCTTGCCATTGTTCTCATTTCTGATATTTATGGTACGTATATGTATACATGTATGTATACTTTCTTTTTGTATATAATTATCGTTACCAATTAATATTACAACATATATATCTAGCTTCTAACTAAATTTTTTTTTTTTTTTTTTTTAATGTTTGGTATTATTTGCAGGATATGAAGCTCCAAAGTTAAGGTAAAAGATTATCATCTGCGTCTACATTAATATATACCACAGATTAATTAAGTTGTTGGCATTGAAGATACATACATTGTTGATTTAGAATAATGCCGAATTGAAGCATTTTCAAAAATATTTAACGAAATTGGAAAGTAATTTGTTATGCGTATATAGGAAGCTGGCAGACAAGATCGCGGCTGCTGGATTCTTCGTGGCGGTTCCCGACTTCTTTCATGGAGATCCTTTTATTATTGAAGAAAGTGCTACCAGACCTATACCGGTTTGGTTAAAAGATCATGGCACGGTTGGTTCTAGTCCTTTAATGCGCGCATACGTAACCCCTGGAGAATATCGAGTAGTTCCTATACCAAACAAAGCCCCATTTTGTTGGACCAAATTGGGTTGAAATGATAGTACTAATTTTTCAGGGAGAAAAGAAACGCCGTATTTAAGAGGGGAAAAAAAAGAGTACTGAAAAAGTACAGTACTCCTAACCAAAAAAATAAAATAAAATAAAATACTGAAAAAAAAGTACAGTACTCCTAATTTTTTGGCTAATATAATTAATTACAGTACTATTAAGTTTGATTTCTGAGAAGAAACAATCGAATTTTTTTATGAAAAATATGTTAACATTTTTCTAAAAACAGTACTATAAGGTGATTTCATTATTTTAGAGGAGGCAATCTTTTGTCTTTAATGGTTTAATAAAGATTAACTATATTATGACTTTTAGTTCTAAAAACTATATTATGCTAATTCTGGCATTTCGGACTTTGGTTAAGAATTTTATTACGGTTCTTCTTGAATTTCTAGCAACTAGCTAGTACGTTCTGGTAATTAATTGAGCATTTTAATAATATTAATTAAATCTCAGACTCTCTGAAGCCTTTTGCTCATAAACTTGATATAGGATAAGGGACTTGAAGAAGCCAAGCAAGTGATTCTAGATATAAAAAGTCAGGGGTTTACTGCAGTAGGCGCTGCTGGCTTTTGTTGGGGTGGTAAGTTTATATTCACATAATATATGTATACATACTTCTTCATTTTTTTTCTTTTTTCAGAATTTTGTTATGGAAGTTATTTGTTTAATGGGGTAACTAGGGAAAAGGGAGTGGAAAGAAAGAATAAAAGGGAAAAGTGGAGAAAAAAGAGAAAAATTGATTGTTTGGTAAGAGGGAGAAAAGGAAGGAAGAGAAAAATAAATGGGAAATTTGGATTGTGAGGCCTACTTTTTGTTTCTCCCCCAGACTGAAGAAATTTAAGTAGATGACTAATATTTTAAATTTGATTAAATAGATATCTATTTTTTAAATTTTATAGCTAAATGTCCAAATATAGCTTTCTCCTTTCTAAAACTTCTATCTCATCATAAAGGGAGATTAATTCTTTGTTATTCTTGCGCTTTAGTGGTAGAATTTCCCTATTGTAGCTTTTGTTTTTTCTGTTTTTCATATATATGTTCATTATTTGTGTGAAAAGTTTTCATTCTCATAAATGGTTTTCTCCGATTGAATTATATGTATATATATGAGTTTTGTTTTATTTTCTAATTGTATGTTGCTTGGTTCTTTTTGTAGTTTTCTTGTAAATTTTAAACATCTAAGATCAATATATCAAGAATTAATATCATTAAAGATTGCCTTCTACGGAAGATAAATACATCATTGTAGCAAATATTAATCAACAACCAGTTCAGATTATGCATGGTGATTTAAAAGTGTTAAAAAGTTGTTTCTCTGGTGGAGTTTTAATTGTAGCTCTTATGGATTCTATGTCATTTTTCTTTTCCTTACGGGCGTTAGACAATAGCTTGAATGATCATTAATTTATTATGGGTTAATTACATTTTATATTTTGTATTTTGACTTTTTTTCAGTTTATACCTTGCGTTTTGATTATCAACATTAACTTTTATTATACCCTTCAGTCTCTCTAAGTCAAACACTTATTTTGACCACTGAGTTTACTAAAATATCATTTTAAAATTTAAATATATAATTTAAATAATTTAAATTTAAAGCTAACTAAAATAATAAATATTAAAAAAAATAAATGCAAAAATCTATTTTTTTAATATTCATTAATTGGGTTATTAATTTTAAATAAGCTTTAAATTTGGATTGTTTAAAGTTTTAAGAGTATTTTAGTAAATTCAATTGTCAAAATTAGTGTTTGACCCATAAAATTTATAAACTTGTTACAAATTTTAAATCTGAATATCAATATTGATAATAATGAAAACATGGGGTATGAACTAAATAAACAATCAAAATATAAGATATAAAAATGTAACTATCCCATGCATTTAGGCATTTTTGAGTTCATCATAAAAACTTGACGACCATCGTTGGGTATTGCAATGATGAGACTCATAACGGGCTTATCTACGAGTACGCGGCCATGGGAAACTTAAGGTCACATCTTTTAGGTTTGTTCAAAGTTTATTTAATTAGTATTTTTGCCCTTGCACTTACATTTCTAGCCAATTTTAAATTTTGGCTCTTAATTACTCACTTTCTCTACATTGTAAATGAGATAGGAACATTGATCAGTTTATTAATATTAATAGACATTTGGATGTTTTTCAATGAATATCTTGAGATCTTTATTAATAGCCTCTTTTTTTGTTTCAGTTTTAAGTTCTTATGCATATTATTTAGTCATCAATATTGTCAATTACAGATGGAAGCTTTAGAAAATGGGATTGAAATAACTTGGTTCTCAGATAAATGCCAGATATATGTATATTAATGAAAGTAAATATACAGATATTTCTATATATATATATATAGTAATTTCATTTGGTATATAAATATATGTACCGGACATTTTGTTATAATATTTGAAAAACAGACATTTATTTAAATTAGGCCAAAAATTCAAAAAGAGGAATGGAAAAATTTTGTTAGTGCATAGGTATGTTAAACTAGTAAATTATCTTTATACACTTAAGTTTAAATAATCATTTTAAATTAAACTAGCTAGTTTTTTTTTCCTTAAAAAAAAAATTAAACTAGTTTTCTTTCATCTCTCTTACCAGATAATTATAGAGAAAAGATAATTTCCTTTTCATCTTACACATTTTCTCTCCATCCTCTTTTTTTCTTCCCTCCCATTTTATTTTCTCTCTACCAGACATAGAAAACAAGAGGCTCTCATAAGCTAACTCAAATAAGTTTACTATGTTTTCACTTCTCAGGCAAGGTTGTGGCTGACCTTGCAAAGACCGACTTCATCCATGCCGGTGTTCTGTTACATCCTGCCTTTGTCACTGTGGATGATTGCAAAGGTACATACTACTTTATGTTGTCATTCTAGCTTTTCCAAATATATCACATGTATTCAATCTAAATTATAGATTTTTTTTAAAACCACAGGAGAAAAAAAAAAAAAGAAAGAAAAAGAAAAAGGCATTGTGATTTTATGACGAAGAGATGGAAGATTTTAACTCTTAACCTCCATGATTTGAGATGGAAAATAGTTACTAACCGGATTAGGCTGAATTTGGTACCTTTTTTATTTCGAAATTTGAAACTGACATAAAATTTAGGCTTAATATGCGAAATATTTTTAGAATTTTCTTTTAGAGTATTTGTGATGACACAAAAACAAGAAACGTTTAAAATTGACTTATTAATTAGTCACAAATACTAATGCGTGCTTAATTATTCAAAAAATACTTTCAGAGTTCAAGAAACCACTTGCGATACTCGCTGCGGAGGTTGACCAATGGGCTCCACCGGAGCTCATCCATCAATATGAGAATGCCTTAAGTGAAAGAACCGACAAGGTATGAGTGTTCTCCTCCAAAACTATGTATTTTTATTTATCTTAAGTGACTATTAAAAAAAGTCAAAATTTCGTGTTTAAAAACCATTAAAGCGACCCAAAATTACTTCCAAGGCTATGTTAAAGATGTCTATTTTTTTTTTCTTTTTCATTTTCCTTTGGGCCTAAATGAGGATGGCATGAGTTTGCCTTTGTCATTATCAATGATTTACACACTTTATTTAGCTTAATTTGTTCGTTAAGTGAATAATTATGGTGTGACATATAACTAATTTGTTTTGTATAGATCGACTACTTTGTGAAGCTATTTCCGGGAGTCGCGCATGGTTGGACCGTGAGGTATGCTGACAATGAAGAAGCTATTAGGAGGGCAAACGAGTCTCACGAAGACTTGTTGAATTGGGTCACTAAGTATGTTAAATGAGCTTTAGTCTTTAAAGACGTACGTACCAAGATGGACCTAATTACTATGTATGTTAGCTCATGCCATGAAGCCAACTAAATGGAGCCCAAATCAAGTACTTCCTATTCAAATAATAGCTATTCAAATAGCCAAAGCTTTTCATGTAATCTATGTTTAATTTTATCAGTGTGTGTCTGTTGCTACGCAAGTTTGTAAGTGAGACATCTACATCTAAATATCTAATAAACTACTAGCTAGTTGGATGCCTGTTTTGAGGATAATTAATATATATATATATATATATACGAGGTCTAATACTATGACAGTATTAAAAAAAAATTATTTAGTAAAAAGTTTAGGGAAAAGTTCATAAATATCCGTTTTGCAAAACCATATTTTCATAAATACTGATTTTTGTTATTTCATAAATACTCATATTTATTCATGCATTAAATATATACCATGGTCTACATTTTATGAATAAAAATTTGGCTTACATTTTAAAATGTATATTATAAATGTATATTATAGGTCAAATTTATAATGAAAAATATAGATCGTGGTAAACATTTATATTGTAAATGTATACCATTCATATTTTATATATGAAATGTGTACCTCATAGATAAAATTTACATCGTAAATATGGACCACTCATATTTTGCATATAAAATGTGAACCATAAAAATTAGTATTTTTAAAACAGATATTTATGAAAATAAGTTTTAAAAACGGGTAAGCGTAAATTTCTCAAAATTTTACCACGAAATACTCCCCACTAGTCGGGTCATTCCCCCCCCTTTTACCCAATTTCTGGCTTGAGTTATTTATGGGCCAGATTCAGCCCTGCTGATCTAGGCCACATGAGGCCCACTTTTCTGATATTCGTGGAAGCCCAACTCTAGTGCCAAACAGAGCAAGCAGCCCGATAAACCACAATAGGGGAAATTGGAGGTTGAACTCAAATGAATTGTTCAAGAGTATTTTGAAAAGTAATCTCTCTACGAATGTCATAGGCTCCTTTTGGTTCACCTATTTGAATGCGTGTATATAAATAAAAATTATAGAATAAATTAAATTAAAATGAGATACATTTGAAATGAAAAAAAGTGAAATGAGTTGTAATTAGAATGGGAGACACTAGAATGGACCATTCAAAAATATCTCCTAAACTCCATTCGCATTCCAAGCACAAAAAACTCATTTTCAATGGTTGAAGTGACTGATGGACTATTTGAATAAAAAGTAGAATTGTTAAAACAAACACTCATTCTAAGAAAACTATTTAAATAAAAAAACTGAAATTATTGAAACAAACACTTATTCCAATGAGTTTTCCATTTGAATAGAATGGAATGGGTGAAATAAATGAGCCTTTAATGTTGTGTAACGGGTGTCGTGACCATTGATTAGTCTTTAAAAAGTCATAATTTTACAATTACAGTTAAGACAATGTGAACACCCATTACACAACATTGTGATACTCTTAAATCAGCTATTTTAGTCAAAAAAAAATACACTTAATCAGGTCCCTTGCACCTACCAATATGGAAACTAGGTTGACTGACACTTTTAGTAGTTGGTCTTTTTATTTAGCAGTTTTTCTCTCTTTTTTAGAGAGAATATGGTATGCCAATTTCCCCATTGTGGTTCATTGGGCTGCATGCTCGGTTTCGCCCACTAGCGATGGGCTTGCAAGCATTTCAGAGAAGTGGGCCTCATGTGGTAGGTGAAATGACTTCTTCAAGAGTATTTTGAAAATAATTTCATGAAAATTACACTCAATACCCGTTTTGTAAAACTTATTTCAAAAATACTAGTTTTCTAAACTTCTTTCAAAAATACCCATTTTTACGGTCCACATTTCATATTAAAAATATGAGTGGTCCACATTTATAATGTAAATTTTATCCATAAGGTACACATTTCATGTGTAAAATATGAACGGTACACATTTTAAAATGTGTGCCAATTTTGAGTGTAAATTTTATTCATGAAATGTGGACCGCAGTATACATTTAGGCCACGTTTGGAATGTAGGATAAGGATGGGATTGGATTAGATTAAATTAATCCCATGTTTGGTGCATGTATATGAGAGAGATTGGATTGGATTAAAATAATCCACTCCAAAAATAATCTCTTTAGAATGGGATAATCTTATCCTCTTGAGAATTTGGGATTGGAAGGGATTATGAATTTGATCAAAAATAATAGAATGTCTTTGATGTAGTAATAAATGTTACTTCGAAATTAACGTTTAAAAGTGGCAAAACCAGAAATGGTATTTTTCAAAATATTTTTTATAAGTGGTATTTTTGCAAATAATTTCAAAAAAAATGTCATTTTCCAAAAATAAGTTTTAAAAGTGGTAATTTTCAAAATATTTTTTAAAAAGTTATATTTTTCAAAATATTTTTTAAAAAGTGTATTTTTGGAAATAAGTTTTTAAAATGATATTTTTACAAAATTGTTTTCTAAAAATGGTACATTTCAAAATTAATTTTTAAAAGTGGTATTTTTCTAAATAATCAAACCTCAAAATTCGTTATTTACCTAAAACTATGAAACACACCTAAACTAACAAAAAGTAGCACACCAAATTTAGGATAGGATTGGACTATAATTCCATCCTATCATATCCTATCCAATCCAATCCTTTAAAATAGTCCAATCCTATTTTATCCTATCCTGCATACCAAACGAAGCCTTAATGCATGAAATATATACTGTGGTCTACATTTCATGTGTAAAACAGTGGTAGTCTACATTTTTCTAAAAAAAATGTATAAAAACAGGTATTTATGAAATAAAAATAAAAAATAGATATTTATGAAAATATAATTTTAAAAACGAGTATTTATGAACTTTTCCCAATAATTTCTCTACGATGTGTAATTGGTGTCACACTAAGGGTATGTTTGGTTTGAAGGAATAGACTTTAGAATAGAAAACTCATTCCATCAAAAAGTACATTCAAATGTTTGCTTTATCTTTTTAGCAAATGAATGAGAATTATAATTCCATTAAATGATAGAATTATTATTCCACCCTGAAACCTAAGGAATAAAATTTTAACCTATTTCAAATTTTGATAAAATTGAATTTTCTTTTTTTTTTTCCTTGCAAGTAAAGATAATTTCATCAATACATAATTTGTTTCATTCAATTCCACTGTTGATTCTAATTTTAACCAAATAATGAATTACCATTTATAATTCTTTTTCAATTCTATTCCATTACCATTCTCATTATTATTTTAATTCTATTCTGTGAACTAAATACCACCTAATTATGATGCTTGATTAGTCTTTAAAAAGTCATAATTTTATAGTAACAGATAATGTAAACACTCATTACACAACACTTTGATACTCTTAAATAAGTTATTAGTCGAAAACACTCAAAATCATGTCCATTTCACTAACCAATATGGAAACTATGTTGAGTGACACTTTTAGTAGTGGGTCTTTTAATTTAGCTGTTTTTTTTCTTTTTTAGAAAGAATATGTTATGAGACTAATACTTTTCTTTTGAAAAA
Organism: Trema orientale; assembly: GCA_002914845.1. Classification (NCBI taxonomy): domain Eukaryota; kingdom Viridiplantae; phylum Streptophyta; class Magnoliopsida; order Rosales; family Cannabaceae; genus Trema; species Trema orientale. Next base: position 1,944,876 of record JXTC01000005.1, read on the forward strand.
AAAAAAATGCTATATATGAATACAGCAAACTTTTTCCTAACTTGAAATCTCCAACTCCAAGCAAAAAGGAATTTTAGGAAAAAGGAAAAAACATAAGATGAAAAGTCTCATATGAAGTGATGGCAATGTTCCAGAAATTTTATCTATTTAAACATGATTTGTTAATACTGTACTAGATTCTGTTGAAATTAACAGAGTTCAGTCCAAGGGCTTTGGAGCTAGTGGCTCTCATTGATAAGACCCAGGAATCAAAATCGCAAAAAGGTTAGAAAGAAACCAGCAACTGCATGATTTGTTTAAACGTCTCTCCTTGTGGATTGTGGTGGCTGTTTAAAGTTAATTATCACCACACAAATGAGTTGGAGTGGGACCTCTTTATAGTTTATTCTTAAGTATTACTTTTTTTTTTTTTGACGAATTTCTTCTTATGTATTACTATATATATATTTGTTTATTTCTCCTTGTATATGAGTTATCACGTAGATAGATAGATCATAGATTACAAGTTAAGAAAACAAAAAACCCAAAATCAAGAGGGTGTGCTTATAACTAGGATATGGATAAGGCACTAATTTATTAAAGAACATACATTGCATATTCTTTGCATATTATTGTAAATCAATTTCCAAGAACTTGTCCTTTTCAAAGACAAACGTTCCCGTTAAATTTCTCTTGAATTCTTAAAATCGAGTTTGGTAGCTTTTTTTAAAAGGTTGTAGAAGCTTAATTATGTGAAACTTTTATAGACCATATAAAATAAAAAATAAATAAGGGAAATTCAATTTCCTGAACTTTTGAACTTGAACCAGGAACATTGCATCATCAAAAATAGATTTGGCTTGTGGCATTCCTGTTGATGAGGAACAGGAATAGAATAAATACGATTTTATTGGTATTATAAATAAGAATTGATTTTAGGATTATTGTTCGGTTTTATTTATTAGGAAGTATTACGTTTTAGTTTAGGGTGAACTACATAAAAATATCCTGAATTTTGAATATTTTGCAATTTAAAACTTAAAATTTAGACTCCTCAAATTAATAACCTAAAATTAAAAGTTTTTGAAAATTAATACTCTGAACAAATTTTTTGAACAATTTTCGTAAAGAAAAAATAATAATATCATATATTAAAATTATATTAGTCCTTATTATTCTACTTAATTTTGAGGATATTATTGTCTTTTACTAATTAACGTTATTCAAAAATTCAACTTAAGATATTAATTTTCAGAAATTTAAAATCTCGGGGTATTATTTTACAAAACCCAAAGTTCATAGTTTAAATTACAAAACACAAAAATCTCAGAGTATTTTTTTTGTAATTTATCCTTTAGTTTATTTAAATTTTATTGATTAGTTTCCTAGTCAAATTATGATCCTTATTTTCCTATGGCTAGTTTGGTTTATTATTTGTAAGAATCCATTAATGAAATTACAAAATATTCAGATTACGGTTTTAAAAAAAAAAAAATTCAGATTACCTCATTTTAATTATTCTTTTTTGTTTCTCTTTTCTATTTATTCTTTTTGACAATTGTTGTGTGGTTTTTTGACCACCACAAATAGTTGACCTGTCTAATTCCAAAAAAGGCAACTAGCTAATTGAAGAGAGATAATTACCCATTATTGTGTAGTCACCTAATCTCAATATTATATTATATTTTATTATGTAGTTTCTTATTCACAAAATTGGGAAACCTAAAGCCACTTTCACCTATATAAATGGGGCTCAGTCTCATAATTTTTCATCTCACAATCATTTCACTATACACTCTCTCTGTAATGTAATTCTCTCTTTGCTCTCACCCTGAGACTTAGAGAAACTCTTGTAATTCTCCAGAAAATAGTGAAGAACAGTGGACGTAGGCTCATCTTTTTTAGAGCTGAACCACTACAAACTTTGTCTCCTTATTTGCTTTCCTTTATCAATTATTTTCACATACAAGCCACATCTTATAATTTTTTAATTCGTTGTTGATAAAACCTTCGTCAACAACAATGTACATACCAAATTACGTTCTAAACATAAGCAGTCGTCAATTATTTGGAATTAATCGTCATGTTCTAATCTTAATCGTAAGAAAAATCAAATACTATTTTGTTGATCCACGGCAAATTCAAGACGAACTTGCCACTAATCTAAGATTTTAAAAAAATTTGCACATATCAAATTGTTGATTATATAATATTTGTGCGAGCTCATTGGAGGAAGAATTAGGTCCATGACCTTCTCGCAAGTGCACTTTTAAAAACTGACCTTGTTATAATCAGTTTATTTTTAAATAATTTTAGTTTTTTATTGTTTCAGACGTGGCTCGGGGAAAATCCGCCTATACCCCTGTTAAAATTTTAAAAAACAAAAAGTTAGAATAATTTATTTAATAAACCAAAATTATAAGAGGCGTTCGAGGCACGACAAAAGAAAAAAAGAACCGACACTTCTTCTTCTTCTTCTCTCCCTTTCTTCTTCTGCATTTGGAGAGTTAAACACAGTGAAGACAAAGCACTCGATCGAACTCCTCTCCAATTCGTTGTCACCATCGCGAAAGTGGCTGTCGTCGGTCAACTTCCTCTCTCCCTCTACAACCAGAATGGTTCAGACAAAAAATCCTTTAATTGTAGCAATGGAGTCTGAATCAGAGTGGATCTGATTATACTCTGATCAGGTTCAGTCAGGTTTTCTAGAAAGTTTTAATTTGGACTCTTATGAACTCGATTGACTCCATTTATGCCCAACTGGGTCCGGTCGAGCTCAAATAAAACTCCACAGAGTCTAGTTATGGTCCAACTAGGTTTTTCAGAATATTTTAATGTAGACTCTTATGAACTCAACTGGTTCCATTTGTGCCCAACTGGGTTTGGTCGAGCTCAA